>JAWWLV010000001.1:37907453-37953956 GCA_035041135.1 Platyrinchus mystaceus
AAAAATCCATTGCGCAGGCTTGAAAGGTAAAAAGACCTTTCCCAGATCTTCGTTCACGAAGACTGGCCACGTTTTTTGATATTGTTATCATGCTACATAGCAGGATTTGTCTGACAGTGCTCTCAGGTTTTGTAACAATGAGGTATTACACTGTACAGGCTGATGGGGAGGGAGCTGGTATTGGGGATAGTTCTCTGCTCATACCTCATGTAAAAGTCTTTCAAGGTAAATGTTTGTGGCAGCATTAAAGCTTTAAGCATCCAAGTGATATCTAGAGCTGACATAGGCATCCCAGTTATGGATGTATATTCATCTCTTCCCTATACATGAAAGGAATATTCTAAAGCTCAGCAACTCCAAATGAGAGTTGACACATTGAGCAGGGTTTCAGGCCACCAGCACTGCTGAGGAGTGGATTGTCTCTGAAATCTCACCTTTCCTTGGGTTCAGATTTGTTGATGAGGCTGAGACTCTTCATTTTGTACAGTCCCTATAAGGGCATGGAGACAGGCATCTTTCACAGCATGGGTTACAAAACATGCCCAGGAAGCAGGTGACATAAACTCTAGACTGCCTGGGGACTTGGAACCCACAGCTCCCCCATCATATGGCACATTGACTGCTGGGGAGAGGCAACCCAGGGTGATGGGGCCAGACTGGGATTAAACAAGAGGGAACCAAGACTGCAGACAAGCAATGGACTGCAGAGAGGTCGGGTTTCTCATGGGAAGAGAGTCCAGGAGCTTCTTCTTAGTCAGGATTAAAGAGCCTGTGCATAAGCAGTGCCTGGAAGCTGGATGGAGGACAGTCACGATGCTTGCCATGGTGCTGCTGCTTTGCCTGCTGCAACGCTGCCTGCAGAGTGCTCTGCTGCTGGGGACAAGCAATCAGCTCCTTCTGGCACCTGCTTCACCTGGCCCAGAGGTGGCTGGAGGATTCTGCCCCAGGCTGACCTTTGCTACATATACACAGCCCTGCAGACTAACTCTGTGTGGTGTCTCTGGAACATGGGAGCCCGTACATAGACAGTGGGGGATTTCCAGGACATTGCAGTAAATAAAGCCAAGTGAAACTTATTTTACTTACCAAAAACAAGTAGGTAAGCACCAAAGGTTTATGTGAGTGCTAATAGGACAACTGTTGAGCAAACGTTGAAACATGCTGACAGATACAGAGAGTTTATCTGAAACATCTGCGACGAGAGCATCCCCATCCTAGGGCAAGCTGGGTCACCCTTCACGGTATGTTCCCTTTTAATGAGCTGCTACTGGTGCCTTTTTACAAAGACTAACAGTCCAATAGGTTACCTACAGCAATGGCTTGCATCTATCTATAATACTATCTATAATATGTGTAACACACTTAACATATCCCTACACGTTTATAACAGACAATAATCATCAGATAACCTTCTATAAACTACCAGTCCACAGAGCCCTAAAATGAAGCATAACAGCAAACTGTTGCAGCACAGCCTAATGTGGAATGCCTATGATCAATTTTAGTCATGTTCACACTTCTCAAGTGTGTCATCCATATTAAGAACCAGGTCTTCAGGGCTTCAGTCCTCACAAGGCAAAAGAAATGTCTAATTTTCTGAGGTTTTGAAGATTATATAAAGGGTCACCTTGGCTTCTCTGCAGAGACTGTATCCCATTATTCCTGTATCTGTTTTGAATTAAGTGTCTTCTTCTATAGGGAGGAAACTCACACAAAAAAAAAAGGTTTTATAAAATGTCTATGCAGGGAAATACAGGTGCATTTATTGATAATGTTGTTGTAGCCTTCATAGCTTAAAGACCTAGACAAGATATGCTTTATAGGTAGAAGCAATATTTATTGGGTCAACTTCCTTGTCTTTACATCTTTTTCTGCACTTGGAAAAGTGAATCAGTTTGCAGACACAAAAACCTTTCTCCAGGTCCCTGTTTGCTTTGCTCCTCTGGGGCAGGACACATGCCAGGGAGTGCTGCCAGGCACCCAGGTTCACACTGCAGTCATGTCTGCAGCACAGCATTGCTTTTCACCCACACCTGCTCAGCAAGCTCACAAGTCCTTGTGTTTTAAAAAAAGATGTGGTAGAGAGTGACCCCACCAAACTGCACCTTGACAGGTGAGGGCAGGTGATCAGGGAGTCCAGGGTGATGGCGAGGGTTTGGGCAGTGCCCTCCCCAATATGGCACTGTCCTACAGTGCCCAGCCAGAAGAGCAGAGCAGGGACAAGGATGGTGGCCACTTGGGCACAGCCCAGCAATGTCTGTCCCCAACTGCACGATGCTGGTGGAAATACAGACACAGCTCGTGTTCCTGGTGCCCTGACAGCCCCTCCCTGAACTGGACGGCTCCAGCACTGCAGCCTCAGTGTATGCCAGCAGGATCCAGCATTGCCCAGAGCCCAGGAGAGGGCCCTGTGTTAACACTATTCTGTAACATGGCAGCAGTAAGTGGATCACCTATATATGTGAGTTACAGCAGCATTTCATTTAGGTGTACAAAAAGACGTGAAAATGCTGTTCCTCTCCTGGGCTTGTCATTTTTGGCAGCAGAGAGAGGCAGCCATTTACCACATTTACTATCCTGGAGAGAAGGGCAAGTCAAAAATAAGCATAAAATGTTGTTTGAAGTACCACCACTGTGCACATGGTGTGGTTAGACTGACCTTAGCCCAGGCTGGGTGATACTGCAGCAGTAAACTCAGCACCATTCCCAAACTTGAACCAGCATCTCCCACCCAGGATGGAAAGGCTGTGCTGAGCATGTCTGAACCCCTGTAGGCCACAGTTTCCTCATAACCCAGGTCACAGCTGTCATTACATGTAGATCAAAGCTGAAAAAGCTCAAGAAGCGCTTCCAATGATTTACAGATAAACCACTCTCAAAGAGGATTCAGGGAGACATTTGTAACTTCTATCATATGAGCAAGGAGCTGACTTGGTATGAGAAAGTTTGTCAGTGGGTGACTTCCCACCACAGTCTGCTGTCAGCTCATGTAATACTGAGTCTGATCATGTAGAGGTGCCTTGACAGGTCTGTGCAATGTTATTTTTCAGCTCATTACTCAATGCTGAAGCTGAATCCATCAAACCAAAGGTGATTTTACTGCCTTTTGGATAAGCAAGTCAGTGTTTATTCAAAAGACAGGCTCTTCAGTACAGCTGCTATCAGCCTTTTCACTTAGTCAGACTCAAGAATGAAATGTTTCTTCTCAGCAAAGTCAGTATTTCCCCTGAGGATCTAGAGCTCAGCTCCAGGAGTTTGCTTCATTATGGTACTGCAAACAGATTCCAAGGCACTCATGTCCATGTGTGTGTGTGCGTGCCTGTATGCCCACACACACAGATCAAATTTTGCTTTTATCCTTCCAATACACTTGATAAACAAAACGAGTATTTAGGCAACAATTCTTCCACACTTTTTGAAAATTTCAACCTGGGTATACAAAGCACCCAGCAAGTCAAAATACCGACCTGTTCTCACCTCTTCATTACATTAAGTGTTAAGTGTTCTCTTTGCCAGGCTGTCAGAAGCAGCACTAATAACAATCTCCTGCCTTGTGGCTGAGCTGGGGCAGGCTTTTGTTATATTAGTTTGTAAGAAAATGCCTTGAATAGCTGATGATCTGAAAGACAAAATAGGAATGAAAGGTCCCCTATTTTCCAGATGTTCAGCTGTGGTTTAGATACACAGAAAGTAAAATTCTATCTGTGCCAAAGTCAATGCTGAAGCCTCAGGATGACTGCAGGTTTTATCCCAGCTGCTGAAATAAAACATTAAAAAATACTGAGGACCTGAACACTTATCTCCTTAAAAAGCTTGAAGGAAATCTGCACAGAGGCAGATGCTGCATATGTTTCTTTGGTCTCACATTTGTATCTTAAACTGCTGAATACTTTTTAGTTACTAACTCTCAATGCTAAAAAATATAAGGGGCAAAAAAACAATGGCCATGACATTGGGTTGAGCAGCAAAATGAAAAAAACCCAGCTGCTGGTTCGTTGTTCTAAGCAAGTAACAAATGCCTGGACTTTACAAAGGAGCGTAGTACCTCCTGCTGTGCTGTGATGAAATGTTTGCAAGCCCTGTGCCATTCCAATGCCTTTCATATCCTTGTCTATGAATCCATTGCTTCAGAGTGCTGTGGCTGGTACCTTCTCTCTCCTTTCTCCAGATGGCTGCAGGATAGATGTTTGCACGGAACTCAGTCGTTTCAGCTTCCTTGAGAGCTGATGCAGAAGGATAGGCACTACTGAGGCAGAGTACATCTCATCCAAAGGTTGGCAGTGCAATTGAGAGGTTTGCATCACAATGAGCTGGAAGAACATAAGGCTTAGAGTTTGAAATGAAGTAAAAGTAAAGAAGGGACAGGATGAAAACAAAGGGGAAGGACTTGACTTAGCCATGACAAGATGCACAAGGCACCAACTGGACTTCTTCCAGCTCCTGTTCTCTCCTCACGAAGAGAGCTGTATAAACTATCTCACACACATGTAAAGAATGCTCCTTCATATAAGCCAGCTGCAAATGGCTTGCCTGCATTTGGATTATTTTTTAAGGGCTGCTTTAAAGGAAGGCTGTATGTGAGAGAGGACAATTGGAAATGGTTTGACCTTTCACCAGAGTCCAGCCCCAACACAGACTGGAAGGACTGCCGTTTGATGACCGTCTAATTGTTTTCAGGAGATATAATGAGACAAAACCTATCAGCAATAAAATAGAGAAAGGCAGAAGGGAAGGTGCTTGCCAGCTGGACTAGGGAGAGGCAGCTGTTGGTTGTAAAATGGCTGCTTTGGGTCTGGAAATGCTTCATCTTGCCAAACTTGGGGAGAAATTGAAGATTGTGCAGGGAAAACAGTCTCATACTTCAAATAACAAAATAGAAAGTGCTCTCAGGTTATGATCTTCCTTAGAGTGTGTTTTCCGCAATTTTACAACTGAAGTATGCTGCCTAGAAGTGGAAAGGTAAAATTAAAACTTTCTCCAAAATTATTTGTGGTTGCTGATAGCTTCAACATTGATAACACAGATAAATCCATCACAGTCCATCAAGAAGATCATTGTTTACATCTGGCCTATCCTCAATCAATCTCTTCGGTTTATCAAACATGAGACTGGATTCCCACTTTTAAGATCTATTACAGGCTAATACCCTACCTCCTGCAAGTTTCTATTTTAATAAAGCTCCAGATGAATCCAGCAGTAACAGCAATATTCTCAATTCTATCTTTGAGATAAATCCAAAAGTCACCACTAAAAACACAAAATGCAATTTAATCCCCCCCAAAAATTTAAAAATCCAGTTCAAGTCCTACTGTATAACATGTCAAAGCCCCAGATAATATCCTGTTCCCCAAATTAAACCAAACCAACCAAACAAACAGAACCTATCAAGCAGGATGATTTCATTTTTTTTTGTATGATGCTCACTGCTGGAGAAAATTTTATCAGTAATCTGTAGTATCCTAAATTCATTTTCACCACTCAAGTCCATAGTTTTTTATTGCATATGACATGCTGACTCAAGACATCTCACTGTTCAACATAAAGCTTGCTCTGTCTTATTAGCTACGCAGCCCATAGGGAAAGCATTCAGTGTGATGGGCACCATGTGGCACAGAAATGTCTCTAGTGAACAGAAACATCAGGAGGTGCATTCTTCTGCTCAGAATGAGTCTTAACAACAGCTGTTCACAGTTTCATGACAAACTTCTTCCAGTTTTGGGCAATTATAGCACCCCTTTCCCCCCCCCCCTCCACTTTTGTGTTGTTATATGTTGCTGTCTACTCAGAAGTTGTGACTTTTCATCTGCGACAAACTTAACACAGTTTGTCTTTGAAATATATGTTTGGTGGGAGCATGTATTAAGTTAAACCCAATGTGAACTAGTTACTGGTTTTGCCCGGGGGGGTGGGGGGGGAAGGCACTCAAATACATCTTCTTACTTGCAATTCTCAGCCAGACATAACCAAACCAAAATTTGGCAGAAGTCAGAATGCCTGCATATCTGGTTTATCAAAGAAAACAGTACCAGAAATGCAGATAATTGCTTTTGATCTTGGATAGAGAAAAAGTTTAAAATCTCTGTGCTATGAAATCTGAACTAAGGCTTTTGAATACCATGTATTCCAGTAGGAGAGAATTCATTGCAGGAAAGTCATAGTGAAAAATAACCTCCACCTCTATTAATGTGCACTTAACAAGGTCACAACAATGAAGGCATTTTTGCTCTAGGGTCTGCTGCCTGTTACCTCTTCATTGACAAGTCAAAGTACATTTGATGACTCAGTGTAGACTTTAGTGAGAAATGTGCTGTTCATTTTTTGTGGCCCTCTAAGATGTTATTAATTCTTCTGTCCTTGCATTGGTTCAGAAATATACATATGAATTTGAGATATGTGCACTGAATGTGAAAGCAACATTGTTTTCACATGGAGTACAGTTGTGGGGACACTTAAACAAGAACAGGCTGCTCTAAACAGAAAACATACTGAAAGAATCAACTCTAAAACCAATAAGAGACAGAAAAGTGTATCTTAATATAAAGGGACATTGTTTATAATTTGTATGGCTAAAAAGAGAATGGAGAGCAACATCTGTGTTCTCTTTGCTAATTTTGTTTTACAAATGCACTCCAGCAGCACACACCACAAAAGGGTCTTATGGAATAAGAACTGGTGCAGATTAAAAAAAGAATAAACACACTTCTATAATTGCAAGATAGAAGGAAGGTAAACAGGTAAGTTCTTCCCTATAATTATCCCTAAGCTTTCTGTCATTTCAACAATGCTATTTATTGCTGATATACATATTATTTACACAGGGAAAAAAGTTAAAGACATCAGATATATTTCACAAGAGTCAGTAAAAGCTGACTTGGATCCTACTAACACTGCTTCACACTTAACTGTGGACCTGCATGGCAGGGTCAGGAGCTGTCCCTAAGATGGACAAGGATCGGGATGATGTCATGGGGCCACCTTGCTTCGGAAAATTATGTGGCCTGATGGTAATGACTCAAGCTGCTCAGTGCTAGTTGGCATCTTAATATACTAATAAAAACATATGAAGAGTCTTAGTGGAGTAGATGGGAGGCTTATCTAGCTAAGTTTCCTGTCCTTGAGATTGCTCAGCAGCAGAAAGGGATGAATTTAAAACACTAGGGGAGTAAAGGTGGCCACTGCCTCGCCAGAACCTCCCCACTCCTGGCACTCAAACCAGTCATGGTCATGGCAAGAAGGGCTCAGGATTATCTTTCCCAGATGGGAGACTATCACAAAACAAGAAAAGTGAAAGCTTCAGGGGAGGATGCACTGCTGGAAACTATTTGACTGCTCATGGCCTGTTCCTGGTGCTGAGTGGCCCCCACAGAGACGGGCAGCCAGCGGCAGCCAGTGGCACAGCTGGTATTACACCAGTGGACTTCAGTTTCCCATTGGGATTGTCCTGTCAGATCTCACTCCTCCGTGATGATGTCTTGGCACATCCACAAGGGATAGACAGAAAAGGAAAATTCAGATGAAATGGGGTGATGGCATAGTCAAGCTGCCCAGCCCCAGTATCCAGTATGCTAAACCTAATCAGACACACCTACTTCACAACTAAACAAAAGATGGCTCCCATGTCTGAAACCAGCCTTCATTCAGTTCTGTGATGTTGCATGGTTCAACAATAAAACTAAACGTGAAGTCTCACACTCTCCCTGATCCTATTCTTTTCCCTCTGTGTTAACTCCAGTCTTCATTACAGTCTTAATGATCTTCCAAACCCAGAACAATTACTTAACAGCCTCTACTTTTTCCCTGTGTATCTTCTAGGAATAGGTAGCAAACATGTTCTTTTGCCCCTTTGTCCCAAACCTTCATCCTAACCCAGTACAGAGGACCAGATCTCAACCACAATGGCCAGAAGCTGTTATTGTTTACCAGCACAAGCTCCAGCTTAGCCCTCTGATCCTTGGGAGACCCTGCTATAAAGGTGGATCTTCTTTCTCTTCCAAACTGTAGCACTTCTCCCCATCTCAGTCACACCACTATCACATTTCAGCAGGTCCCTCCAGCCATCATGGACTCAAATAAACCCATCTCTTTAGCTCTGCTGGTGCCATACCCACCCTTGCTGACATACTCCAGAAGCAAACTAAGTCTCTAGCCACCCTCCCTATTCTGGTAACTCTTCTAACCTTCAACCTGGAGACCCAGCCCAGCGTGAAGCCTGAGCCAGCAACCACCACTGACCCTGCCCGGTGACCTCGGCTGAGCCGCTCTCCTGAGCCGAGTGAGGGATGGGCTCTGCACCACAGGGAAGTTGAGTGCCATGTCTGCATGTGTGTGCAAGCTCCGTGAGCACAGAGATCTGAACACCATTGATCCACTTTATTGACTTCTCTTTATAGTTACAACATGTTAGTAATGTGCTTAACTGGAAGCCAAAGGACTTCTCCCTCCCTCCCTCCTCCCCAGTATCAACAAATAGCTCATGGCATCAAAGTTAAGCAAAAGGTTTGCATTTGCTTTCTCTATTATTGCAGTAAATCATGCTGTCCCGTTGCCACAGAAACAGCAGCTACCACAAACATCACTACATAGTGGCATCAGACCAGCTCCAACAGCCAGGTTTTCTATTTTCATTCTGATGCCAGTCCTCCTTTCTCTCATCCAGCCCCGTGTTTTCAACTCTTCTACAACATGCTGCAATTTTTTGATGCAAAAATAGAAATCAAAAAGTTCTACCCTTTTTAGTGAAAAGTTTTATCAGAGAGGATTAATTGTAAAAAACTATACTTCTGTTAGCTCTGAAATACCCAGGCAGAGTTGGTCAACTGACAACGGAGAGTTGAGACTTCGGTAATACAAATTGTTAAGTTCAGTCAAATTTGAAAAAGACAGTGAAGAGCAAACAAATTAATCACAAGTTGATTTGAAATACTCTGTAAACAGCTTTAGCAGAGAAGACAGAGGGTTTTTTCCTCAAATATTTATGAACCTAAAGATACAGATGGGTAGTGGGTGAGATTTTTAAGAGCTAATTTATATTTATGCTAATTTATATTCACCAAGGATTTTGGAATTTTCTGTAGCAGAATTGCAAAACACTAGAACCTTCCCCTCTGATCCTCAAGTTCCCCTTTGGACAAATATCCACTACTTTCAGAGAAAACCTAGTATAACCTCAGTATTACACACATAAAGGGCATAGGAGGAATGTTTTAACTAAAATGAGCAGGTTGTCTGCTCCAGTGTAATGAAGAGTATCTGCTGGGATAGATTTGAAATCTCACCAGTTTTCACTTACAAGAAAGGTTTGCAGCCACATCAATATGTGTTTCATGCACTGAGTAGAAAAGACAATTTCAATTTTTTTTTTTTTCAGGGAGCAGTAACATGAGTTTTCAAACAAGACTGGGTTCTTTATTATTAAAATGCCTGTCTTTTATTTCATTTATTCTGCTTTTGCTAGCCACATGGTTAAAGTTAGGAAAACAAACAGCAGATACTTTCCAGTCAGGAATGTTTACATTAGGTCTAGCTTATCTGTGCAAAGAATAATCTATGAACTCTCCCTGGCCTTTTGGATAAGCAAACGTAAACCTCATTTCCCTTTATTGTCCACTCCACATAATAACTAGCCTTTCCAAAGGGCTTCACAGAGGTTATTCCATCCAGGGTGGCTCCTGGGGATTTCCTTTAATGACTGAAGGTATCACTGTATGCATTACTGAGTAGTAATATTGGAGCTGTGATGGTCTAAGGATAAAGCAGGCAAGTCTGTAGGGAGAGGTATCACCTTGTCTCAAACTAATCAATACAGCTGGAAAAAGAGAAGCCTTCAAGCATGAGTCTTTTCTCACATCTCTGAAGGTAAACTGATATGCTCCACAGGTTCATGCACAAAACCACGCAGTCCTGTCTCTTTTTTGTGAGCATCTGTACAAATCCTCTGTGAGCTAAACTAGTAGAGGACTAATCCAGCAAAAAACAGTGGATTTTTGGGGTTGGTCAGCAGTCTGATTTGGCCCCTTGCAAGGCCACACTTGGTGCCGTAGATGGCAGGAGCAAGGGAGAAGAGGAAAAGAGGCAGGCTACCCTTTCTAGTGACCATAAGATGTATTATTACTGCAGTTATCTGGTGGTGGTTAGGCTCTGGTTTGGACCTTTCAAAGGGCCTCTTTAACTCTGCTCACTTGAAATACTTCAAGAAACAGCAATCAGCCTAACCATCATAACGGTAGACTTGAGCTCTCTTTAGCAGTCAAGAGGTGGACAGTGCTATTAACTTCTTTCATTAGAGGCTTTGCAGCAATTCTCACAGCCCCTGCTCTTTTTGGCAGGTAGGCACTTGGGCTGTGGCTTTCTCAAGGCACTCATGTAGCTGGTGCCAACATGAGGCTGATTTACTCAGCTACTCCTTGTTACTGATCATGTCTTTGTCTCTAATAAAGACACAAAAGATTAAATAGCTTGAGCATCATATGCTTGCTGAAAGGGCCTCTTTCCTAGCACATTGAAGTTATTGAAAGTGCTCTCACTCATTTCAGTGAGGTTTGGATCTGGTCACATACAGGTTGGCAATTCCAAGCACGCTGAGAAATCTTGTCCTGATGTAGAGATTAGAAGATCTAAAAGGCAAGGTAAAACTACCAAGTCTAAGCTGCAACCTAAAACATGGCAAAGGGCTTTATTTATTATTTATTTATTATAAACTGTGGTATAAATCTTCATTGGAGTAATTAGATAATTTGTTTTAAGGAGACGTACAGTTCTGATACAAAAATAAAAAAAAATGAAGAATTGCCACACTTATTGACATTCAGTTAGTGACCCAAAATGAAAAAAAAAATTATAAATAAATTTATTCCAAAATTTGTGCAAATGAGTAATGTGTGTTTTGAGAAAGCCAGTTTGTAACCATGTGCTTTAAAAAAGAAATATCTTTGAAGGAAATATGAGATAAGAGACTTAGAGCCCATGTGTAGTTCTGAGGGCTCCTGTTTTATTCAATCCATAAAATCCCACCATATTTTACCATCTCCCACATGAACACAACATGCACATGAGCTGACTGGATTGAAGTTCTTGACTGTGTCATGAACACAAAATGCCTCACCCTTATCTCATTTTTTGGCTGCTTTCACCTGCTGCAAACTTCATGGTGGCTCCTTTAAAGCTGCTCTGTTCCAGTGACTCACTTGGAAATTATGGGTTTTCGTGCCTAAGTGTTCTGTTATGAAAGAGAGAAAAATAAGATTCTTCATTTTTTCTCATTTAAGTAGATTTAAGTAGCTACTATCAGCAGTTGAGATTGTTTTTCAGGAAAGGCATGACTCCAGGGCTCTACCTTCATCTTTCTCTGTCAGAAACTTTCCAGAAAAATCTCTTCCTTATGAAACGTTTCTTTGTTCACTCAGGTTTCCAGTGTGAGTTTTGTACTACAGCAAGACAGGCTGCTGTCTTCCTGGGCAAGAAGAAGCTATGGAGATGTTCAGGAAGAAGTAGCAGCAGCCCCAGGTTTCTCACGTAGCCTGTGAATGGATCAGCCATGGCCCATTATGGAGCTCAGCTCTATGTGGTGGCTCTTACATCAGTGTAATCAGACCACACTGACCCATCAATCACAGATTCTGTGTGTCCCCATGCTATAGGACATTTTTACCAAATCTTAGTCCTAGTGGAAGATCAAAAGCTGCCACTATAATGCCCACAGTGAAGCAGGAGGAGAAAAGAATGGCAGGATCAATATGCTGTGTCCCTCCAAAGACAGGGGTACGTTACATAAAAATCAGGCCAGCCCTACGAAGTGAACAATGCCTCACACTATAACGGAAGGCAGCTCTTCTCCACCCAGTCATTGCCAACCTGGACTGAAGGAAAATTCCTGATCCCAAATCATAATATTGGACAAGTAGCAAAACCAAGCTTTTGACATACAGCAAAATAAACACCTGCACTGAAGCACAACACCAAACCAATCTCCAGGGAAGGAAAACCCTGCTCCCTATGCTTCCTGGAGACATATTAAACACTAAGAAGAGAAAAGATGCTCTCTGGAGGGCTTGCTCTACATGAGGGGAATTCTTCACCATAATTGGCAGCAACTGGGAAGTAACCTTCAGGTGCCCAGAGTAGAACTAAATCAGTCAGGAATGCAGATTGGTTAGCTTACCTTGGCCCCAACTCATTAGCCTACTCAGTTTTTCAGACCTTTCAGATTTTATTCTGATCCAACCTGGGAAGTCAAACCATCATGTCTTGGCGAAGGTCTGTGTTGGTTCAATGTTCTGGGGAGAGATCATAGCAGAAGTGTGCTCTGTGTCTCCTAAATAAAAGTATATACTTTTCCAGCTTCAGGGATTCACCACACCAATCTCTGGTACAGACATCCTCAGCACTCCTAAATCTGAACACAATATGGAGAAGGTTGAATGTCACCTCAGAAGACCTCTTGGAATTAGCACTCTTGTATCAGAGAATTTAAAAATTACTTTTTCCTAGCTTTAATGCCAAATTCTGTACCTTTGCTAAATGATACAATTTAACCTCTCTCAAACACCTTTGTCATTATTTCTATGGCTGAAAGCTGCTCAGTTACCTCTGTTGCAAGACCTTTTGCACCTAATTTCCCCACATTTTCTACAAAAATATAATTTAAAGAACTACAGGGAAAATTGATGCTTCCTAGGTAATAAAATATAGAAATTCAGTGTTATATTTCTTGCTCACAGATTCCCTTTAGGGTCTGCAGGCACTCATAACACCAAGAGAGACATTGCATTGCCTTCCATAAACATGCTACCAAGTACTGCCACCATTCCTATCACACCACCACATATTGCTCTAGGCAACCACCACCACGGAAAAGTATCTGACGGAATTTGGAGTCTTCATAATTATAAAATTACTTCTTTTTTTCTCCTGCATTTGAGATTTGCACTTGCTTGCCTTAGTTTGTGTGCCCAGGGGATTCCTGTTTCCATTTGTTATTCTAGGGAGGATAATATTCTCAATGACACTGCACTACTTTCCTTCTATTGATTTCTTTCCCATGCACCAGGGAACATAATCTTAGCATGAGCATTTTGCATATACCATTCATTTAGAGCATTGGTTGTTGGAGCAAAGATCAGTGATGGACAAAAATATCTGTGTTCCTCCACAGAGCACCAAAACACGTAGTCTGAGCTAGAGGAATGGTCCCAAGAAAAGCTGTGACATGAGGTTCTTCACAGGGCCACAACTAATTCTGACTTCTCCCATGTCCCAGGACAGTGGCAAGTAGCAGCCAGTCCAGACCAGAATAAATCAGATACCCATTCTTTATCATTGCTCTGTTCTGTGGGCTGATTCAAGGGAACAAGGGAGGAAGCATCGTTGATAGCACAATATTCCTCCCAACTTAGCCCCACAGGCAACCCATGCAAAGATAAAAAGGGAAATCTCATCTCACTTTCTTCCCTCTGTAAGTGAGCAGATAAATTTCATTTCTCTCTTTTCCTGAAGTCTCTTGTGATCGAAATACTCACATTCAAAAATCTTTGCTGGAACCTTAATTCAGCTTGGACTGTAAACTTCTAGATACCGTTATTTGCATTCTCCTCAATTACACTGCTTTGGCACTGGCTGTACTGGAGTGATGTCAATCAAAGAGGAAAAGTCATCTCACTTACTTTATTGCTCCATACTTGATTCCCTTTCTTTCCAGTTTATCCATTTGCAATAATAAAGAGATCTTTCACATGATTACTAGGTAGCATAACTAAGTTCCACAGCTATTCATCACTTAAATGTCCTTGCTGTGAAATTCCATGCACAAAAGAGAATGTATAGCAAAAGCTCATTTGGAAAAGAAAACATTCCATATTGGTATATTCATTAATGACTCTCTAATAGTCAAATTCTTTGCATATTATTGTTGTAATTTTTCCCAGCAAGACACAGAAATTGCTTGGCAAAGCAATCATCAAAGCACATAAGCATATGTCCCGAATAGATGCTTTAAGTTGGTCATATGGTCAAGTACTTTGCTGAACTGGGAGCTCTACATTATACAGTGGCTGCTTCCAGAATTCTGGCCCACTAAAAAGTATAGACTAACAGACAAGGAAGTGTAAGGCTGACAAAAGGAAAAGCAAACTTGAAATTACATGATGACTACCTCTGCTTCAGGTAATACATGATCATAATGAAGTGACATAATGAAGCATGAATCAAAATAAAAAATAAAATTATTTTACTAGTCAAGACCTATCTACATCCTTGTCCTCAGCCCATAATCATGGAAGGACATCCATGAAAAACGGGCAGAGGCCACACGGATAGAAAGAGTGTAGGGACAGGAAAAGGTGATTTTTAGGAGGTGAGGACAAATGACGCGACAAAGCTGATGCCACTGGCAAACCATAAAGGACTGCTGCTGCAAAAAGATGAGAGGCATGGATGAAGCAGAAGTACAATACTGGAAGAAAGAAAAGCTTTAAATGACACAGGATGAAACAGTAAAGACCTATATGCAAGACTTCTGACTTGACCTGCTATAAGCAAGGTTTGACATAAATATGCTGTCATCATAGCAGTGAATGAGAGAAATCTGTCTCCATCCCATTCCACAGTTCATTACCTTAACATAATCTTCTCTACATGGTTTGTGAACGTCTATGAATATGCATTTTGCTTCATTTCCATACACACATGTACTTCTTAATTCTGTTCTTCTGTGCATTGTTCAAAACTGATTCTTTAGCCTACCAGCCTAGCACGAAGTGCTATTATCACAATAGGTTTTGAAGTGTTTTTCCAAATAAAAGATAGACACAGACTTCTAGAAACACTTTAAGGACTGTAGTTCCATGAAACTTGAAGTCTCAAGATAACAGAGTGATAAGGCACTGATCAGAAGATTCTTCTGCACTTTCTGATAGGGAGTGTCAGAAAGAACTTAGCTCTAAAATAGCTTTTAATGTCAATGTACTTTTCCAAGAAAGCAAACATTGTTTTCCATACAAAGTTCAGGGTGTGCAGGTGCCATTAGAGGAAGTCAACTTTTTGTTAACATGTAAACAAAGAACTCTGTAAGTATCAGCATCTAATCATGCTATTTCACAGTAAAAAAATTCCTGCTATTATGTCTCCCCTGACAGAGATGCATTATGAGAAATAAATTTTAGACAAATTATCATCTCCAAAAAAACCATAATAACAAGAGAGAAGACTGCTTTTGTTCAAATGTATTTTCTGTTCTGGGATGCATGAGTTGTTAATCATCACTGCACAGGGAAGTGACTTATTCCACTTCAAGTAATGAAGACTAAAGTTAAAATAAGGTGGGCCAATATTTTTATCCTAAACACAGGAATCAAACAGGAAGGTGTCTCCTCTGCCTTAGCAGTCTTTCTGGATTTAAGCAGGTATAAATGAGATAAGAATATGATAATCTTTCAGATACCTACAGGGAAAGCACTCAAACAGCAAAACACTATTTTTAGACAGTTTCAGTAAGTGCATTGCACTGGAAATTTAATGACTAATTGCAAAATCTATTATCTTGGAGATGAAAAGATTTTTGAAGATTTAAGATCAGATTTCAAGTTCAAGAAAAGCAGGAAACAAAAAAGAACAATAAACTAAATACTGGAAAACACATGCATGACTCAAAGTCCTACAATAGAAACTGCTGAAACTTCCATACACATTAGTATGATTAAAAACAATTACACAATAAGCTCTGTATTGAATGTGAATTAGAAAATTTCAGAGAACTATTGCAAATGAAAAGGACAAAAAAGCATGGACCTTGCTTTGCCAAAACTAAACAGCAAATGATTAGGAGGCCAGAACAGTATTGCTTACCAGGCAAGGCACAACACCTGGACAACGCTTAGGAGGTCACCGTCTTCAAAAGACGACCACTAAAACTGCCAGGTGTACGAAACATCTGAGGCACTGAAATGTCTAAGGCAACTTATTCAGTACAGCTAAAGGAAGAGGGGGACAACAACCCAGAAAAATGTGGAGAGCAAACTATTATGTTAGATATGAAGGAGCTTCTAAATATTGTTACAGGGACTTGGCTGTCTGAGCAACCGATGGTTACATAGTGAGACAATGGGTAAAATTAGCCTCTGTAGGAAAGGCCAGTTTTGAAGACTCAAGTGGGACATAGATAATGCAAAAACCTTACGATGACTCCTCTCAGTGGACCCTGTCTAGAAGGAGAAATAGAATATTTGGGGCAAGAAAAATAGGGCTGAGTTAATTAAGAGTTGTTTTTCAAATAAGCTTCTGGGCCAGAGGCTGAAGTTGGACTCGATGATCTTTGTGGGTCCGTTCCAACTCAGGAGATTCTATGATTCTAGATTTCATGCACATTTTGGTAAATTTTGGGTTATTTTCCTCGTCTTTCATCTCAGTCTCTGAAATGAAAATAATCTTCAATTTTCAAAACTATGTTTTAGAGCTTCAAGTGCACAGAATGTATAGAAACATGCAAATCCTTGGCTTACCTGGGAAAAAGAAAGTCCTGAGAGTAGTCAGTGAAATGCTGGAAACTATGAGCCATTAGTTGGCGTAGACAGACAAAATGTAAACTGACAGAACAAACTCAAAACATTAATAGCCAAGCAAAATGAACGCTGCACACTTGTATGTACAAGGAAATGCGAAGTAACTGTTTTGCAAAGGATGGTAAAACATGTTGCAATGGAGAAAAGCAAATGATAAACACTTTAAAGGAAAGAAAAGTTATGAGATTAACCTGTTGGTGCCTCCATTTTCTTCTGATCTTGTTGACCTGCTTCTAGACATGTACACATTTTATGTACACAGATTATGTACACAGCTTATCCCCTGTAATATATCACTGCATTAACTTAAGTAATGCAAGTGCTTTGGAATGAGAAAATCAAGGTTGATAGCCCATCAGTTGTGTAGTACTGATATGCAAGTGGATACCAGCTAATTCAAGTGCATACCAGCTAATTCAAGAAGATCACAGGGATCTGGCACAAAGAAAGTACATCTGATTTTGAATGAAGCAGGATATGAAGCAGATTTCCACAACCACTCTTACTTACATCACTACCAGAGGGAGACAAATTTCAGGCAGGACCAACATTTACACATACACAGATAATAAAAACAGGAAAGATCTGCACATACAAATCTTACCTCTATGTTATAGACTCCAGGGCATGACATCAGTCATCCTTGCAGTAAACTCTAATCATTCAGGGCTATAATTAGACAAGAAGGCAAAGGTGGGCCAACTACGCTTTTTAAGAAATTCAAACCCAGTCGCTCAACCATTCGGGTCAACAGGAGCCAGGGTGGAAGGCAGTGGGAAGGGAAGAAATGAGATTGTAGGATAGAGGTGCACTGAGAAATCTGTGTGCAGAAAAAGAGAATGGGGGACCCTCAATACCCCTTACTCCTATGTAGTCACTGACATGTGCTGGAAAGCATAAGATTCTTTCTGCTTCTTATCTTCTTTCTACCCCAGCTCCTTTGTAACCATCTGATGCTTCCCCCGGCCATAATTTCACCTCCATAGGACCATACACCTACTATCTTGCTCTCAGAGGCTTCTTGGAAACACCTCCTCCCACATGCACCATGGGCGAGGAGGGGACAGGCATCCTCCTCTTACTCTCCACAATAAATGGGAGAAAACCAGAAGGAAAAGAAGAACATAGAAAAAGGTGCAAGCTAGTCTAAACAGACAAAGGCAACATGGGAAAAATCTGTAGAAGGGAAACTTAAAGGAGTTACACCATTCAGAGGAGGTTGGCAGAAGAACCAGAAGAGTAATCCATCTCTCCTCAAACTGATGCAGTATCAAGCTCAAATCTTCCTTGCATTGCTTTAGATTGAATACAAGGAAATTTAGTATGTGTCTAATAACCAGCATTCAGCAGATAGTTCGGCCATGCTTTAAAAGCCTCTATAATTTCCTATCTTCATCAGATTTCCTACCTCTAATGTCAGATATTTACTGAGATCTACTCCTTTTCCTTGCTATGCTTCTCTCTCCATGTATCTATCATGTATAAGAACCTGCATTTTACTAAAATATCTGTATTTACTGTATTTTTTTCCAATATCATCTGTTCTCCTTATCCTTGTCCTTTTCTAGTCTCATTATGTGAAAGCAGAAACAAAAGTAGTGTCCACAGACAAACTGAGGTGCAATTCATGAATACAAACCGAGAGGAGAATAAGCAGAAACCCTCTCTGCTGTCATGCGTGACATTCATTCCTCCCTTAATTAATGCCTCTTTTTCCCTTGATATTGCTTTGTCCACTGATAATTTCTCAAAACAACTCATTATTTTAGCTAACTGATTATATTCTTTCTTTATAAAAGGAATTTACTATTTGCCATTTTAAGAATTATTTCTACAGCCTCAGTTTAGAGACAAGATGTTTTGCTCTTGTTCTTTGTGAGAGGCTTGTATTTTAATCAAGTCACAACATAATTACAGTATTTTACGTAAATATCGACATAAAATCTGGATCTGAACTACAATATTCTCCATTTAGCTAGTTAAGTGCTTCTGTGTTCCCCATTACTTTTGTGTTTGACCATCTCATGTTGCTTAATGTATTTTCATAGGGCCCAGCTATTTGCCTGGATAGAGAACTGAAGCAAGGTTGGAAAGTTTGGGGCACGGCTTCATCAAAAGAATAAACAGATACAGATCTGCACCACTGATGGGGAGGTTGGGTTTGTCTGCCCACATGCCCGGCCCAGCACGCTCTCAGGTTCCCTGTGCAGGCACCAGCTCTGACACAGCAGTGCAGTCAGTCAGGCTCATCAGCCAGAATTACAGCTGCTTTTCTCTGGGTATCAGGGCTGTGTACTTCTGCCTGATAAAACCTTTAGTTGCATAAAACATGGATGGGGTTTTGATCAAACTGACATACTGAAAGGTGTCCCTCCCTGCCCATGGCAGGTGACTGGAATTAGGTGATCTTTAAAGTCCTCTTCCAACCCAAGCCTTTCTCTGACTCTATGAAAACAGCTTCTAAAATGAGGTCTTGTGAAGTGGTTGTAATTTGACAAGGAGTAATTTTTTTTCCATAGAATTTAATTCAACGTGCAAGATGCGGCACGCAATAATATTCCTCCTTTAGAACTGTGTAGGGTGCTCTCCCGAGGAAGCCTGCCAACTCATTTTAGATATTGGCAACAAGCTGGACCTTTCTCACAACGCCAGGATGCAGATCAAACAGGAAGAGCAGGCAGCAATAGACTTCCTCTCTGTCATGAACAGGTACTATAAATCCTTAATCAAGTTATTAAGCCTCTTTGCACTCTTTGACATAACCAATTTCGGACTGTGCTATTTATTCTATTGCCAGAAGTGGGAAAGAGGAGCAAGATTACACAGCAGTGATTTCATGATGTTCTCTCAGGGTACCCCAGGACAGCAGTTCTGATTGAGTAGTTTGCATGTCAGCCTTCTGCGATCTCATCCCTTCAGGAATGGCAGTGGAAGAGTTTATGCAGCAGCATAGACGGTCAGGAATAGATCAGCTATTATAAAATGGCATAGGTTGGAAGAACAGGGAAATTATAAAACAGTAATTTAAAGAGAAAGAAAGTTATTTTAAATAGCTTTATGCTATCAAACTGTGAGGCAGAAAAGATCCTTAAATACTTAAGATGCTCTGCAGCCTACATTTTTTACTACTCTGGGATTTCCAGGTTGTTGTAATTAAGGAAAGAGTACCTTGGCAATCAGTACCTGGCTCCTCTTCTGGGATTCTGTCTTGGCTAGAAGTAAGACAACCTTCCAAGATGTGTTCTCCCTTCCCAAATACAACTAATTTTTGTTAGAAGACTTACATCATCCCCATTTCATCCCTGTTTCAGGATAAAACTGCCCACTTCTAAGTGTTGTTTGGAATCCTGGGAAGCCATCTGTTCAGGAGACATAGGCTTCCACAAGTACACCAATCTGGCATTTAACTTCATCCCAGACTCATAGACAAGTTCACAATAGACAACCCATTTTGGTTCCAGCTGGTGATGGGAGGGGAGAGGTAAGTACACCTTTGAATACTCCATGATTTTGATAAGTATTAGCCTAGCAATAGCATGAAGGGTCGTGAAGGGTTTTATTAAAAATACAGGGGAAGTAAAAGAGTTATTAAATTGTGTTGGTTTAAAGTACTTCTATGATGTTATTTCAGCTCTAACAATAATAAATTTGTTATTTTTTTTTTCATTCTAGCATGTTTTCATTTACTTGGCAAACTGATGACAAAAAATGTATCAAAATGCCGCTGTATCACATGAGAAAGTAAGTACTTACAACAATGGTTCAGTTAAATTATCTCCTCTGGTCTCCTTGGAGGTAAATTGGGATTACTGGGCTCTAATCTTGTCAAAAAGAGCCTTTGCAGAATACCATATGGCTAAAAACATAATGAGCTTTACTAAAGTTCAGCAGAAGGTGTATGTTTGTATGCAGTGACTAAGCATATGCAAGTAGGAGGCAATTACAGATGGCTGGAAATATGCTACTACTGCAAAACACATATGATGTTTTGTATCCCAGAGCAGAAAGCAGAAATGCTCTAAAGTACCAAGCTTGCTTACTAGCTAATACAGTGATGTTGAATTTGTGTTATTTAAGGCCACAGCATCACACACAGCACCTACAGATCACCAACAAAAGGTTGCTCATTTTTGTCTCAGATTGAAAACAAGTTAATGCAATCGTGGAGAATATGCAGAGATAAAAGGAATGTACCAAGTGGAAAACAATATGATACATCCAGTAAAAGCTCCATTAAAAACAAAGGATGAGTAAACTGTGACACAGTCATGTTTAGCGTATATAAGAAACAAAATCTTTTAACTTACATGAGCCAGAGAGGTTAGCCTGCCTTCTCTCCTCCATTTGGGGTAGTCTTATCTACTTTTTTTGCTGTACTACTGTTCTGAGACTGTTGTGGGCTGCTGATGATTGTAAAATATTAATTTGAGGTGTATTAATTCTCTTAGATATACTTTGCATGTGTATTTGTGACTTTACCTAAGCAGTCACTGGCACACTGAGATATCAGCCTTTACAATACTTACCAATTTGCATCTTAACTGGGGAGGTGTCCTGGAGAGGCTTATCAAGGAATGGCTTTGGAAGTGTTGAGTGCAAACTGTCATTAGTGTGAGGTTTGTTGGAGAGGTCAGGAAAATAAACAGGTCACAGTCATTTCCCGCCTACGGGAAGGAACAGAGACCTGGCAGTGGATGACAGGTTTGCATTTGGAAAAGAGGTGTTTACAAAATAAACCCAAACCAACAACTTCAAAACCAAACCACATACCACTCCCTATTCCACCCATTTAGGTTTCAAACCAAAGAACGATCCTACTGATGTCTACCAACTGACCTGAGGTGGGCTGGCTGCAAAGAGACACCCTGATTTTAAGAGAAAACAAGTCTATAAAAGGATAGAATGCATGACTAGGACCCATGCTACTGATCCCATCAGCCTTGCACTAGGTGAGAGAAAAGACAGGTAACCAGGCATTTTATAGAGATATAAAAATATATTTATATTATATCATAATAATAATATGATACAATTAATAATGTATATTATGGTATATTATACATAATTATGTTTTATATAAATTATATGTATAATTTCTATAAATTAGAGCTACTCATTACTTTCTTCTTTATTTTTTTCCCCTCTAATGTCTGTTCAGCAACCTTATTTCAGGGTCAGCAAGGCATAGAATTCTGCCTTTAAGCCTTGAAATTGCATCAACAAGTGCAATTGCATTTTGAAAGACTGGAAAATAGAAAAGTAGCAAGGATTTCCTGCTTGAATACAGGAGGTAATACACATTGGTATACCCTGGCCAGAATTCGCACGTGCAGCAAAGCTCTAAAAAATAAGTCAAACTGAGGCCTCTTTTCCTAAGAGCATTTATACTTCCTCTGTTAGGAAGTTAAGCCCCGTATACAATGATGCAAAATAGGCTCATCCAGAGGACAAAAATGAGAATTCATTTTTTTACTCTAAATTGTTCACTGATGACTTGACAGGAAACCTAGACTGACTGTCCTTGTAGGCAGTGTGAATGGCCCTAAGAATGTGCTAGAGATGTTTAGTCTATTCTGGTGGAACTGGTCATTGGAAACATCTCAACCTGATCTTAAACAAGGTAACAAAGGTGTAATTTGAACAAGTTCTGCTCTGGCCCTTAGGGGTCTACCATGTGCATTGCCTCTTCCTTCTCCAATGAGCCTCATATATTTGCTTCCTCAAAGTTTCCATCTTCAGGCTGTCTAACAGTAAAGGTTGCTGTTAGGGACTGAGAGAGAAAATGCTCACCAGGATAAGTACCCAGCAATTCTAACTCCCTCTCCCATGCTTAAGAAAACAGAGCTCTTATTGAAGCAGTATTTCAAATTTTCTGGATTTTGCAGTACTGTCAATTACTAAGACATATACTCCACTATGAAGTAAAATGTGGTGGCTTGATGCACACAACCCCTGCTGGCCTCTTGGAGAATGACTATAGTGGATGTGGTCTGGCCCTCAGCCATTCCAGTGGGTGGAACGAACTGGAGAGTAGAGTCACTCCAGGGAGGGCCAAAGAGCTTTATCACTAGCTCCAGCACCCAAAACTGGGCATTTTTACTGTTGGTAAAAAATAGCACTAGAACAACAGGTGGAAGTGTATGTACATTAAGAAGCTGATGGTCCCTTTAATTATTTTTCCAGATGCACGATAACTAACCAATTGGCACCTGTAAGAACAAATCTTACAGCAAAGAGGAAAAGTCAGTGATGCTAATTAGCAGCAAAGTAGTTTAATTGAATAAAAATGCTAGGAGAATCTCTGAATACACTTATCCTTGAGGGCAGAGTCTCAGTCTTTTAATTCTAAGCCAATCAACGTATTAACAAAGAAAGAACCATCATGGAAGCTGTGATAAATACAACTAAGATTACAAAATTAGTAAGACTTAAGAAACAGAAATTAGGCTACAGAAAGCTTCCAATGGGGTTAAAAACAAAACTTATCTGTCAAGAGGTTGTTTTCCATTAACTAACAAAAAACAATTCTTTCATGTTCTACCAAGCAGCAGAGATATTTTTAGACTACATAAATTACTAGTTTTATAAGCCTCAATGCTATTTTTGTAAATAATATATCAATATCTGTGTTCCTAATTATAGTCCAAGAATGAAAAACATGTTTTTTTGCTGTTTTGTAAAACATACTCATTTTTTGATAAAGCATGTTTATTAGCCTGATAGCAATCTTGACAGTAGAACCAAGTTTATGAGTGCACCCTGAATCACTATAAAATTCCTATTTATTGCTTTTCAAGAGTATCTCAATTAATTATCTTTTTTCCCCCCCCATTATCACCTAGTTTACTCAACCTAAAATGTTAACTATGACAGCATTATGAATGGATTAAGATGCCATTTGATTCCTGTATGCCTCAGTAACAATGTTCTGTGAGCTGTTGCAAGGATACTTTTCAGATAAAAAAATGCATCCGTCCACATGACAGCAAGAAAATATGGGGGAAATTATATTCCTTTTTCAACTGCAGGACTCTATTCTCCTGACACAAGGAAAGATGTGAAGAACTACACTGTACTTTAAGTTTGGTTTTTTAACTGAATTAATAAACTAAAAATACATATTATATAAGTATTGTACATAAATACATAATAAATCCCAACAGTTTCAAAATACTGTTTTTCTGGCTCTTGACTTACAATTTTGATACACATCCAAAACCTCTTTTAAGAAAACAGAAGTTTTTTTAAAAGTACAACGCTTGGGCCTTTACTGAAAATGGGATACTGAATGCGATATAAAACTATACTTCAACCATAGCCATTTAACAAAAGGGAAAACATCTATGGATAAAGGGAAAACACAACACTACAAATGTTCCTGACGTCCTACATACCTCAGACCATACTTATTTAGAATGCTGTCACTAAACATAAAACAAAATAGTGCAAAAAGGACTTTAAAGATTTGGCCAGCAAGATAAGTACTCTTGGGAACTTTGCTATTTTCAAACAGACTTATTTCTGATTGTGCATAGTATATGAATTATATCATGCTGGCAACAGATTAACAGGAAAGAAATAGATGGGAAGTTACTCCTGCTTACTCCCTGCTCTGCTTACTTGAAATTTGCTACCAAAACCAGCTTTTAGAGATGCTTCTTCATGCAAAATTATTTATTTTACAAGCTCAGCAAACTGTCTTAGTGCTTATGTAACAATCATTCACACAATCTGAAGTGTTTTCCTAAAGCAGCACATTGCCTAACAGGTGAATTGCTATTATAGAAAATGTTGGTATTTTTTTTAGTTGCATCCAAATGAAATGAACACAGTGAGAGAAAAACTGAACACCAAACATTGCTTACCTAATTTTTCGTAACAAAATACTGCATTTTAATAGATGAAGGAAAAAAAATTATTGCCTTGTTTAGGTTTTAGAGTTACAGGACAACAGAGGTTGGAAGTGGCTCCTGGAGGTCATCTGGTGCAATCCCCATTGCTCATGCAGGGCCACCTGGAGCCAGTTGCCGAAAACCATGTCTTTTGAGCTTTTGACTATCTCCAAAGATGGAGACTCTACCACTCTACCACCAAAGTGGGCAACCTGTGCCAGTGCACAGTCATCCTTAGAGAGGTAAAAAATGTTTTGGTGATCAGAGGGAACCTCCTGTGTTTCAGTTTGTGCCCATTGCCCCTGGTTCTGGCACTGAACACCACTGAAAAGAGCCTGGATCTGTCCTCTATGAACCTCCCTTCAGGTATTTATAGGCATTGGTGAGATCCCTCAAGCTTTCTCTTCTCCTAGCTGAACAGTCCCAGCTCTCTCAGACTTTCCACACAGGAGAGATGTTCCAGTCCCTTCATGATCCTTGTGGCACTCCATTGGACTCCATCCAGTATGTCCATGACTCTTGTACTAAGGAGCTGACCGCCCTGTATCTTCCTCCTTAAGATTGCTTACAGAATATATAAATACAATACACAACATGGCTATAAGAGTATACAAATGAAAACACTTTTCCCTTCTACTACAATAACATCTTTTTGAATCCAAGCCTGGACTTCTTAAATGTTGATGAGAACTCTCTCTTTCACTATAAAGTCATAAGATTTCAAATACATCTACTAACAGAATCAGACAGGGAAAAATCTGAAGTACACCAGACTCAAAGAAAGCAGAATACTAAGTCTTAAGTCTTATTGTTCCAAGTCAAAAGTATAATCTCCTCACCTTTGTATTGTCATCTATACTATGAAGAAATCAGTTACATTTAATAATTGTTTCTAAGGTATAGATGACAAGTCAGCCCACTAACGCTACAGATTTATTACACATCTATGGTGACTTAATAAAACTTTAACTTATTCATAGCAACTCCTTCAAAGGGAAAAGATAATCAGTCTCCATACTATCTGGGGAGCCCTGGAGTCTACTTTGAATTCTACCATTGTGTTTTGTGTAGCAGCATTTAAGCTGCATTGTTCCATAGGTCAGCCTCCTGACTTGTAAAATGGGGATTTTTCTTTCTTAAGCTAAAGCAATCAGAGAAAACACAATACAGTTCCAATTTTTTCTATATTTAACTATATTACATGTGCTTAATATCACTGTGGGGGTTGGAAGTAGATGAACTTTAAGGTCCCTTCCAACCCAGATCATCCTATGATTCTATGATCCTATGCCAAATTTCCCAAAATAAATTTCCAGTTTTCTAAAATACATTACAAAGTACTATATTTCAGTATTTAGGATATTCTCATTTTAGCATCAGTGTTGTATTGGAACAGGAACAGCTATCCACTGTAGGCGCTGGCTGGTGCACAGAAAGCACACACAACTATATACTGTGAGGTTTAAGCAGCATCTAGTGGCTAGCTTTATGTAGGCAGCCATCCTATTTAGCTCTATTTTCTCTTCCTATATTTAGCATTCAGGAAGGGAAGAGGTGCATTCCATCCATGCGTTTCGGTAAACATGATCCAAAGGTGTGTTCACTTGTAAAAAACCTTTACACTACCTTTAAGGCAAAATAAGAGGAAAAAAAAGCACTGTAGACTAGTAATCACACCCTAAAAACTGGATCATATTTATCACAGGAGAAAGACTGAACTATCTTCAAACAAAGAATGCAGAAATTAAGTTTCAAATTCATCTTGCACAGCAATTTGGGTTTTATGCAAAATAGCATCATGCCATTCCAGTAAGGGGAGGTATTGAGTGCTCACTCCACTCTTGCAGATGTCATAAGACAGTTAAAGGCTATCTTGAGCACAGTGATCATGAAATTGACCTCAGTGATGGAGAAGGTCATAGAGCAGATCATTCTATGTCCTATCAGATGGCACATGCTGGACAACCAGGGGATCGGGCCCAGCCAGAACGGGTTTATGAAAGGCAGGTCCTACTTGACCAACCTGATCTCCTTCTATGACAAGGTGACCCACTTTGTAGATGAGGGAAAAGCTGTGGATGTTGCCTACCTGGACTTAAGTAAAGCCTTTGACACTGTTTCCCACAGCATTCACCTGGAAAAACTAGCTGCTCACGGTGTGGACAGGTGCACTCTTTGCTGTGTCAAGTCCAGAGTGGTGGTGAACAGTTACATCCAGTTGGCAGCTGTTCACGAGTTGGTTGGGAGTGTTTATCTGCTGGAGAGCAGGAAGGCTGGATTGATGGGCTGAAGCCAATGGTATGAGGTTCAACAAGGCAAAGTACCTGGTCCTGCACTTGGGTCACAGCAGAGAAGAACCTGGACATGTTGGTCGACAGCAGCTGAACATGAGCCGGCAGTGTGGCCAAGAAGGCCAATGGCATCCCAGCCTGTATCAGCAATAGCGTGGCCAGCAGGACCAGGGCAGTGATTGCCCTTCTGTACCTGGCACTGGCGAGGCCCTGCCTCAAATCCTGTATCCAGTTTTGGACCCCTCACTCCAAGAAAGACACTGAGATGCTGTAATGTGGAGGGGCAATGGAGCTGTTGAAGGGTTTGGAACAGTATGAGGAGCAGCTGAGGGAGCTGGATATGTTTAGCCTGGAGAAAAGGAGGATCAGGGAAGCAATATTGCTCTCTACAACTACCTGAAAGGAGGTTGTAGCCAGGTGGAAGTCAGCCTCTTCTGCCAAATAACAAGCAATAGGATGAGAGGAAATGGCCTCAAATTGCACCAGGGGAGGTTTATATTGGATATTAGGAAACATTTCTTCATGGAAAGGGTTGACAAGCATTGGAACAGGCTGCCCAGGGAAGTGGGGGAATTGCTGTCCCTGAAACTGTTCAAAAAATGTGTAGATGTGGCACTCAGGGACATGGTTTAGGGGTGGACTTGGCAGTGCTGGGTTAACAGCTGGACTCAAACATCTTAAATGATCTTTTCCAGCTTAGACCACTTCATGATTGTATGAGAAAGGTTTTCTGCCTATGATAACTTTAATGAATGATGCACCCTGAGTCAGGTAAGTGACCAGCAAGCAAATTCTTGTAGATCCTGAAGGAATGTTTGAAATTACTGTTCCTGGTTGTGTTTTGTAACATGCTGTGCAACTATAGAACTGCAACAGGTTGTATGAGCACTACTAGACTGCTTCAGTGGAGTCAGCTTGATTATAATTATTTGCCTTTCAGCAGTGATTTAAGTTATTCCAGCAAATACAGGTTTACAGCTCTTACCCTTTTTGGAAGGTTGTAAAAAGTTTTCCAGGGAACACCTAAAAATACAACTGAAGACATACATTGATGCACCTGATGAAGGATAAATTGTGAATGCCCTACACCCTTAACTGAAATAAAGCAAAACACACCTGTTCATTAAATAAGGGAAAACATCTTAAAGTTTTCAATACTCAGGTCAAAATAAATTGCTCTAAGGTACTGAAAAAGTGGGAGGGGGTTACACCTGGAGGTAAAAATCAACTTGGCCTACAAATTCTAATACCTGCTGAAGTCACATTTAATTAAACAGTTTATTCGGTTAATTTCTCAAATTTGGACTCTAGTATCATTAAAAAAACAAAACAAAACAAAGCAAAGCAAAACAAGACTCCCTTAAGCAAAGCCGCATTTCACACACGTGAAAAAGGTAACTTTAAAAAAACCCCAACCACGTGCTTCAGCACATCACATAACAAGTAACATGGTATCTCAGAGGCTTCTGTTCCCCATTAGCCCTGACATCTCCATTACCCTCCTTCTTTCCCAAGGAGCCCTACAAACATCTCCTCCTTCTTCTATTGCAGTACTAATGTTTTAGTAACTCATTTGAAGGAATAAAAATGAATGAACAGTTTTTACTCCATTTCAAAAAGCTAAAGATTATAGTTTGCAATCATAAATATCACTGTTTTCAAAAAAATCAGTATTGGATTCAGAGCTTTTTAAGCTACTGAAGACCATTAAGAACTGCCTAAATGCCTACACACAAGTTACAAAAATTTGAATTTTCTTTGAGGAAATTTGCTTCAAAAGATGCAAATCTCTTTTCAGGATTCAGTCAGTTACATGGCCAGTTACACACATTTGCATGTGTCACATGGATACCATGCCTAAACTAGGTGCCACACATGGTTTGGACTTGCACTCAGCTTTAGAAATAAGCGGCTTTGAAGTTACTGTTGCAAGTTTGCATTAAAATGAGGCTAAAAACAATCCAATATTAGACTAGCACATTGTTCAATATTAAATAAAAACTGTTTCAAAATGCTTTGAAGCAAAGATTCCCCCTTTCTAGACCAAATAGATACAGAATCTTACTCTCTTATTGGTTTGGGGTAGGGGGATTTTTTTTTTTGTTGGATTTTGTTTGTTTGTTTTATTTTGAACTTTAATTCCTGAATGAGAAGTAATCTTCTGGCTTGTGGAAAGATGAAGATTGGTCATTGAGGAAAATTTAAAATGAGACCTACAAACTGCAGCACAATCTGTGCTGCACTAGAAGCCACTGTGACTGACAGCCAGCAGGGTGTTGCTGTGGGCACCTAACTCCTCCTCACACAAGAAACAGAACACACAAAGATATTATAAATGCTGTTTCAAATCTCAGAATCACCCAACTTGTACAACAAATGTAAAGGAAGAACAACTTTATAGTTAACACAGTAAGACTGAAATTCGGGTACTTTTAAACACAAACGCAGATGCTAATCAGCATGTAAAAAGCTCGTTGAAGGCTTTATTAAATGTCACTACATTTCAGTTTTTTCTTCTTCTCTGTAAGAAAATATTTCTATGCATTATAATTCCATTGTAGAAAAAAAAAATATTTTCATGAGAAAAAGTAATCTGAAGCCCTAATTTGTTACAAGTTGTAGACAGCCCAAGGTGTCTAATCTTCACAGAAACCTAAATATTAAATTCTGCCCCTTTTTTGGCCACAGACGTTTAGTGAGTGACATAGCATGAAAGGTCAATACAAAATATGGAAGGAGAGATGAATGTTTTGACAAGATTTTATTGTGAAACATTGGATTTAGAAAAGGTACAAAATGTCAATGGTCAGATGTGTGCCAGTACAGTATTTCAATAGTCTATACATGTGGACAGCTGAACAGCTTCACTGCAGAACAAGTATTTAGGCATACTATCTAAAAGGGGGCTGCAATATTCACAGGCTTAAAATACATAAATAACTTGAGCCAAAATGGCCATTACTGGTCAATGCTAATCAACATCTGGAATAAAAAGCACAATACAGTACAACAATCTCCTTGCAGATCCACGTTTAAAGAACATCTGTTTATTATGTCAATAATCTACAGCTCCAGGACACGATTCTCAGGACCAGGATTCAGTTGGCTAGTTAACAACTTTAAAAAATCAATGTTAAAAATTAGATTATGGAAGAAAACTCACAGGTATTTAATTAGAATGAAACACTGTGAAGCCCCTAAAAATTCTTCTGACTGAGATTTATAAGGTCAATTACTTCTAATACAGAACTTCAGTTTGTTTATTTAAAATGTCCTGACTGCAGCTTGAACTGATATCATTAAGTAACCTTAATTCAAACATTTCATTTTCCTATGCATTTTTGTAGTTTAAAACCAATTTCATTGAACCTGAGTCACCACTCAACTGGAAAAAAATGACCCAAATACTGATTCTGAATTAATAAAAGTCATAAATTTGTATATTAAAAAAATTAATAACAACCCCAAAGGATAGTAGCATTCTCTACCGTAGTTCAGTAAGTTTAAAGAAGAGCATTTATAAACATACAAAGTTGATTTTAGGGTATAAAAATACACATATACCATATGAAACAAGGTAGCTTGAGTTTTTCATATTTTTCAGTAGTCTGTCACTGCTGGAACTCATTTGAGCTATCATAGAGGTGTTCATAGTTCAGTACCCGGGTGAAAAGCCAAAGGACTATACATTTTAGTTCTTTAATTAAAAATATGTAGCTGCTTTTACACCATTAATCTTACTGTAATATCAGCAGCTACCCTGTTACCAGCCAGTACCCAGAGCTGACCTAAACCTTCACCCACGTAAGTTTACTTCCCTTTATGCTGATTCATAACTTACCTTCCTGAACGGAGACCTTGGGGTATACCAAATTATTGTTTAATAGAAATTTCTGAATATGACTAATGTCCATCGGGAGCAGAGCTAAATTTAAACTGATATAATTTAGAATCAAAATCCACCCAAAACATTAAAACAACCCACCCTTTGACACTACAATCACTCTCTTAATTAATTTAAAGGCCACTGGTTTTGGCTACTCTTTTCTCTTTGTGTATCTTTACTGGGAGATGTGAGTCTTGCAATTTATCAAGAAGAATCACCATAAGTTACAACTAAGTACATTAACTCAGACAATGGGAAATAAACACTTTTAAAACTTTGAGTGTATATCACTAGTTAAGGATGTAACATTGGGAGCACATTGCCTGCTATGGAATTAAAATTGGTGCTGTGCCAAATGGGGAAAATTTATAAACAAACCACAAAATTCCAGTGTGGAAAAAAAAATTTTGTTTTTTTTTTTGTTCAGGAAATGCTCGGCATGAGCAGCACTAACAAAATTCTACACCTCACAGACACAAGCTACGTCAGTCATCTAAAGCCGAATTCACTGTCCATCAATTAGCTAGCTAGCTCTTAATGCTGCTTTGAGCACTGCACTAGCCACTTTGATCTTTGTTTCAGATTCCTCTGTACACACATTTATATTTACATACAACATTTATTAAACATGATTTTAAAACATAAAAACCTTATGTACAAAATACCAACATTCCTATAAATAAACAGTTGGAGAAAGGCACTTGCAAGAAAAATCTACAGTAAATCTTACAAAAACCACACTGCCTCTGTTACTGTACAATAGATAATCTTTCGGTCAATCCCTATCACAAGAATGTAAAACACTAATTACTTGTTATAACTAAGAATATAACCATTACAGTCGTATTTACACATACATATATGCCTCTTTTGAGTTCGAGAGCACCATGATTTCCATTCTAAATTTATATTTTGATACAAAGTAAAAGAACATTTGCAAGAAACCAGTGTTCCGTGTCACTGCAGATTCATAAATGTTTGGCTGACATCAGTGTAGTTTAAAAGACTCAGTTGCTACTTTGTAAAAAGTACACCTAGTTTGTTATTGCATGTTGTCCTTTTAGAGAGAGCACTGCAATGTTCTCTATGCAATTGTTTAATCCTATTGCTGGCAGGAAGTTTCCAATATCAAAAAAATAAAAACATTCTTCAATCCAGTTGAAGTATTTCATCTGAACAGTAACTAAAAAAAGCTGCATATTAATTATAAAAACATGTAGGAAACATGCCAACTAATCTGGTGTGCAAAAATATTTTTCCACTACACAGGATTTTAAGGGCTTCACAGAATTACTCAAATGTACATTGAGTAGCAAACCCCACAAATAACCAGTTTCTCAAGGAGATGTGAGGATACTCCCACTTTTATCAAACTTTTTACCCTTTGACAATGCTGCAACCTGTTTGAGCAGTTCTCTGTTTTTGGCCTGTAATACAGACAAAGAAAAAGTATGAATTATTGAAACATTTTCTATAGTAGCGTCATGTACTGATTTTCCATTGCATTTATGAACAAATTCTCAAAATGTACATGCTGAGAACATTCAAAAAAGGTAATGATCACTTTCCAAAGATCTGTATATGTTTTTTGATATGCATATTCCATCTTTAACAGAAAAAGTAACCACATTTTCTGTACTGCAAAATTTAGTATATCCAGTATTGCATTGAGTGTCTGTTCAGTCTCTGATTTATAAGGCAATTAATTCAGGCTTTCTTCTTGATAAAGTATGCTCTAACAACAGACATCTGTCAATGTGTTAATGCTGAGTCCTTAAATCGGATCCATGGCCCAATGACAACTGATAAATTGTCAGAGAAAAAAATAACATAACCTTTGAGAAAGCCTTTACCTCTTGAAGCTAAAAAGAGATTCTTAGAGTGAGTTTAATTCCTATGGAGATTGTCTGTTGACTGCAGAACTGTTGTACAATGCATCCAAAGTCAAACATGGCAATGACCATTCAAGAACTTGGAACTACTGTATTGTAGTGAGCAATGCTGAATGAACAAGCTGACTGAACAGCTTGAATACATAACTCCATATGAAGCATTTCTCAAGTAGTGACAAGCAATTACTCACCTGCAACTGTTCCACAGTTTCCTTGTGAGCTTTCTCCATACTGTTCATCTTTGTCCTTAAGTTAGACTCTTGGTACTGGAAGTCTGCCTTCAGTTCTGTCAACTGAAAACACGAATGCTATGAAGATTCCTTGAACAGCTAGTGTATACTGCTTCTAATCAATCTGTGAAACATTTATGGAAGCCTCAGGAATCTCAGGAAACACTCCATTTATTTACTACTGCAGTATTAACAGCTCAACACTTCAGAAGCACTTTGAAAAGTATCTATATCTATTTTATGTGAAGAAAACAACTTTACTTATGTAACTATGCTGTTTGCTCAGGATTTTGTATAAAGAAGGCTAAACCTCAGCAAAATTTTCAGTTACATCTCTCAGCTATATGGTATGGTAACATATGAAAAATCTTCCACACAAACACAACATAAAGGTTCTTTTGTGTCATTTTATGCTACAATTTGTCCTAGAGAGAAGTTTACATTCCAGAGTAACAATGAATTAAACTGCATTATTGGAAACATGCAATTTCAATGACTTAACTTTTGTGTACGGTGTAGTACTGCTGCCACTGCGTCTCTGCTGAGAGAGACAGAGATCCAGGTGACATACATTGAGGCAGGTGTTTTTAAAGCTTCTATCCAAGAGCTGAATGCTTCTTGTGGAAGCATGTGCAGCTGGGTGAACTACTAACGGTTTGCTGTATATGGATCTAGAAGTTTTAGAAATCACTTCTTTAAAAAGTTTAGTTCTTCAAAGCATCCCAGACTCAGAGGGCTCTTCTGAACCTCTCCAGTCAATTTGATTTTATCAGGAAATGAAGCCTCTTTGCTAGCAAAGATGCGTGCCATAACAAATCAGAGCATGCACTCCTGAACTAATGCACTGAGACTGCTACTACCAACCTTAGCATGTGTCAAACCACATGTAATGAAATAAGGTATTCAAAAGAACTTTCAATCAAATGGTCAGGTGCAGGTATGTTGATACAATGATATATTATACCTCCCTGTACACAGACTGCTGCTCAAGGTATGCACTTATGGCTGTTGTAAATTACAGGGGATCCAACGCAAAGCCACTACACTACACTACTATGTCGTGGTAGTGTTGCACCACAGCAAAGTATGAGACCAGATGAGCAAACACACTACCTGTGAACATTCAGCAAACTGTAATCACCTCCTAATAATCAAATCTCAGGGCTCCACGGTAATGCTTTGCTGTCTCACTAACATTTTGTGCAGAAAGACAAGCAAGGCTAATACCGCAAACAATAAGCACCGATAATGACATGGCTGACATCCTGACTCATAACAAAAAATGATGAATGAGGATTGCCTGTGAAGCTGGTGCACTGAGTTGGTTTTGTTGCCATGTTATATATTTCAGAGGTTTTTCTTTTGGAGCATTCCAAACCGTTCAAATGCTGTCCCTACACAAATCTTGAGACACAACCTTAACAGGAATCTCCCACAGGTCTGGCTCAGGCTTTTACCCCAGTACATGTCTCCAAATTTACTATTTCACAAAAAAAAAAAAAAAAAAAAAAAAAAAAAAAAAATTGGCACTGCATTCATTTGTTGTAAATTTTTCAGCTATGCAAACATTGTACAGTGTGTTCAGATTTTCTCCTCCCCGTAGCAGATGCAGAAAGTAAGTGACATTCTGAAAGCGAGGAACTCATGCCTGAAGGAGTCTTTAAGTTTAAAGAACTCCAAGGTCAAATAAACAGTTTGAGCAGTGGGGGTATTAAAATTATTAGATGCTCTCCCTATGGGAACAGCACAAAACAAGTCACTGCAGTGGTTATGCAGAAGCAGGTGACATTTTCTTACCTACCCCTTTTGTCAGGTTTGCCCAATAGACTAAAAATAAAAAGAGATAAGTGAATTCCCTACTGACTCATGATCTTCTCCTGGCTTTATAAGAAAGAGATCAGGGCCTAATGTCTGTCCTTTGAAGAAAATATGTAAAGAGAATCCATGACAGACTGCTCAGCTCTTTCACATTAAACACTTAAAGACTTGAAATAGCAAGTACTTTCAACCCTACATATACTGCAAGTGACATAAACAAAAATTGATTCAATATCCTTTACAAAACACATCTAAGTGTAGAAATTAAGCTACTGCACAATGGTTTATAAGTGGAAGCATTTTTCCTTTCAGGAGTCTTTCTTAACCATCTATGTTTTGACAGGCCACCATTCCCTGAAAATCAAAATTTTACCTGAAAATATAGTAATTTTATTTTTAATACAATTCCAAAACCTACTCAATCCTGAAGAGATATTCTAGAGCCACTGTTACAGTGTTTTAAAAGCATCTAATTATTCAGATGGCAGAGAAATAAGCTCTAAGAAATGCAATGCAAAGTGCGTATTTGTGGTTATTTCTCTTATTAGTCATTAGTTTGTTTAAAGGGTGAATCTTTTCTAAGAGTTTCAACGCAGCCATTTGGGCCTGACTATTTCACTTAACTTTTGTTGACTGAAATCTATTTAATCTAAGCTTTACTTTTAGTCTCCAACCACCACAAAGACTAAACATCCTCCACTACACATGCTACCAATCTTATAAAACCAAAACATTTAATTTTCATAAACTACAATATAAATTTGGACATAGACTTACTATGGCTGTAGTTGCTTTAGTTGAGAACTAAATAAAAACTATGCTAAACTCAGAATGGTTACTACTTTTTGCCATGACTGTTTAGAACGTGTGAAGCAGGCAAACCACTGTCTGGAATTTTATCCATCACCTATGGCATGCAGCCTGAGAAACAGGCAAACTTCTGGGTGGCTGAAGTGAGCCAAGATGAATTCCTCTTTGACTTGGAGCCAAAATATATGCATGACACAGAAGTCTCAAACTTGTTTTTTAAATAGTAAGATCTGATTAGCTGCTATATAAAACAATTGCATCTGATTTTTGTTTTATGTCACTGTTTTGACATTGTTAGGAGTCTAAAAAATAGAAAACAAAATTATAAAGTTCTTATTAAGCAGGTACAACTTTTACCTTTTTGTCTTTCTCTAAAATAGTCTGATCTCTTTGCTGCAGAAGACGTTTAAGTGACATTACTTCTTCTTTCAGCTGACTTATGAGGACAAAGTTGTCAGTCCCTCCACTGTCTGCAGACTGATTTATAGAGCTACTAAAAGTAAAAAACAATAGTTACTTACAACATCAATAGCAAAAAAACCCAGTTTATTTTTTTACTATTTCAAATTAGATAATTAATAATTCCACAAACATCTGTAAGGACTAATGCAAAAAAAGTATGTACCTGACAGAAATGGATGCAACTGGCAAATTACCTTACTAATGGCACACATTACATACACCTGCAGAAATATAATTCAGTATTAGCTTTGAGGGGGACAAACACCTTTTGACTGAAGCAGCCACTTTTATTCCAATTAATTGGCCAGAGACAGAATGAAGATTCAGTCTCCCACATTAAGGTCCAAAAGAATTCTCTAGATACTGGGTTGGCTTAGAGCAGCAGGTTCAACCCTGCCATCTAACTGATCAAACACCGATGTCAGGGAATACCATTTGATTGATAACTGTTGCCTTGTACATAAGCTTTGTTTACTGTTGCTCCAAACAGCTTAAAAGCAGGAAAACAGTGCTAGTTTTCTGCTAATAAAGTCATTTAATGGACTGACAGCACTCAGATGCCACCCAATAATCCATCTTGCTAGACAATAGTTTCAACTCCCTCATTCTTCAGACAAGAAAAAAAAAAAAAAAAAAAAAGGCAACTGGCCACAAATCAGTGCTTTATTTGGTTGAAATGGCTCGGCTTTACAAAAGTATAACTTTACCTATCTCCATTTGATGGCTTGGATTCCAGTTTGGGCTTTTTCTTTGGAGTTTCATTCTGAATAGCTGCAGAGGATTTATGGCTGAAATCAAACAAAATGTAAACCTAAAGCCTCATACTATGTAACTCTCTAATATCACCATTTGGTACATGTAAAATAACTAACTCATGCTCCTAGCTGGAATGCTAGAGACTAGCCAGAAATGCAAGACAAAAGAAATTCTTTAAACAAAAACTGCAAGATAAATGAAAAGAAAATTAATAAATAATATCATATTTACCTCTGTTTCCATAGTCCCTGATCTTGTTCTGGACTCAGATTGCTGATTCTGAAATATGTGAAATGTACTTGGTAACTGACAAAACATGCCATTATTTCTAAGTTTATGTGAATGGTATCTGTACTTAAGAAAAATCCTCCCACCTTTTTTTTTTTTCCTAATAAAGCAGTGAACATTTATGAATTTTCAGCTGGACATTGATACTGTCATATTCCTGATCACGCTTTACTATGTCAGGATGTTATAAAGGTATTTCTTGGCTAAATATCTATACTATTGTGAGTCACAAGGGGCAGACTTCAAGACTGATGGCTAAACCTTTTTGCTGATACCTCCTGATTTTTGTGAACTCTGCATTGCTAATCTCAGCAAGCCAGTCTAAAGCAGCACTCCTGGGATTTCCATACTGCCATATGAACATTGCCTGAAGTAGTGCTCATGTGGTGGCACAAGAGCAAAGCTTTGGATCCCTGAAAATAACTGTTTCTCAGGTGTAACAATTTGCTTTCAATCATCTCAAAAGCAACTAATAGTAACTCAAAAGGACACTGATACAGGAATAGTAGAATGTAGAAGATTGCAATGAATGAAATAGTTAAAAGAATCTGAATTTTTACCTCACTGTCTCTATTGTCTGATCTTAACAATAACTGAAATGGACAGGGAAAAAGTCATATTGACTGGACCAGAAAGGACCCATGGCAGCCTACAGCAAAAAAAGGTGGGAAACCAGGAACATTGAGATCTGTATAGAGATATACTCAAGAGTTGTAACAGAAAGTGTATCAGAAGCTCTATTCTGTAGTAAAGAGCTAACTATTTTTTTATTTAATCCTTACTGTACCTCTGCCACATGCATTAAACTAGAATTAACATGCTGTAACTTAATTTTCAGCAGATATGAAAGAACAGGAACAGTACAATAACTCTCTGCATGAAGAATGATTTTCGTCTTCAAATTCCTAAACCCCCAAATCTTATTTTTCTCTTTTTTTAAAGTGAAAGCATACGCATTTCTCTTTTCCTCATTCCAAATATGATTCCAGTTTATTTTGCTTCTATCTTTGAGTCACACTTAGACAGGGAAGATTCAGTCAAGATGAAAAACCATAAGCACTGGAAACATGGAGCTTAGAAGGAAAGTTTGTGTGTCTGAGATCAGGGTCATTACCACTGCAGCCATAGCATTTACTATCCAGCACAAAAATTAAGTAGCTCTAAAGTTATGGTGCCATAAGGCTACCAATGAAAATAAGAATTGTGACTACTACTATGGCAACATAAAACCACAAATGAATTCTGGGGTTTATGACTAAATAAACTGGGTATGTACGTCAAGGTTGGTATGCTGCTGATGCCATGGCCACAGATGACATATTGAGAAAAGATGCAGAAGATGGGACAAAACTACGTCAAATGTTATCAGAGTGACACTAACTGAACTGACAGTCCTATGTTCCTATGTCAGTATCACAGCCACCCACAAACTGCCTGTTCCAGCAAGATTTGATTATAAAAACCAGCAAAGAGATACAAACTGGTCTCAGACTGAAGATAATCCCACACTATTGCTTCTGCTTCTCCATTTACCTGAGAGTATTTGTGTACATCCACTCAGGGTGAAGTAAGTCAGGGTGGGGATTCTGAATGAAGCATCTGTAGTGTGCTCACTGCAAATACACACCTTTTATCCCATGGGAAATATGTGTAAAATAGCAGTTATCACACAGCAGTTACTGCTTAGAAAGCCAAATCCAGTCTACCACTAAGTAACTTGTTTCTGTAGCCATTCCGTGAGATTTTTTCTAGACTTGCTACCAATTTTAACATAACTGCTTTTTGCTAAACATCCCTCATTCAAACTGTAAGAATACAAGGATTTTGACAGACCATGGAAGAACAACATTCTGCTACTGCTTTTGACGCCATGTTTCGATCAGCTTTTTATATTAACTTTGATTTTATCTCAGTACAAACGGAACACAGATGAAGAGCTACCAACAGCTACTTTAATTTTTGAAATACTTACTTATGATGACTGCTGCTGTGGCGATGATGATGGTGGTGATGGTGGTGGTGTTTTGAATGATGCTGGTCTTTCTCAGTAAGAGATGAGGATGAGTTAGAATGTGAAGATCCCAGGCTCTTCCTCTGTTCTTTTGTCTTCTGCAGCACTCTCTTGTAGGACAGCGTGCAGAGCCAGCACAACAACTTCCCATCAACCTTTTGGGAAATAATTCATAGCAGGGTTTATTTCCAAGTACACTTGCACTAGAGAGATGTACTCAAGATTTGCAAGAAAAAATTGTTTCATCTGTTATCTTTGGGAAAAACACAGACATCTCTTTGATATGGAACATCACTATCGTACCTCCAATGTATGCAAGTTACCTTTTAGTAAAGATTCTATTGAATCTTACCCGATTTCTTTTTGTAATTTAAAATTACGCTACAAAGAGTCCTAGCAAATGTTGGACTTGCTCTATGTTGCAGAAATGACAACAACTTTTTAAAAGGACAAATCTTTTTTAGTTTAGACACCATGCTAGTGCAACCCATCGTACTGCAGGCAGAATCAAGATGTCCAGCCAACATTTTACAGGTACCAAGTAAATTCTTCTGTAAAAACAGTATTATTCTTGAGTTCAGTCAAGAGGCTTTTGAGGTCTTTTCCTCAGCACCTTCTGGAATGAGAAAGTGGCACTCACCAAAGCTATTTAACAAAACAGAACACAAAGGGCTACTCAGAGCAGTCTACCTTTCTGGTGCTGTACTTTAAGGCAAGGCAAGCAAATCAAAAGAAGTAAAGTGACAGATTCAAGTTATGGAAGTAGGTAAGATCCAATGGCTGAGAAAATAAAAATAAAATAAATATCAAAGCACCAGGAACTGTTCAGTCACTTACTTTCTGTTTCCCAGCTACGACTGCCTGCTTACACTTAAGCCTATATTTAGAAAGAATGATTTAATTTAAAGTTAGCTCAGTACCTAACGTAACAATTGCCAAGTTACAAAATTTAATTTAAATATTGTAAAGCACAGCTCAGCAACTTAAATCTAATATTAGAGAACTTAAATACATTTCTGTTAGTCTTTCTCTTATGAAGGAGAAACACTGTCTACTGTCAGCCTAAGCCACTACAGATGTGGAACCAAAGCCTACCTTCCTTCTTCCCTCCTCTTTTCGATCAAAAGCACACTGCTGTTTGCACTGCTCACATGTCTGAGGTGGGCCGTACTTCTTCTCTGAGTTGGTGCAACGCTGACATTTTGTGCCAATAAATGCTGCAATAATGTTACAATACTGACAAGGCTTGGGCTGAAAAAAAGGTAGGTTGAAATGAAGTCAGTAGATTTGCATTTTCTGTAACGAAGACAAGTATTTCAAATCACACAACGATGCTTTGAAACTACTAAGGCTTCATATAACCTATCTTAAAGAAAGTTTTTCCTACCATTTCTATCTTCAGTACTAAACTTCTCCCCTAAAATGATGCTTCTTCAGTGGTTAAAACCAGTCTGGACTTTTCCTGAAAATCCAGATGCATACTCAATAAAAGAAACACACACAACTACCTGATTACTCACCTCTAGACCTGCTGTTTTCTTATTTTTTTAAATATGATGACATTTTCTCTCAGTTTTTTTAAAATAAGAGTAATCGAGTAATTTTTTTAGACTGGAAGTTCCTGAAGGCATCCCTCTCCCTTGCACAGTCAGGGATTCAATAACACTACAGTTCCAAGATTAGTATCCTGATCCTCACAATTCTGCAGGAAACGTTAAAAACAAAACAAAAAAACACCACCAACAACCAAAAACCAACTTCAGGTACCACCAGGTCAGGTTATCAGCTTTTATATCATATGCTCAACTAGAGTAATACAGTGCTGGAAAATGAAATTGCTGTCAGTTTTCATAGGTTAGAAATGGCTGATTATCCTCAATGCAGTTCTGTTTTTTGATGTACTACTGATAAAATCATTTGTTGGATCTGTCCTGCAATTCATTTTGCTGAAAGTATTTCTTTGTTCAGTTTACATACACATTCACAAAGTGCCTGACTACATACCAACAGCTGTTACATTTCTCAAATAAGCTGAATTTCGTCTATTATCATTTATGTCAAGTCTGGAGAAGTTATGCCCTTTTGTTCCACAACAAGATTATCTTGATACCTCCTACAAACTCGTATCTGCAGGGTGGCTCAGATACAATGTGTGTATTCACATAACAGAAAAATTCATTTTTCCAGAACTGAAACTGAAATTCAACATGAGAAAACACAAAGTAACGTGAATGCAGATAATACTCAAAATCTTTTCTACTTAATAGCTTAACATGATTAACACACCTTTTTTTAAGACTTACATAACGTGAAGTATGCAGTATCACTCTATTTTCACATTTACCAGCCATTAAGGATAGAGGGCTAACAGTCTTCCTGCCATCAAGCATGTACTTATGAGAATACACAGGGAATAACTTCACATGTGTGAGGTGAAATAACTTTGCTTTGTTACAAATATCTACATTGTGTCGTGGGTTGGCCCTGGGCCAATTATTCTTAAACTTTAAGCTACATATAACCCCAATGGATTTCAAGTTGAAAAAAGGAACTGTAACCCCCAGAGGAAATCAAGAGAGGGAATGACATTTCCATCACCTTTCTGAATGGCAATCTCTGGGTTTATTTTTTTTTCCCCAACAGAAAATAAGAAGATTAGTTGCAAGAGAACTTTTTTTTTTCAGTTTAAAGCACAAATGAATTAACTTCAGCACTGAGAACCGAGAGCCTACTTACCGTTCCAAACTGCTTCACATTTTGGGCACATTTCTTGCATATTGTGTTGGTTTTGCTAAAGAGATAAAACGGCACAAAGGTGAATTTGGCAACAAACACAGACCTTAACATTCTTTCCCACGCAATTATCAGCAAACAGAACCACATAATGGTTTAGGTTGGAAGGGACAGAATCATAGAATAGTTCGGGTTGGAAGGGACCTCTGGAGACCACCCAGCAGGGGGTTCCCTGCCAAGGCAGGGTCACTGGGAGCAGGTGACACAGGAACGTGTCCTGGTGGGTTTTGAGTACCTCCAGAGAGGGAGCCTCCATTACGCCCCCAGGCAGCCTGTGCCAGTGCTGTGACACCCTCAGCGTAAAGAAGTTCTGCCTCGTGTTGAGACGAAACTTCCCGTGGTTTAGTTTATGGCCACTGCTCCCTGTCCTGTCGCCGGACACCACCGGAAAGCGTGTGGCACCGCCCTCCCGGCACCCGCCTCTCAGGCACTGGTGTGCATCGACGAGATCCCCTCTCGGTCTTCTCTGCTGCCAACAGGCCCGGCTCCCGCAAACGCGCTCGCACACCGCCCGACCCCGCCGTACCTCTCCTGCTGGAATTCGGAGCGGCAGTAGGTGCACTTCACGATGGGGTGGGCGATGCGACACTCCTGCGGGGGAAAGCGCCGCGTTACTGCCCGGCCGGGCCGGCCCCGCCCCGCACCCGCCCGCCGCCCCGAACAGCCCCGGCCGGGCCGGCCCCGCCCCGCACCTTGCACAGCTGCTGGCCCTGCGAGAGCTCCTCGAACGGGTACCGCTGGTTGCACTTGGTGCACGCATAAAGCGCCGGGGCGGCCGCCGCGCCCGCCGCCGCCATCCGGCGGGGCGGACACGGGCGGGCCGAGGGAGGGGAATGGGGAGGTGCCGCCGGAGCGAGGGACGGAGCGGCCGCAGGGGCCGCCGAGAAGGAGCCGCCGCCCCCGCCCCGCTCCCGCTCCCGGTGCCGGTGCCGCGCTGGGCCCGGCGCGCCGCCCGCGGCCCCCGTGGGTCGGCGGCGGCGGCGGCGGCGGCGGCGGCGTCACCCCGCGCGCGCCCCCCGCCCTTCCCTCCCTCCCTCCGCCCTTCCCTCCCTCCCTCCGCCCGCCCCGGGCCCGGGCTCGCGCTGCGCCCGCGCAGCCAATCGCCGCCCCGCGCCAAACCTGCCTTCGAACGCCGCCGCCCAATCGCCGCCCCCGCCGGCCTCAACGCCGCCAATCGCGCCGCGGGCGCCCCGCGCTGCGCCGGGCCCAGCGCGGCCTCGCCCTCTGATTGGCCGGGCCGCGGGGGCTCCCCTGGCAAAGGCCGGCCTCTTCCGCCCGCCCCCCTCCGCGCGGGCCCACGCGCCGCCCCCCCGCCCCAGCGGCTGAGTGCGGGGGCGGCACCGCCCCGCTCGGCTTCTGCCCTTCCATTGGCTGAGCAGCGCCCATGTTCTTTTTTTATTGGTCACCTGACGCGTCACTCAATTCTGCGCGAGTGCCGGGGCGGGGCTTGCTCCCCGCTGCTCCTTCCTCATTGGCAGATTGGGATGTCAGTCAAGCGCGGCGCCGCGCGGGTGCCGTGCCTTAAAGGGACATGGGCTAGCGCGGGCTCCTTCACGGCCGACATGGCGGCGGCGGCGGCGCCCGGCCAGCAGCGCACGGTGAGGCTTGTGGGGGGCCCGGCGGGCAGGGGCAGGACGGGCCGCCTGGGGGCTCTGGCGGGGAGCGGCCGGGCGGTGCGGGGCTGGCGGCCTGCCCAACCCCGGCGTGCCGGGAGCCGTGAGGACGGTGGAAGCTGGCTTGTCTGTTAAATACTATACATGTATGCATGCGTGTATCTATCTGTGTGTATATATGTACACGTATATATATGTATATTTATGTATATATGTGTGTATATTTACCTGTGTATATCTGTAAGTTGAAGACCATGGTATACGCACGTATGTTTTCTAAAGCGACAGAAAAAGAGACAGATACTCTGCTATTGAAACCAGCCCTCTTGTTGACCCCGTACCCGTGTCTGGAGGTGCTGTCTGTTAGTGAGTGGGAATAAAACTTTGAATCCGGTTTATTCTCAGGAAAAACTTGGGGCCGTGCCTTTGAAAGCTCTTTTACGAAGGCCGGGCGGGGTCTCGGTCAAAGCCGTGGTGGTGCAGCGCCCGGTCAGCCGGGTGAGCACAGCGAGCCCAGGGTTCCCGGCAGAGAGCTGGGAGAGCTGGATTGAGCCTCTGGTGGTTTCTTTCTCTCTCTGTAAGGCGAAAACGCTGCCTGAAGCTGCGGCTCAGCCTCGGTGCGTTCCTGTGCCCTCGGGCGCACGGGGGAGCCCCTGGCAGCTTGGGAGGCGATGTGCGGGCGGCTGCACGGGGGGACCGGAGTTTCCTCGTCCGCGTCTCTCTGAAGATGCGGAGCGTAGAGGAGCAGTGGGAAAACTTGTGCGAAGCTGTGTCTTTGGAGGAGCAGAGATGGTGAAAAGGGTGCAGCGTGATGGCGTGTGAGGACTCAGTTTGGGGTCTCACTGCCTGCCTGGTGAGCACCCAGCTCGGGGTTTTCTGTTGTGTGTCTCCTCTCCTGCGCTGAGAGCCCACAGTTACACCTGCACCAGCAAGAGTAGTTTGAGGACTCCTGTGTTCCTTCCTGACTGGTATTTTCTTTCTAGCACGCCTAGAGGAGGATGTCAGAAGACTAGTTTTAGTATCCAGTTAGTAAATGTAGGCCGTTTAATTAAGTTAGTTAGCAAAACAAAACTTTTGGGTAAAAAAAAGCTGTCTCCTGCAGACTTCTTATGTGTTCAAAAAAAAAAAAAAAGACACAAATTTAATGTTTTCCAAACTTGGAAAATAATTGCATTTAATAGATGTGGCACTCTACAGCAAACACTGGACAAAAATTACTATATTGTGTCAATATTTCCCTCCCATTTGATGTAGTTGCTTAACTAAATGAACTCTTTAATGGCAGCATTTAACTAGAGATGGCACTGAAAAGTAGAGTGCTCCTGACTTGGTCTATATCAGGGAGGCACAGACAGCACTTAAGTTGGTCTCTGGGTGATAGGGCCTGTCCTTCCTTCTCTACTTTCCTAGTTATGCAGTACTGAGGGAAGAGGGCAGGTTGTTAATTGAGATTGCCCCTCCAAAACGACTACTTTGAATGTTCTAATAACTGGGTACTTGGATATTTTATGCTTAGTAAACTCAGTACCTTGTTACTCTTATTTGTTGGGGTTTTTTTTTTGTAGCCAAGTGTGATGACTGCTGTGTGTCACTTAAAGCATTAGCAAGCATCAGTCTCTTTTTCTCTTTCTTTTTTTTTTTTTTTTTTTTGTTCTGAGCACCCACAGAGAAACTTGCAACAGCCACTGTAATTTAGTCCCTTTTCCCAGTGCCAGTGGTGCTGACTTGGTGCCTTCATGCTTCCTTGCTGCAGTTATTGCCTGAAAGATATTATGTCCTTCTCTTTAATTCTACAGTCTGTTTATAAATCATTGTTATTTTTGCTGTCCATGGATCTAGTAAATTTGTGTAAGATAAAGACAAAAACAGGTGTTTTTTTACTCACTGAAAGGATTGATACAGCACTGAGATTCATAGCCTTCTGCATAGTTTTTTTGTGATGTGCTGTATCTCTTTATTGCATCAGGGAAGTAATGATGTTATGGTCGGTCATTTTTACCATCTGCACAAGTTGTTTGGTTTGAAAGGTGTCCTTCAGTCCCAATTCACTGATTCTTTTTGGAAAACTTTACATATGAGGTTGTGTCTTTCCCCCCCCCCCCCATTGTGTTCAGTGTTGGAGAGCTTGAGGATGTTGCTGTGCGTTGGTGGTGTGTTCAGCTATCACTGCTCTGTGTTTTTAATGTTCCCCTCTTCGTGCTTGAGTAGGCAGCTGATAGGCAGTGGTAGAAGCAATGAATTTGGGAAGGTTATGCCTGCAGGCCTGTGGAGATTAAATGTGCTCAGCTCACTCCTGTTATGTAGTATTGGTGCACTTGGCTCCTTCTGGGACTGTTAAGCCTCTTCATTTACTATTCTGAGGTTTTAGTGTGTCATAAGGAAGAAAAGACTATAGGGAGTATCCTGAAAGAGAGAGAGGAGATGTAGTGAGCAAATATGGCCTAGCTGAGATTCAGAGCAAATTGTATAGAGTTTCCTGAATTTATTTTTTTTTAATGTTTCATGATCTTCCTGAGCATTGGAGCATGATGCTCCCCATGAGCTTTTCCAAGAGCAGGAACAGACTTGGATGATTTTTAATGACTTGGGAGAAACCAGGGAGAAGAGCAGAGAATTGCTGTGATGTTGGAGTTCGAACTTTCTGATGGGAAATTCCTTGACGCTGTTTCATAAACTTTCTGAAAGTATTCAGTTGACTTATTTAGTCATTTTTTGTAAAACTGAATATAAGATAGTCTTTAGCTTAAATATATAAGGAAAATATACTTAGTAGCAGGTGGTTATTTAGACTGAAGCAAAGAGTGATTGCCTGTACAATATATAATATTCCAGCACAATGTTTTCAGTATTTATTTCAAGTAGATATCTGTACTGACTATTTACACTATTCGAATTAGTGCCTGTTGCCTGCATCCAGGTGGAATTGAGAAGACGTACAACTAGTCAAAAGCCTCTATTTTCTTTGTTTTGTGTGACTTGGTGTTCAAGTGTTTTGAGTATGCCAGCTTTTTCTTTCAAGTTGGTCTGCTGTTGGCTAGGAAAATGTTACTTGTGCCAATAAAACAAACAAAGGAACTCCTGTGGTTTGGTGGTTTTATGTAGCTGTATTTAAGACGCTGCGCTCTCAGCGCCAAGGTCGCAGGTTCGATTCCCGGTCCTGCTTCAGGGACACTCCCCCGGGCAGATGGAGCTCGTCAGCCCCTAAGGCCAT
>JAWWLV010000001.1:37954056-38014105 GCA_035041135.1 Platyrinchus mystaceus
CCTAAAAAATCCATTGCGCAGGCTTGAAAGGTAAAAACACCTTTCCCAGATCTTCGTTCGCGAAGACTGGCCACGATCAATTTAATTCTCAGACAAGACATTACCTATAAAGACATAAAAGATGATAGAGACACCTAGGAAGATTGTGATGCTGTCAGCCCTACTTTGATTTCAGATTCCCTTTTTCTTTTGACTATTTCATGGGATACCTTTGATTTGAATCAATAGCAGACAGTATATTGATATTTGAATCAATAGTTACTGTTGTTTGGGTCGTTGAGGCTTATGTTGCTGCTGTTCCTTTATTGCTTGCTGCAAGTACTGTGTTTTGCTTGGTTCATTTTTAATTCATCATTTGGTCTTAGTATTCTGTGTTCATCAATGCAATATCCTGTAACACGGATGGTATATTTGCAGGAGTGAGGTTTAGGTCTTCCTGCTAGCACCTAACAAGCTTTCAGTCTTAAATTCACACTGGTTCTGATTGGACTAGTGATGCTGCTGAGCATAAAACAGTGTGTATTTGCATGCATACAGCACTTCTTCAAAATATCTGTAATAAGATATTCTTAATTAGGGCTAGTGTTTTAATTGATTTTCTCTGGTAACAAAACTTCTTGTGCAAATGCAGTTATTTTGAGAAAAGCCATTATGTTGTGTAGTAAAATGTTATAAACACAAACTGCAAAGCGTTCATAAAACTGTGCTTAGAAACACCAATTGATACATTCAGAGTTCTTAAGATCCTAATTTCTTGTCCATGACAGATCACTTTCTTTATATGAGGAAATTAGCTGTGTATGGGCTTTAAATAACTTACAAATTTTCTTAAATTTTTTCCCTGTATTATTTTTCCTCCTCATAGTGCGTTTTGGGGTGTTGTCTAATTTGCTATGAGATACTTAATAGTTTCTGTATTTTAATTTAGGTCGTGATATGCTCCCAATGATTGGTATTTGCAAAAGCTTAAAATCAGCCTGCCAAGATCAACAGTTCCTCGGTTGACATACTAGTGGAGGGGGAAAGCTGTAGGAACTTCACATCTGCCTGCAGCCCACTTCTCTCCTAGGCTGCCTTCAAATTCTGTCACTGAAGTGTGTAGTGTTGGGTACAGTGGAGAGAAATTACTCTTGCATATTAAAAATAAGCATTCATCTTCCATTTAATTCATATACACAGGTCGGAAAGCTTAGGCCAGATAGACAGTTTTTGAGTCAAAACCGTAAACACGGTATTCCAACTGCCGTGTCCCATTTGCTTAGCCTTAGAAGAATCATGTTAGAAAGCATGTGGCTCAATGGTATTCCATCTGCCTAGCGTCTTCACATCCAGGTTGTCCCCTCTGGTCATTGCAACATCCAAAACACAGCAGGTGTTTGGAAAGTTGGCGTAGACTGCTTGGAAAGCCGTGGTCTCTGCGGTTATGTTTTTGAAGAGCAGTCTCAAGCTGACCTAAGGGCACATTGCTGCTTAGAGACAGGAGTACCTTCCTGGCCGTGATCTGCTGTTGCTTTTCCTGTGCTGATTCCACTAACCAAATGTCACATAAAGTTGTCTGAATGCCTCTTGAGAGGTTCAATATATTAATGGAAAGATAGGAAAGATGAATTGAAGCCATTGGAAGAGAGGGGTTAGGACAGTTGCATCTGGGAGGGTGAGGTGAGGGCGTCCTGTGCCCCGTCTGCAGTCAGTGAGCTGTTGTGTTGGATGAGGGGATGTAGAACTGTGGTCCTGGGTGTGCCTTATCTTTGGCCACCTTAGTGCAGTATCTCGTGCAGTAAATATAAGCAGTAATTAAAAAGGCAGTTGTTTTCCAACTGACTGTGTATTGCCTTGTCCCAGTAAGCAAGAGACAGTATCAGTAAACGGAAAACAAAGGCAAAAATTGGAAACTTGTACGAGAGATGTTTTTCTCTTGGATACTGTTTTTAATGGAAGGGGAGTTGGATGGAAAAATGACACAGCCTAAGGAGGGAAATACAGCTTTTGTGATACGAGAGTCTCCTTCAGCAGTACTTCCACACATCATCTGATAGAATTCTGCTTTTCTTTATTTTTGTTATTGTGACAAGGAACAAATGTGAATAATATCTTTGTTTTATTTTCAGGATGATCTACACAAAGCTCATAACTCTACATCAGTCACAGATGGACTCTCTGCAACTTCATTTATAGAATACCCAAATTACAAGCCATTTATTAATTCTGATTTGCAGCGCTCCCCATGGAAACCTGTAATTCCATATCCTGAAAGTAATAGCAGAGGTAAGAGTTCATCAGAGTTGTTTTCTTACCTGTTTCCAAATCATGTGGTAAAATAAATACATATATGTCTTCCACATCTACAAAAGTTGCAGTCTTTTTATCCTTTTATCACTTCCCAGTGATGTCCAGGTCATCTGTTTTGTAGGTCCTTTGCTCTTCTCTTTCTGAAGAACACCTGATGAGAAAGGTCATCATACAGCTGGAAAAAGATGCTGCTCTGCGGTAGTAGAGAACTGTAAAAGTGTCTGAGTGCTTTCTGAAGTTGTACTGACATGTTTTCTTTGCCCCTTCTTCAGTCCTCCTCTCTTTTAATCTTTCCTGAGTTCACAGCTGAGTTAGAAATGAAGAGACTGAAGTTCTCAGAACGGTTTGTAGCAAAGGAAGAGATTTGGTCTGACAGAAATCGTAAAGCTTGTCATGGTCAAAGGGTGTGTTAAGTATTTATCATGTCACCAAAGACTTAGAGCATACAGAGAGGAGCACAATGCTGAACTGAGAGCTCACTACACCAAAAAGGGAGGCAATTTTACTCCCATTTATTCTTTGTTGTTTCTAGGCTATTCCTTCTGCCTCCTTTCCCACTCTGGTCCTGGTGTTCATCTCCAGATAAACAGATTTGTCTTGCCTGACAGCTCATGAACAAAAAAACCATTCTTGTTTAGTTTTTTGTTATTTTAGTGAATTGGCTTGTCATGCAGTGAGATGTATTCCAAAGCTGCCTTGTGGGGTGTAAGTACAGGAGGCAGCATGAAGAGTTGGGAGACTGGAGGAGGACTGATCCTTTCATAAGCTTTCATTGGCTCAGGTTCATTGCAATGATGTTCCTTCAAGACTGGAGTGGCATGGAGGCTTAAAGTTATGAACAACTTTGTATTTTTTTCCTTATAGGGAAAAAAGTGAGAAATACTTAGAATGAATCCTAATATTACTTAACTAAGTAAAAAAATCGGAATGATAGCCTCAAGTCCCTGTTTCAATAACACAGTTCATGTCTGAATTACTGGCTACTTGTATGTTAGTTACCTAGCAGAGGAAATCTTAATTCTTGAACTGCTATTTAAAATCCAATATTTACTCTCAATGCCATCAGTTCTGAGAGTGCTGTTGGCACAAAACTGAAAGAATCTTGTGACAGATGAAAAATTGGATGTGCAGGAAAGAACTTCCTTATGAATTACTGATGTAGATGTATTTTTGTAGATTGTGTATGTTGCATTAGCAACAAACCTTTGACTCATAAGTTTCCATTTGGCAACTTAATTTCAAACAGGGAATCCACCAACTGTGATGGAAGACAATAGGATAAATTATATCCCTTTTTAAAAATTAACTAATATTTTTATTTTCAAAAAATGTTGAAGTGTCAGTAAATATGAATTCATACTGAAAATTGAATTGAGCCTGGGCGTGATCCAATATATTTCTCTTTTTGCGTAGCCCATAAAAATGCAGAAATGATCTGGAGTGTATATTTTAGTAAGTGTAAGAATATAGTAATTAACCTCAGATGGGAAAATTGATTTGATTGTTATTGAGGGTCCTTATTGCTCCTTCTACCCTCCCATGTTAAAAAAAATCGTATTGAAAAATCCTGAAATTGAGTATAGTAAATTCTGTTTATTCTGGTTTTAATTTCTTTGTGTTGTATCTGCGTGTGTCTCAGCATGCATAGTTGGCTTTAATACTCTAATAGAAATGGCTGAATGATACTTGGCATCCTGTTGGGTTTCACCTTTATCTATTCATTGCTTGAGTTGCTTTATTGCTGTGTTTTATTAGTCATTATTGTGAATATACAGGGGTTTCAATTTAGCTTTTAAGGATAATAGTAGCAAATATGTTTATAGCTTCAGCTATGCCCATTTCAACTGAATTCTAGGAACATTATTATAAATTGAGAACAGGGTGCAGTTGGTGACTCTGATAAAGCAAATAGGGCCAAATTATTAATAACTTCCCCTTAACTGTGACTGTCACTATTTATGTACTTAACAGATACCTTAAAGCAGGTAGTTCTTACTGATGTGATAGTCTCATGCTATTCTGCATTTCAAGATTTGATGAATTTTTACTCTGGAAAACTTGTTCTGATAAATATTTTTCCATTTTTGTTTTTGGTAATCTGATGCAATCCTAACTTCTTTAGTGCTCACGCATTCTGTAATAAAGGTATATTCTTTTTCTGGAGTGGATTTAAGCACAAAGAAGTGGGCTAATACTACCTTGCAGATTAGTCTGCTATATGAGCTATATGTACAGATGTTCTTGTATTTTACTTTATCAGCCCTGTACTGGGGAAAGGGCTTATCTTTATGGTTCCCTCTACAGAATTAAACAATACAGCTAAGAGACGTAATACATCACATTACCAGCAGATGGTCTAATTGCAAGGTGATGTGAATTCTGTTACATTCTGCTTTTCTTTTTGTGGTGATGAATATATAAAGGCTTTGTTTAGTAATTGCTGAAGCTGGGAATGCAACAGAAAGGGGAAAGGGTTCAGCACAAAGGAGATGCTTGGTTTTGGGAGGAGAAGAGGAACATGAGCAAAACCAGAAGAATTAAAAAAGAATTTCATTTATAAATAAACACTTCTATAGCCCTTCTGATAGCTAACCTTTATTATGCTCTGTGACTATGAGTAATGGTAGAGAGAATTGCCACTATTTTAACTGTCTAGTTGTAACTTTTTTTTTGCATTGGACAAAGAGGCAGGGGATGGACTGTTTGCACTTAATCAACATAATATTTACATGCCTTGTTCTGGGAAATAGTTGTATCTTTCCTAAATGTATCAGGTGAAAGGTGTGCACCAAGGGCATCTATTTGTTTGGGACTAGTTTTAGAATCAGTTATGGTTTAAAGGGAAGCAGGTTGTAATTCCTGGAAAGAGTCTTGGATGCTTGTAAGGAACACTGGGTTTCTTACATAACATGCTTTTATAAAAATGTTTCAAGTTCAATGTTGCTTGAAGTGTTGATTTAATGACATCTAACAAAAAGTACTTGTTCATTACAGCCATATTTTCTGCTCTGAAGAATCTCCAGGAAAAAATTCATCGGCTGGAGTTGGAAAGGTTTCAGGCGGAGGAGAGTGTAAAACACCTCAGCAGGGAAACAGCAGACTACAAAAAAGTACTGAGTGAACAAATGGAATATAAAGAGCATGACAAGACTGAAGTGTCAAAGAAAAATCAAGGTTGTTTGCAAAACTTTGTATAGATAGTATGGAACACTGATGCGGATGAAACTTTATTGATGTGTGAAATAATTTCAGTTTACTTTCAGTATCTCTTAATTTGCAATGACAAATGGAGTTACAAAAAATAATTTAAAAACATGCTTTGTTTTAAGGATTTGCATGCATACAGAAGTTAGTTAGGCTTAATATGTGAGTTTGTTTAGATGATCCTTTTCTTGTCTGTTTTGGAACTGTCTTGAAAACAGAAAAAAATCCCGGGACCAAACAGTACATGATTTCAGTTTTCTGCCTTCTCTTACCTTCAGAACTGGCTTCTCAGCTGGCAGCTGCCGAGTCTCGGTGCAGCCTTCTGGAGAAACAGCTGGACTACATGAGAAAAATGATCCAGCATGCAGAAAATGAGAAGTCTCATCTCTTGGAGAAACAGGTGTGTTTTCAAAATTATCTTAGAGTTGAATCGTAAAAATCGTTAACTATGTCATGATTCTTCATAGTTTCTGCAATACTGATACTTTCAAGTGTAGATGTCTATTTCAGCTGGCCTTTATATACTTAGTGATGGATAGTTTCCCTACTTAGATTTCCCAGTCTTCTCATGACCCTGATATTTTCTTTGTGCACCTGTTTCTAAGGCAATATCAGGCTCTGGTATTAATAAGAATTGTTTGCTTCTGTAGGATTGGCTTCTGCAATAGCTCATCCTTATCCCTCAGTGTTATACCCATGTACCACTGGAAAAAACCTCCCTTTTGTGTTCACACTCTTCAGATCTTTGGGGATATTGTTTGCTAACACTGCTTTTGCTAAAATGGTGGTGAAATACTCATTCTGTAGAAATAGCAGTTAAATTTCTATTTCCTACCATGAGTGACTAGGATTTGGCCTATATCTAAAATGAACTTGAAATTTATAGATATATGGATCACCTACAATTCTCTGTTCATTGGTCTCTGTGGCTGTTTTATTTCTGTCAAATATTTGTTAAAGAAAAAAAAAAGCTATTTTTAGTAGTAGCATATTGAGTTTGGTTTAGTTTTTTTACCAAACCTTGGTTTGGAGGAAGGAAAGACTGCAGAATCTTCTTTCATCAGAATGTGATTGAGTGTGCAGTTCCTCGGCATTGGAGGAGCAGTAGTGGGGTTGGCTCCCTGATTGCAGCACCATCTAAAATTGCACAGAGGAAGTAGAAGTTCCTTTGCACTGTTTATGGGCCTCATTTGTGCTCCAGACACAAGGCTTACTATAGATGGTCTTATTTTATTGTACTTATAAATTGTTTTCCTTTTCAATTCTCCCTTCAAGGGTTCATTGGAGAGAGATCGGCTTCTTAATCAGTCACATGTTCAGTCTAAATTGGAAAAGCTGGATATGCTGGAAAAAGAGTATAGGAGACTTACTACGATGCAGTCCGTAGCAGAGGTCTGTCATTTGTGTTGGATACTATATCAGATTTGTCTTGTTTGTTGTAATCAGCACTTGATAGCTATATGTCAGTAAAAGAGCTGAGCAAAACTTTGTGCTGTAGAGAAAGACAGTGAGTAAACTTTTTTTTAAAGCTGATGTGTTGTAAAAATTTAAAGTTATTGCTGAAAGTCTGCATGGCTAGATGGGCTTTAGGTTACTGTATACTGCAAGAGTTGGTGTTTTGTTAAGCTGTAACAGTATCTGTGTTCCTCTTTTGTGCTTAGTTGGTGCCTAGGCACATAACTTTGCAGGCATTCCTAAGATCTCAGCTTCTGAGTTGCCTTGCATGCTACTGAATAACTTGCAGTTACTTTCTGTTATGACCCGTATTTAACTTGACTTGTGTGAATTTGGTGTGTGTGGTGGTTTTTTTTTTTCTTTTAGCCCTCCTTCTTAAGAAACACAATTATTGCTAGTTACGTTGTGTGCAGATTTCTGAAGCATGGCATTGCAAGACCTCTAGCACGGGATGGCTGTCAGTGAGTTTGAACCAGGCTACCTTTTCAGGACTCCTTTTGAATCAATAGCCTTTACGAGTTCAACATGATTGTGTTGGGTCATATGCTGTTGTGGTGGGTTGACCCTTGAATTTTTATAATTTTTTGTAATTTTATAATGAGAAATAACCCCAGATCTCACCATGGGCTGTAGGAGAAACTCTGCTCTGGCACCTGGAGTACCTCTTCCGTCTCCTTCATTGACCTTGGGGTCTGCAGGGCTGTTGCTTTCACATATGAAGTAAGGCTGGGTTGTTTGCCTTTTTGTGCGTGGCTAGGGAAAATTATTTCAGCCTTAAGATTCTTATTTGGGTTTTTTCTTGGATCTAGCTAGATGTTTTTGCTTCTTTAGGAATTAGTAGCTGTCACAGTTAAATCTGTTTTAGTGGAATTGGGTATTCCCACAATTTTGAAGCAATTCTGGGAACTGGAAAAGATCTGGATCTAGCTATAACTAAAGGTCATTTTCCTTGTGATGATGAGCCATTTTCTGGTTCACAGGTCTGTCTGCCTCTGTAGTTATGGGCTATGTTCCCATGTGAGCATCTGTGTGGTAGGTGTTACCTTATCCCGAAGGAGTGACTGTACTCCCTGATCAGAACAGTTGCATCTGTTTCTTCTTTGATCTGTAGTTATGACCGTGGGACCACAGGAATGTTTTCAAGTTGAATTTGAAGCAAGAAATAAAGACTGTTTCATACATGGTGTGTTTAAATGGATCGAAAGTGGTGAGGTGACCGCTCACGAGCGAGCAATAATTTAACTGCCTCTGATTTCAGGCACTGCCGGAGCACAAGTTGTGTGTGGGTCTTACAGAGAGCATTTTGTCTCTGCAGAGCCACTACCTGGCCCTGTAAGTGTATTATCTTCAAGCAGTTTGCTAATGTTAATATTGCCTGTGAAAAGGAAAGGCTGAGATTCCTATTTCTGTGAAGTACCTGTAAAAGGAGTACTTACCCTGTAATGCTTTTGAGGCGTGTTTATTGCAACTGTAGTCCTGCAGTGCAGTCTCTGGATAGCTGGCTGAAAAGATCTGAACATATCTCTGTCTGAGAATGGAGTAAGGACAGGGTTGTTCCCTAAAAGTGCAGTTTGGGCTCTGCTCTTGTGTGTAGCCAGGTGACCAGAATTTGAATGTATGTGTGGATGCTTTTTGAACAACTGTGGTTCACAGTAATTGATTTTAATGCTAACAGTGAGACTTAATAAACCCCCACCATTCTGTGAACAACAAAAGTGATGGACCTTCACATCCTGTTGTGGCTGTACACTACCCACACCTCTAGGTTTTCCTCTGCCCTCTCATTGCCAGGTGGTGAGAAGCAGCAGCTTCCCTGTGTCAGCTGGGTGTACACTGACTGCTCAGCTGTCCAGCATATGCTAATTTGCAAGGCAGAGAAGCACAGAGATAAAAGCTGTCTTTAGTCTGGAGACATTTCCTCTCTGGTGGAACTAATTTGGATGCTTATCCCAGCAGCCAACTTTATGACATTTAGGTGTTCTTTTTCTGTGAGGTCTCATAACTTTCTGTCTTTGGTTAAAGTATTTTGAGGGATGGAATGCGATCCAGAGGGTCTTGGACAAGCTCGAGAAGCATGCCCACTGGAACCTCAATGAGGGCAAGTGCAAGGTGCTACTTGTGGGTCAGGGCAACTTCCCCCCAGGCTGGAGAATGAAAGGATTGAGAGTAACCCTGACAAGAAGGACTTGTGGGCTCTTGTGCATGAAAAACTGGACATGAGCCAACAGTGTGCATTTACAGCCCAGAATGCCAACCACATCCTGGGCTGCATCAGGAGCAGTGTGGCCAGCAGGCTGAGGGAGGTGATTCTCCCCCTCTACTGTGCCCCTGTGAGACTCTGCCTGGAGTGCTGCATCCAGCTTTGGGGTCCCCAGCGCAGGAAAGACATGGACCTCTTGGATCACATCCAGAGGAGGCCTGAAAAGTGGTCAGAGGGCTGGAACATCTCTCCTATGAAGACAGACTGAGAGAGTTGGGGTTGTTTAGCCTGGAGAAGAGAAGGCTCCAGGGAGATCTTGTTGTGGCCTTAAAGGGGGCTTATGAGAAAAATGGGGACAGATGTTTTAGCAGGGCCTGTAGCAATAGGACAAGGGGCAATAGTTTTAAACTAGAAGAGGATAGACTTAGACTAAATACAAGGAAGAAATTTTTTACTATGAGGGTGGCAAAAGGCTGGAACAGGTTGTCCAGAGAGGTTACAGATGCCCCCATTCCTGAAAATATTCAAAATCAGATTGGGCAGGGCTCTGAGCAACCTGGTCTAGGGGAAGGTGTTCCTGCTCACGGCAGGGGTCTTGGACTTAAATGACCTTTAAGGATCCCTTTAAAACCAAACCATCCTATGGTTCCGTGATTCTCTGAGTGAAGTGATTGCATGAGACTTAATGTCTATTTTTGCCTGTTTTCTAAGAGAAATTGAAATCCTTTGTTTCTGTTTTTTTTCATTGAAATTCTTTGCAGTGGCTACTGGTGATCAAGCAGACTGTTTAGGCAGTCCACTTGCTGTGCGGTGCTATCTTAGATGATGGGCAGTACTAGCGGGAGGGTCTGTTTGCTTGGCCGTGCAGCCTCACTTTCTTAATGATAGTTGAGTAATCTGTGCAATACTTTCTTCTATAAATGATACAGTAAGATATACACTTGCTGTGCAGCTGAACAGCTAGCTGAAGGAATACTTATTCATTTCAGAATAAAAGCCTTGGCCCAGCTTCATGACAATCTTCAGTTTAAACAGAATAATTTTCATACTGAAAATTCTGTCAGACTTAACAGTTAATAAAAGGTCTTTATAGACTGACCACAAGGAAATCAAGAGCTGTGCCAATAACTGGGCACAAGGGCAGAAAACAACTTTGTTACCTGGAGTACATCTGTTTTGAATGGAAAAAAAAATGATCAGGAGGCTTCTTTTATTTGACACAAAAAGTTGGTTCCTTTATATAGTGCCTTTGTCCTCAATGTTTATCCAGGCTTTTGCCTTTTAACACCTTTGTGTAACAGCTCATTACATTATTCTTGCAGTTAATGCCTAAGTAAAGCAGAACTGAAATACTTTCTACCTCAGTGTGAAAACAAACAAACAGAAGTGCACAAATACAGCTGTTGCTCTGTATTGCATGCTTTTCTGCCTCAAGTTTGATTAGTGGCTTTGTGAGTTATCAGTCTTTGGGGGAAGAGAAGGGAAATTGTTTTGTGTACTAGAGCTCAGGATTATTTTTTCTTTCTACTGTATAAAGTCAGAAAGCTATTTGATAACTTTCACATTGGGAATTTCAGTGTATCCTGTTTAAATAAGGTTTTCATCTTGTTGAGGGTTTACAAAGAAATGTGTGGTTTTACCCTTAAACCTTTTCTTTGAAAAGGGGTTTCAAAAGAGTTTTTACATGCTTTTGTGATAAAAAATGAAATTACTTTAGAGGCATCATACAAACTTTTCTCCTTCTTCTTAATCAGGATGGTGGCTAGATGTTCAAAAATTCTTTTCTTATAAGACTTTAAGTTACAGATTTTAGCAAAATACCATTAGTGGTCTAAGTAAAGCAAGTCTTCTCTTGCTTTAGGATGATACATGATATGTCTTTTGTACTACAAAAGAGCTAACAATCTTGGAGGATGATGTACAAAAGCAACCTACTTTCTAGAGTGTTTTTACAGCTGGAGAGAGAGCTTTGTTTATTGCTGTCAGCTGTGACTTAAATTGAGATATCAATTGTGGAAGTAAGAAAAATCAAGTTTTAAGCATAAGACTTTTGACTGCTGTATTTATGCCTATACAGACAAAGCATCAGCAATTGTTCTAATGCTCAATTACCTTTGCTTCACTTACCTCTAAGTCATAAGTTGAACTCATAGTTTTGCTCAAGCTCTTATATTGTAGGGTTCAGGAAGAAAAAATGGTTTAATTAGTAATGCTATTATTTTTGTTCAACTTTGACTAGAAAAAAATGAAAGAGCTGGAACAGAAGCTTTGGGAGGAAGAACATGCAAGGAAGCTTGTTCAGGAAAAAGCAGCTGAGGTAACCAACAGGAAATTTCTTTTGTACTGCTATGCACTGTAATTAGCTCTTCCTTTTTATCAAGTTTTCAGCTAAGCTTACTGTGTCAAAGAATAATGAAATCCTGGGTTTAGTCTTTTTTTTTTTTCCTTATTTCTTTTTCCTCCTGTCTGAGGTACCAAATGTTATGAAGTTCTCTGAGCTTTTTGGAAGGCTTTTTCTAACAGCACCTGTGTACTGAAGCTTTGATTTCTCCACTAAATAAGTTAGTTGGAAAAGGGGAGTAGAAATTCAGACTAATTAATAGAGTGTGCATGGGGATCTCTAAATAGATCGAGGTCAACAAGTGTGTTCCCTTGTTCATAATTGTAATTAAAATATTTTAGAAGAAGGCAAAAAAGAGACAATGTACTCTCGGCTATGAGCCCATAAGGATACTGGTCTTCTAACCTGGATGTGCTGTGTTTGTTAAATGCTCGTTGTTTGCTGAAGAATTATGGAGGCAATGTGTTAGGCTCTAACCTTTGCCATGAGTTTGGTGTGATGGGGAAAGGGGTATCTCAAATTCATCATGAAAAATTGTGCTGTGAATGCTTCTAGATGAGATTGGTTATGACATGATTTGTAAAGCCATGCCATGTCTTGGCAACATGCTGTTGTCAAGCCAACAACAAAGCATATAAGATTCTCACTGTCAGCAGGGAGTTCTAAACTTAACTCATTCAAAAGATGGTTTGGTGGTTGGGTGTTTATTGTGTATGTTTGTTTGGAGTGGTTTTTTTTACTGTCAATAAAACAGAAGAAGCAGTTGCCTGTTAACTATATGGGATCAATTGAGCAGGATTGGGTGGCTTGGATTTCCCTAATACTTTGTCAAGTGTAAAGCACAGCTGATGTTTTGGCACTTGCCTGCATGGGGCTAATGCAGTAAGGCTAATTCTCTAATTTACTAGGATTACTGATGAGTAGTGCTACCAGGGGAAGTATTTAATGTTTAAATGGACCTTGGAAAGGAAAAGCATCCTAAAAATTTACAGCCCTTGCTTTCAGAGAGCCTAGATTTTAAAAACTCTTGGTTTACAATTCTCTTCTTACTCTGTCTCTGGTTATTTATTAATATAATTTCAGTAACTCCCCTTATTCCCTCAATTAAAGCTTCAGACAGGCCTGGAAACCAACAGACTACTGATTCAAGCAGCATCACCATTGCTTTGTCCAAAAGCAAGACAACCCAGGAAAAAAGCTAAGCAGCCAGAGAAGGTAAGATGGGGAGAAGAGAAAGGCAGTTACTGAGGAGTTAAATAAGGATGTGTGCATGTGATCAAGAAGTAGGTTGCATCCTTTGTTAGAAAGTAAAGGGAAAATGGGTTTGCTGTAGTGTAATCTTTGCTAAATATTTTTCTTCTTTCTTTCCAGAAATGCCCTCTTGGAAGCCGTTCCACTGTGCAGCCCCATTACAGACTGTGTCTGGGTGACGTACCCTTTGTGGCTGGGAAGGTGAGCTGATAAGCTTAATGCTCAGTAGCTGCAGCTCCTTAAGTGACTTTGACTTGGTGCACTCCTGACACCCAGTGGTCACATCATTTAATTTTCTTTGATGCTTTTCTTCAGTTTGTCTTCAAAATGCTTGTTGGATATTGATAACTTGCTGAGCTGGCATTTCCAAAAATGGGTCTGCATTATGCTGCTTAACAAGCTGTTCTTGTTAGTGCTTATTAATTCAAACAAATGATATTTCAAACAAAAAATACATTCTTAGCAGCAAAACAAAAGTGTTACTGTTTTAAAATATTCTTCAGTGTTATCAATTATCATTATCAATGCCATTTAAAAGAAGTCTCTTTCACTCTTCCTCCTAGTCTACCAGTCCCAGTCATTCAGTTGCTGCCAATGTGCAACACGTGCTACACCTGATGAAACAACACACAAAAGCTTTGTGTAACAGACATGTGGTAAATGATACTCCACTGGCAAAACCCATCAGCACTGCTCATCCTGCCAGCAAAAGCAGAAGGCCATCCCTGCCGATGGAATCGTCTTCATCTCAGGAAGAGCTCTCAGAAGTGTTGCTGACTTTACAAGATGAATTTGGACAGATGAGTTTGTGAGTTTGGTAGATTCTCTGTTGCAGATTATTAATATGTTTTATATTTTTTGCCTTTGCTTTGAACTTGGAAGGCTTTGCTTGAGAAAGATGCTAGTTTAGGAAATCTTTGTTCTGCTGGCTGCAGAGGCTGTCATTTCTCCTTGCAGTTAGAGACTCTGCTAAACAGTCTGGACACCACGCCTGTGTTTATATGCAGCAGTATTGAATTCAGAAGAAGCAGTGAAGTGTGGCAACAGCCCTGATGTTGTAGATTATTGTGGTTTAAACCCAGACAGCAGCTAACTACCATGCAGCCACTTGTTCACACACATACCCCCTACACCCAGCACCTCCACCCTGTTGGGATGGGCATTATACACCTTTATACTGTATCATTTATGTCCTGCCCAAGCTCCACACTTTCCAATATATCCTAGTTAACCACCATCATCTTTCCAGTCTTTTGATGTGCGCACAGACACATATCATTCCCACAATCTGTGGACCATCCCTGTACTTAGTCTATTGAGTTCATTTAGTCCATGACTTTGGGCTCATTGGGGCAGGAAAAATGTAGTATATGGATAGCCTTACTAAACTTCAGTCGCTACCCGATTAAAACTTGGTAAAAGCCCTTCAGAGGGAATTCCAGTTGCTGAATGAGTTATTACAACTTTGATCCTGGAGGAAACTACTGCTTCTTTCACTGAACAAGACCCCGAAGACACTTATTTCTCTTTATAAGTGTTTGGCCTAAGTCAACAATGCAGACAACTGCACTCCACAACTGCTGAAGTCACTTGGGGGTTGTGGTGGATGAGAGCTGGCAGTGTGCATTTGCAGCCCAGAAAGCCAAACCTGTTCTGGTCTACATCAAAAGCAGCATGGCCAGCAGGTCAAGGGAGGGAATTCTGCCCCTCTACCCTGCCCTGGTGAGACCCCACCTGGAGTGCTGTGTCCAGCTCTGGCACTCCTAACATAAGAAAGATGTGAACCTGTTTGAGTAGGTCTAGAGGAGACCACAAAGATGATCAGAGGGCTGGAGCACCTTTCCTGTGAAGACAGACTGAGAGAGCTAGGGTTGTTCAGCCTAGAGAAGGCTCCAAGGAGACCTCATTGTGGCCTTTCCAGTCCTCAAAGGAGGCTGTAAGAGAGCTGGAGAGGGACTTTTTGCAATGATGTGTAGTGACTGGATGAGGAGTAATGGCTTCAAACTGGAAGAGGGCAGGTTTAGGTTAGATATTAGGAAATTCTTTACTGCGAGGATGGTGAGGCACTGGAACAGGTTGTCCAGTGAAGCTGTGGATGTGCCATTCCTGGAAATATTCAAGGTCAGGCTTGATGGGGCTCTGAGCAGCTTAGCCTAGTGGAAAGTGTCCCTGCCTTTGGTAGGGGGTTTGAAACTAGGTGATCTTTTAAAGTCCCTTCCAACCCAAATCGTTCTATTACCTGTTGTTCTTTGACCTTCAACCCCACAACAGAAGGGTCCTCTGAGAGACTGGGCAGGGTAGATCTGCTTCATTTCCTTTGTCTCCAAGGCAGCTATACTGAAAGCCCACTAGTAGCCTTTTGGGTCCTTAAAATGCCCCTTTCCAAGACAGTCTATTCCAAGGGTGCACAGAGCCAGTCACACTGGGGTGCTTTTGCCAATCACTCTGGCTGATTTCGGCCTCCACGACCATCAGCTGTTGGGATCCTCCTGTCACTCCAGAAATACAAATGGGTTATGCCCCTGTACAACTTGATGACATTAGTGCATTGTGGACCAGGGTCTACTAGAGCCTTGTACTTCTGTGGGGCTGATGTGCCAGGCCATCTGATCCACAGTCCAGTAAAGCCAGTTGTCCCTCCCCTGTGCTGGCTGAAGACAAGGCTTCTCTAATATTGGTCCTAGGATTCTCCATTTCTGTAAAAACAAATAAGAATTCCTTTTCATAGGATCAGGAATAAGATCATCCCTGCCACTCTGTCTGGGGAACTGCCCACTGAAGACTTAAGCACAAATGGGGATTCTTCAGGAAAGTTGCTGTTTGTTTTTTCCCTGCAATTCACATACCTGTGCCTCTATGATTTAGGTAGTATTTCCATGCCACTTCCTCATGTCCTTCTTATGGTCCCACAGCTAGAAGTCAGGGTTCCCTGTGGTGTGTATTCTCTATATACTGTCTTTTGTGCAAAGAGAACCTTACTGTTTGTGGGGTTTAAACAGCAACTCAGTCCCACTCAGCTCACTGCTCCCAGTCGCACACCCTCCCCGATCTGAACCACATTCAGCACCGTGCTGCTTTCTAGCACTAGGACTGTGCTGGTTTTAACATCTTAAGGATATTCAGGGTTCTCAAGCACTGTTGTAGCCTGGAGAAGCAGCGGAAGGCATGGGAGGATATCTCCTCCACAGGTTGGCTCTCCGAGGAGCAAAGGTGAGAGGTGTAGGTACAAACATTCCCCAGTAGGAGGCTCCCACAGAGCGGAGGGACGGCGGTGCTGAGGACACACCACCCTGCCCCCAGCAAGGAATTTCACGGGCAGGGATCCCATCATACCATAAATCAGCATTGTGACCAGCCACTATCAAGCCAATACAATGAATGTCTGTTAAAAAAAAAAATCTCTTTTTGCACACTCTGGTCAGATCTGTCATTACCTCAACCCCTCATGCCCCACACTGGGTGCCAAAAAGGAGTGTTGAAGTTTAATCCCAGCCAGTAGCTAAGTACCATGCAGCTGCTTGCTCACTCCAGTGTGGTGGGATGGGGAGGAAAACTGGGAAAAGTAAAACCCATCAGGACAGTTTAATAATTGAAATGAAGTAAAATGTCATGATAATAGTTATCAAAAGGGGAAAGAAGAATAAAACCCAAGGAAAAAAAACTATGCAATGCACAGTACAATTGCTCAATACCTATTGATTAATGCCCAGCCTGTCCCCAGCAGCAATGGGCCCCTCCCAGCCAGCTCCCCCCAGCTTATACATTGAGGATGATGTTCTGTGGTATGGAATCCCTTTGGCCAATATGGATTGGCTGTCTCAGCTATCCCCCCTCCCCACCTTCTTGTCTACCTCCTCGCTGGCAGAGCAGGAGATGCTGAAAAGCCCATGGCTTAGGGAAAGCACTGCTCAGCAATAACAAAAACATCAGTGTGTTACCAACATTATTTTCACACTAAATCCAAAACACAGCACTGTACCAGCTACTAAAAAGAAAATTAACTCTCTCCTAGCCAAAACCAGGATGTGGACAAATACTCCATTAAAGGACAACTTTACGAGGTGTTTTGCTTGTCCTGGTTAACAAACCATAATTGTTACTATACTGGACAACTGCAGTAGGTACAGCTACACAAAACTGAGTAAGTGCTGAGATCATGCTCTCAAAGGGTTATTTGGTCATTTTGAATGTGTGATTTGAAGTTGGAAACTACTTATGTTATTAAGACTTAACATAGGAGCAGTCTGCCACCAGGATGTGCTACAAACCAGCAAAACTGTTCTTACTGGTTTGTTACGGTGTGTTGGTCATGTCTGGCTGTTGATGCTCTGGTTTCCTAGAAGTGTTATTTCTGAACTGGGGGTGCAAATGGTAGAAGCCAAGGGAGCCTGATGCAAGCCTTGTTCTGAATTCTATGTTAGTGATCACCAGCAGTTGTCTAAGCTCATCCAGGAAGCCCCAACCACTGCAGTGAAGGAAGATCTAGAGAGGGAACTTGAGGCACTGGTGGGAAAGATGGAAGCAAAGGCAGACCAGATCAACAAAGTTCGGAGGCATCGGTTGCAGGTGAGTTTCTTTTGACTGTTCATGCTCATGTAGAGTTGCTGACTTAAGTGGCTTTTTTAATGTTATATCCTAATCTAGTAGCAGTTGAATAAAGCAGAAATAACTGCTTTAGAGTAGTATTGCCTAGCTCTAGCTTTGATGTCCAAAAGTTAGTCTGCATACCTCTATCCCTTTATCCCTGTATTTTTGCAGAAATATCCTTTCTGTCACCCTTAGCCCACTCTTCATCCTTTGCTGGGTAGGACTTCCATGTATTGCATCACACTTTACACCTCTTGTCCCTTGAACATTGTTTAAGTTTTCCTTTACTTTGTGTAAATGACCTATTTATGTTTTGATTTGCATTTTAAAAGACCAAAAATGCCTATTTTGCTTATTTTATAACTTTCAAAATGTTTTGGATGGTGTAGCTTTTTCATTCAAAACTATAAAACATATTGATTTCCTGTTTTCTTTCATCTTCATTAATTTTAGTGAATTCCTTTCAAAGAGCTTAACCCCATATGTTTAATCTAGTTCAGTTCATATGAACAGAGACTTGCCCTTACCTGACATAACTTACGCATAAAATATGTGCTGAGAGCTCTGCTGCTGAGGTCCAGAATGGACATAAGAAATGTTTGCATTACTCACTTTTGATCTCTTATGATCTTCAGAGGAACTGCTGCAGAGAAGCAGATGTGCTGTAGTTCCCAGCAGTAATGATGCTCATATGCTATTGGCAAAAGCCAATAGGATTTAGGAGCCAGGATTTAGGAAAAGTGCTGCAAGCTGTAAACTAGGAGAAGGAAGCACCTCTGCCTGAAGAAAGGGGAGCTATAGAAGCCACCTGTGTTGCAGTCTGGGCATATGAATATGTCTGCATCTCAGACTGCCCAGTTCCCCACTCAGCCTTGTGCCAGCTCAATCTTTGCTGGGGAGTACTGAATCTTAATTACAGTGCTGTGTGTGGATACTGCCTTTTCACCCCAGCAGGGTGCTGGTATTCTTTTTAAAGCTACATCTCTGACAGTGAGTAGCTATTAAAATCACTAGTATGTATGTAGAAAAACTTTTCTACCTTTTTTTTAATCACTAGTTGGTAATAGTGACAAGTCAACTTTTTCCATCTTTAACTTCTACATTCCTGATAAAGATATTTCCCCGTAATGAACTTGTCCGTTTTCAAAGAGATAACCTAGTAGTTCAGACTATAAGCTAACCATAGTTCTAAAGATGCAAATATAACAATGCTTTGTAAGGAAAACATTTATTATTTGGGGTGACTTGAAAGCATCCATTTGCTTAGCTGGGTGAGGTAAGTGGTGGGATATTTCAGCTGTTTGGAAGAATTGCTGAACATAAAATGAAACAAGGTCACTGCTTAACAGTTTTTTTGGGCTTCTCTTTCAGCTAGAGAGACTTAAGAGAGAATGCAAGTCCAAAAAGACTTCTGCTAAACAAATGAAAGACAGCAGGTTCCCTGTTAGTGAGGTTAAAGTAACAACTACAGTAACCACAAAAGGAAAGAACGCTGGTCCCATCAAAGTGAAACCTGGAGAGAAGAGTCGAAAGAATCTTCAGTTGTTGAGAGACATGCAGACCATACAGACTTCACTACAGAAAGATGATATCAGCTGGGACTACTGACTTTTCTGCAGAGGTGTTCTTGAACCATCCCAAACTGGCCAAACCTTCTCACATTCTGGATATAAAGCAGCTGCCTTTCTCGCTATATGGAAGAGACTACAGTACGCTAAGCACACTTTTGAAATACAGGCTCTTAGTTCTACATCCCTGCATTTGATTGTATATATTATGATCTAGCTTAAAACACCTTCCATTTTTAAGGTACCCAGCCACTGAGTCGAACAGTAGGGTCCCTTATGTTATGATTCCAGCATTCCCTCCATTTTCTTTCAGCACACCCAAGCACTGCACGTTTGTGTGGGTTGGTGTGTGTGTGATGTGCCAGCGCAATTTCACGCTGCTGTTGAACTGGGAGGCTTCTGAGGATGCATCTTGTTTGAAATTGATGCTGCAGCCCCGAGTCTTAAGGGCTTTCTGTCAGTTCTGTGTGCAGCTGCAATGACTCCATCTCTTGGAGAACACCTTTTTAAAGGTGTTCTGTGGAGCTCTCTTCAAAATGCTTTCCTAGTTCTCGTTCTGCTACATTGCATTAGTCAGCATGAATGGCAGAGGATGTTTGAGTACTCAAAAAAGGAGCAGAATAATTTATGAATTATGTTGCTTAATGATCAAGTGATATTTTTCTACAGAAATCCTACTTTAGGTAAAAGGTATAGGATAGGGGATAATACCCTGTTTCTGGTTCACAGCTTTGGGTGGTAAAGGAGTGAGATAAACCACAAGTATTATAAACTGCAAGTGCCTCAATCATGCCATTCAGTCCTGGCATCTTGCTTTTAACTTGAAATATGTGCTTCGATGAGCTAGCTACTTTGGTAGTGGTGCAATTAATTTTGTGCTCTGACTTGCACAGCTGAGTAAATTTTATTTATTATGTTAATAATAATTTAAAGAATTTCCTATTAATGGAATGTACAGAAGACCATTACTTGTATATACAGTGGAAAAATAATAAAGCCAGCTTGCCTGTTGAGTGAATTGTGGGAAACCTGCACTTCCTCTACATTAGCTTGGTGTTTGCTGCAGCACTGTGCCTCATCCAGTGCCCTTTTTGTGGTGAGGTGACTTCTCCCTGGTTAGGATGATGAATGTGAGGTAATGCAGATAAGGTGAGGGTCACAGTTGTCCACCCTTGCCTGGAGCTGAACAGGGAGGGAGCTCTACAGGGTCAACACAGGCACAAGGGATTTGAGTTTTAGTTATGTGTAGGTGATCCACCCTGCTTGTCTCCTTGCATTGAAGGTGCAGAAAGTGTTAGCGGTGATGGGAGAAATCAGATGCCGTTACCCAGGTATAGTGGGAGTAACCACTGCAAGAGCAATGTTCATCCCAGGGGTCTTGAAAAACCAATAGCTGAAACTTACACTTGGTCATTTTGTTTAGGAAGGACCTCTGGAGATCAGCTTGCTCAGCACTAGGACAAAGCTCCTTACTGATGGAGGGCTTAGGAGTATTTTAGGCTCCATATGTGCTGCCTACAGTGAATGAGGTGCACAAGTTGGAAGCCTGCTAGGTGTGAGAGCATCACAGAGCATCCAGAGTAGATCCCAAACTATCCCAGTGAATTTGGGCTTTGCATAAGTTACATACAAAAAATATGAATGCTCCTTTTACATAGAAGTTACTCTGCCAATGCACTGTAAACTGCAGAAATGGTGGAGGTTTTTTTAATTGTGAAAGTATTTCAGAATACTTTGTGTGAAATACTTTCACAATGAAAAAATCAATTTCTGCACTTCACAGTGTATTAGGACAGTAGGTTCTGGGAGAGTTGGGGTTGTTCAGCCTGGGGAAGAGGAGGCTCTGGGGAGATCTTACAGCACCTTCGAGTACCTAAAAGCTGTAGAGAGCATGTAGTGATGGGACAAGGGGGAGTGGCTTTCAACTGAAAGAGGGTGGGTTTAGATTAGGTATTAGGAAGAAATTCATTACTGTGAGGGTGGTGAGGCACTGGCACAGGTTGCCCAGAGAAGTTGTGGATGCCCCATCCCTGGAAGTGCTCAAAGCCAGGTTGGATGGGGCTCTGAGCAACTCGGTCTAGTGGAAGGTGTCTCTGCCCATGGCAGGGGGTTAGAAACTAGATGGTCTTTAAAGGTCCCTTCCAGCTCAAACCATTTTGTGATTCTATTTTTGTAATACTGAGTAGCTAAGCACTGTATCGGTATTAATGCTGGTCTGTATAGGATAAGAGAAGCTTGTCCAAAGACTGATTTTGTTTTCCTGTCATTCTAGATTTTAGAGTTTGAAACTTAGCATCTTGCAAGACCATCTGCAGAAAAATGAGGGAGATCTGGATTTTGCATACTAAACTCGCAGTGCTATTTTGTTTGTTTGTGTGTTCTGCAAGTCCTTTGGAAAACCACACTGTTGAAAGTAAGAGCACAGGAATGTTACCTTTTTTATCAGTTTTTATTAGTGTTAGCAAAACCAAACAGCCTTCATCAAGAAACAAAATATACACACATAGTCAATTTGCTAATACAGAAGAATGCAATGAACCATCTTGTATAATGATTGTACATAAGAGCAGATCTGCCCTTTACCTTAAAAGCAAATCCAAGTCCTTCAGAAGTACTTTGTGTGGATTCTTTTGCACTATTGAACCATAACGTCTCAGGCCACCCTATAACAAATGTGCTGATGCTGTACAGCCTGTTTTCATCTTGTCAGAAGGTGGCTGTGGATTTCTCTATAAAGCATGGAGATGGTGACTGCAGTAGTAGAGCAGGCAAAAGTGGAGGCTGCAGGGGGAAATTACTGTTAGTGCTTGGGAAGGAATGTGGCTTTTGAAAGGCAATATCGTATGTGGGAAATTGGTCCACTCTTGTACTGTCTTGGAAAATCCTTCTCTATAGCGGATGAGTAGCTGAGTGAAGCAGCATGCTGACAGGTGACCACAGCATGGGATCCTGTCATAAAAGAGCAATACAAGAACCCCCACCAAGCAGTGCCCTCCTCCTTAGCATGGAAGTGAGAAGCAGCCTTGCACACAGCTAAGTGCCTTTCCTGTAAGCCCAACCTTCTACAGCCCTGTGCTTACCTGTTTGGAAGAGCAGTGGGGAAATCATGGTTTTACCAAGTGTGTGTTTTATCCCCTGTTCTGCAGTAAAATTTTATATTAAAACTGAATTTCAACTTGAGCTTAGTCAAGTGATGCTAATTCTTGAAGCAGACTATGCTGAAAAAGGCCTAAATGTAGAGCTCAGAATCTGGCTAAGATGTTAGGTCTGCCAGAACAACCTTAAGCAGCAGCTGGAATGCAGGCAGAAAGGCATCTTTGGTTGATGTACAGTTGCTCTCATTAGTTAACACTGAAATACCGTAAGTACACCACTATGATCCTGCACAGAAGCATTAAAGTCACTAATTATGCTTACCCAAGCGGAAGGTAATGGCCAATCCTAGCAGTTCACACATGCCCTGTGGTATTCCACTACCTTTCCCCTGGTGACTATGAGGCACAGGAGGCCAGAGGAGCTGTGGAAAGCCCAGGGGAGCCACACTCTGCTCCCCCCTCAGAAATAAAGGTGCTTAAGTTGCATCCTGGCACACCCACTGTAAACTGAGAGATTCTAGAGTAGCAGAGATGGAAGTAAACATCCTACAAAATCAACGTAGGTTTTGTACAAATCTTGTAGATTTCTCCTCTACCTTTGTGTTTTATTGGGAGGAGCTGCCCTTTCTTTAAATAAGGCATCATTTGCATGGCTTCCTATGATCTAGATCAAGGTGAAGGGAGTGATATGTTTCAGACACTATCACTGCTTGTCTCATTCACACTGCAGTGCAGACATTAATAGCAGAGGGTTTGTGCTGTTACAGCTGCATTTGAGGCTCCAATAATAAGTCAGATTTAGTCTTTCCTTTTAGCAAAGAACTTTCAAAGTTCTGAGCAGATGTTTTTCCTCCTCAGTACTTCATTCTAGTGCAGTGTCTCTCTTAAGATAAAGCCAAGTGATTTCCAGCACATCAGTGAGCAAAGAGCAAGCTCTAGTTTTAGGTGGCAAGTGCAGTTGGCTTGTATTATAAGCTAGCCACTGAGAAGATTAATTGCATAGGGGGCCTTGTCTGTTGTTCTTGCTTAAGCTTCCTCTAGTGCTACAGTACTAATAAATTACCCTGGAGAGAAATAAATAAATAGGTTGGCATCCCCCAGGTACCATGCTGGAAATCCAGGGGGCTTCAGAAAAGCTGCCCCCATGGTCCTGGGAAGGTACTCAGCAAGAAGAAGTCCATATTATACAACTGTCTGTACAGGAGCAACACACTGTGCAGGAGAGCCGGCTCTCTCTGAGGACGAGGTGGAACGGTTGGTGATTTCTCTCTGCAGTTCCTCTACTTTCTTCTGCAACTCGGCCCGCTTGGCCAGAAGCTCCTTGTAGCGATTGTGGACAGGTTCCTGCAAGAAAACGTGTAGCTGAGTGCTGGGAGGTAAGAGTGGAAGTGAAAGCCTGAACCACACACAGCTATGCGGGGTGGGGGTCGTGCATGAGTATTATGAGTCGTGCGCGCCCAGGGGTACAGCAGAGTTGCTCTGGCTTTGAGATGCTCATTTTGATCCAATGTGCACAGTGCAATGGTGGCTAAGCAAAACAGCATATATGTTGAAAGATGACAATTGCCAAACTGATGTTTCAGGCGGATGCTGGCCATGGCATTTTGGCCTGGACATTATTTCAGAGTTTTGGAGGGAAAAAAAAAATTACAGATTCATCTAAATGTTTTCACATGGTTCTGACTGCAAAGCAGTTGTTTGGTTCCTGTATCTAACACCCCAGAATTGCACAGCTGTCAACTGCAGTTGGGCACAGAGGCAGTCTGGGAAATTTTGTCCCTTTCCTCCTAAAAAGTGATGTCAGCATTCAGGGCCATGCTCAGACTGCGTCCCTGCTGGCTGGAGTCAGGGGTGTAACAGGGCTGCAGTCAGACCCCTGTGCCTCAGGCAGCCAAAGCAAAGCACCAGGTTCTTGTTGCCAGTAGTCCAAATACAGCCCCAAAAATGCTATCTAGAATCCCACATCCAAAGAAGTCTTGGGATTCTTTTGCTCTTTTGTGAAAAGAATTCAGATGTTTTTTCCCGTATTCCAAGTGAGGAATTTTCCAAATTGCGGAGTGTATCCAGGTTCTGCAGATTTCACAAGCTGAGCACCTGCACCAGCCAGCTGTAGGCGCCGCTCACTCTTGCTGGCATTTGAATTTAGGCTTTTGTTTTTAAATTAAAGCAGTGGCAGCGTAAGTTTGTACATTTTGTGCTTCAGATATCTTGAACTGCAAAATAACAGTATTAAAACAGTACTAGCAGAGAGGGAAACCGATGTAGGATCTGTGGAAGACGTACCTGAGGCTTCATCCTGGGGTTCCAGCGGATGTAGTAGCCGACCCACAGCTCAAGGTGGCGCATGCTGGCCACGGGATACAGGACATGGTTGGAGTAGCTCACGTACAAGGGGTTAGTAAAGTCTTCCAGTTGGCTGTTGATGTAAGACCAAAGTGATACGGTCTTTTTTGGAAGGCTCTGTAAGGGAAGGGGGTGGAGGAGGCTTTATTTGCCATACGAATTCCAGCTATCTACAAACTATAGCAGCATAGACATATGCCTGTCATTAATACGGAGCTGGTTGCTTTTTTGTAGCTTAAAAACCCCCAAAACTGTTCTTCTGATGTGGTTATTGTACTGAAAGCACATGGATGCAGGCAGGCACACACATGCCCTGGCACAGAACAACCAGGGCTGCCAACCCAGACTTACCCACCCAGCTGCCAACACAGACCAGGAATTGCCACTGGCACAGCGAGGGGACACTGGCAAGTGAACTCTCAATGCTTTAGTTAAACTTCACTTCTTTAAAGTGCTCCTCAAGGACTTGCTGGAGTATTTAATTGCAAAGGAAATAAAGAAAACATTTGACTTAGGCCCTGATCTAGTGGAATAATTATGCCTGTGAACAGTCCCACTGAAACCAGTGTTGAAGTACTTTCTAGATTAAGTACTTTACTAGGCTGAGGCCTTTAAAAAAAAAAAGACACATGCAAACAGCATGCAGATTTTCTTTTCTGGAAATTACAATTATTCAGTCACTGCTGACTCCAGAGAAACAGGGATCCTGATTTCACTACAGTAAAATGCTATCACTATTATATTATAGTTATGTTTTATGGTTTGGGGTTTTTTAACTGAAGTACTATCAAATATGATCACATCAGGTCCACACAGCACTGCCCTCATGTACCTCTGTGCTGTTAGGCCACAGCACTTTGGTGACAGAATGCTTCATCTTTAGGTAGGTGAGACAGAATGAGTGTCACTGCTTTTCATTCTGATTCCAGACTGGGTCTGAATGTACACATTTATATGCTCCTCCCTTGGCAAACAAACCTCGACCAGACTGCAGGGCAGAGCTGGCTTGTGGCAGGACATAGAGGCACGTCCTTACTAATACTAGGAGCGTTGTCCTCTCCAGGAAAAATGCAAGCACAGCAAGAACACACATTGAGACCAGTTATGTGCTGTAATGTGTGTAGAATGACAGCACACACTTTGTAGTTAAAAGCACCCTAAAGGAACCACTTCAAAGAAAAGAGAGGACAGAAAGGTACCAGTTTTCACAGAGAAGGTTACATTAAAGTTCAAAGCAAAACTGCATTTCACTACCTGGGAGACACTAGGAGCTATTCAACCATAGTGAGCAACTGGAAGTGGAAGCACTGTGCAGAAGGGAGATGGTGTTGCTCTGAAACATGAAGTCTCCAACAGACAGCAGGCTGTGCAAACAGGTCCCAGCTGTTGAGAAGGGGGCTTGGCATTTCCCAGACCCCCATCTACCACTGTCTTTGAGTGAGGAACCAACTTCCCTAGCAGTATGTGGTGAGCTAAAGCCATCCTGGGAACAGGCTTTCACCTTGGAGAGAAGCCATCTTACCTCCTTCACTCTCTGCTGCTCACTGCTGCACAGGAAGGTCCCAAACAAACAGCTGTACAGGTGATCCAGGATGGTGATCAGGAAGTACTCGTTGAACTCAAATGCTGTAGGAAACTTCAGTCAGAAAGAAAATTAGGTTGGGATTTTAAAACAGGAACATAAACTTTGTTCCCACTCTGTAGTCTTGGTAAGGAGTTGGCCTCTTGATTTCTAGAACAGGATTTGTCCCTGTTCCCTTCCTGGCTGGATATTCAGGGTCATATTTGCTCCTTCTAGAAGCAAGAGTTTCTCTCTTGGAAAGCTGCTTTGCATTTGCAGAGAGGAATTTTGAGCAAAAGCCAAAGGTCTGAAGGGTTAAAGCACTGTGTTTATACACACTGAGTGCTGCTTCAAATGGAAGCTTGCTCTGCTACGTCTGCCCGTCATGACAGACCATGCAACCAGACTGTGAATGAAAGGCACATGTCAAATAACGCATTAAAAAAGTGGAAATTTCCCAGGGCTAAATGGAAATAACCCATGTGCACTTCCAAGAGGGAACAGCAGGGAGGCATCATGCAATACAGGTCAGCAGGAGGAACAGGTGTATGGGCACAGGCCATGTTTGTTGTTCAAGTTCCATGCCGAAACAATCAGACCCGAGACAGGGAGAACTGAAGCTCCACAAAGGGTCAGTAAGAATACATGCAGTGAACTGCAAACACATGCTGGGGTGATGAAGAGAAGAGAAGGAGGCCTTCTTCCCTCACAACCATCCTTCTCTTCCCAGGCTGCCCCAGTTGCAACATCCTGACCTCACCAGCTGCAGGTCAGGATGCCTGCTTTTAGGAGCAATCCAAGGAGAGCATGATGAAAGTGACTTCAATAGTGGAAAAGCCTCTTTTTCTCTCTGTGTGAATATGGTACAGCTTCATATATAGTGGCATCCTTCTTTCCTATTTCTCCTGGTTTAATCCATGATAAGCCTAATTTTTTTTCAGTGAACTGCCTGACCACAGCTGACATTTGTGCCACAAAAGACACAAAAAACTTTCTAGCTCGCACATACCTGGGGAAAAACCTCCCAAACATAGGGGAACTCTCCTGGACTGTACCTTTGCCATAACTGGCCTGAAGTGAGGCACTCAGCTCTGTACATCATATATGAATTGGGAGCAGTACATCTGTCTTCAGAAGAAGTTAAAATAGAGCATATCTTGCTGCAGATTTGGTTATGGGATCAGCTTGTGCAGAGGCAACAGGGATCTGTCTGCACCCACCCTGCTTGGGACTTATATTAGCAAGACAAGTCACTTATGCTTCTGAAGACACAGTGGGCTACTGAGGATGGCTGGGGTGTCTGTGCCTGGCCATGCTAAGTGTGAGGCAGCTGTCACCTTTTTCAGGGTGAGGTGAGCTTCCTCTCCCAAGCTCACATTTATTCTAGCAGCATGTGGGTAAGCAGCACCCTCTAATGAGGTAACATGATGCAAGCCAGCATCGTGGCCTTCCAGTGCACTTGTGCATTCAGGCCCTTTGCTAAACAGACTCCCAAAAAACTTGTTGCCAGAGTCAAAACAAGAGTACAAGCCCAGGAAGGAGAGCCTGTAATGGTCAGCTTGGAAATTATTCCTGTGTCCAGACACTGTGCCATGTCTTGGTACACTGGCTTTGTGGACACAGGTGCCACAATGTGGCAATTTACCTGTCTTGTCATTTGCCAGACACAGTCGATGAACTGGAGGAAGACAGGAGAGCGATCCGCGTCTGCATGATTCTTATCTCCGTGGCCAACCCTCTGAAACAGAGCAGGACAAAGAACAGGAGTCGCACAGGGCTTCACGGGGAAGCTGCTGGGATCTCCTGCGAGTCACCCAAACCTTTACAAACAGCTTTAAAAAGTTTCAAACGAGTCTTGATTTTGCTTTGTCCATATCAGTGAGTAAAGGAGGAAAAGACAACTACTCCCTTCATCTCTGAAGTGAAAATTCTTTATGGGGATATTTTCGTGCTAAATTAAAACGAGCTGTTTGAGTAGAGGCTCCAGATGCTATGCTGGCACTGATTTCAGTTAAAAGCTAAAGTTCAGAAGGAAAAAAAATGAGAATGCTTTTTGCTTCAGTTGCAGCTGTTGTCCTGGCTACTTCAGTAGTACAGTGTGCTTGATCTAAACACTACCTACAGGCATGGCATGTGGCGATAACCGTCACACAACACCTCGCAGCTTCCAAGTGCTGTACAAACACTAGCCCAGCCCATCTCCTGCCACCTCAAGAGAGGCAGTGATGACAGTATTCCCAGAAGCAGGCCTCCAACCCTGACCATGCTGTGTGGCCAAGACACGTGAGGCAGGATTCCTCATAACTACTATAGTATGTTAATGGTTATGTATTACCCAGGAGCCCCAAGTACCATGCAAAGAACAAGAACATGTATGTAACAGAGATCTCTACCTCTTCTTTAATGCTGTTCACCCCTCACCAAAGGAAATCACTACCATTATCTTCCTTGTCTAGACAGGGAAGAAGCTAAAACAGTTGTTCAAACACCAGATAACAAGTTTTGCTGCAGCAGAACCTCAGTTACTTTAGTTCAGTTTCCCCACCTTCCTCAGAGCATTTGACAATGCAACTCATCACTCCAAGTGCTGTAAACAGACCTTTCTCTAGCCCTTGCCAAAATGAAACAACCACTAGACAACAGCTACAAGCAAAACACAATAGGAACAAAGACGGAAAGGATACTACCGAAAGGCTCTCAGTTCCCATCAGTGCAAACTATAACAAATTGCTGTGTCACAAGCCCACAAAGCTGCCTCTCTGCCAGCTACAGGGACACAACCACAAGCTACTCTTGGCCCAGTCTCAAACTGCTGATCAAACCTAGGCAATTAGAAGCCTCCCCAAAAATAAAGTGTGCCTGAAGAAAATGCGAGGTCAAGATCATAACCAAATTCCCCAAACTCTTCAATACCAAGGCATTTGTGATGATAGTGGCCTAACAATCTCAGAAAATGGAATGAACTGCAAAGGAAATAAAAATACCCCAGTGGTCTCTGCCAACTCACAGCAGAAATGCCAACCCTGAACCCAAAGCACACTGTTAGTTCAAGCCTAAGCATGGAAATATGACATATCAGTCAGACACCTGAGAGATTTAATACCCCCTGTGCCTCCTATCTAACCAATACAGTCCCCAAGGAAGTTAAAAGATGACTGGAATTATAGGCAGAAAACAGTAGCAGCAGCTTTCACCTGTCTTCAGCCAGGAAACTTCTCACAGGAAAGGCTGAACTCCTTTGAAATCTTTCAAGGGGGACAATAACTTTCCATATAGTGCCTTCCAAGGGATGGCGACTCACCAGCTGAAATCTGTGGCCAAAGCTCAGCCACTCCTTCTCCACCAGGACTTCAAAGCCCCTGATAGTTCGGTAGTAGCCATCCAACATGAGCAGAGAGAGAGAGGTGAGCTGGGCTGTCCGGTCCCAGCCATCACTGCAGTGCACAACCACAGATGTCTTCCCTGACTCTACTTTGTCAGCAATCCGGAGGGCTCCAGCAAGAATGAGCTACGACAAGGAAAAAAACAAATTACAAAATCTCTTTGGAACAGAAACTATAAATGAAAAATGGCTAGTGACAACACAGGACAAACCAAGGGCTCTGTTTGCCTCAAGCAGAATGGTAAATCAGTTCCAACTAATTTATAACTAGGACAGCAAACTGGTGAACACATTTTTTATCCCAACAAGATGACAACACATCTATACTGTAGTGTAGGCACAACTCTAGAACAGCCTTTGCATTAAGCTCAGTCCTTGGACAGTTCAGGATTTAAACACAGGAGTATTTTGTGTGTGACACAAATACAAAATGGCCATCACCTTGCAGCTGCCCCACGAGCAGATCTGCCCATCTGCTTTAGCAGAGCAACAGTGTAAACTGGACATTTTTAGAAGAGAAAGAACTTAATTTGAAAACCAACATCTGTAGAAGCTGAAACACTTTGCCTCCTCATTCTGACTCTGCTTGGATTCCTGGAAGGCTGACAGGGCACAAACTCCCAGCATTTGCTGGTCTGGACCAGGCAGTAACACTAGGATAACAAGGATCCCTGAGTCAAGAGCTTGGAAACTCTGGGACTCCTTAGCTCTAACCAGAACTTTCACAGTTACGCATTACCCAGGAACATACTTCCTTTCCAAAACACCATCTTTCAGTATTTCAGGCCCCTCTCTTGTCCCTCTTCCCATGTCCTCAGATTCCTCACTCCAAGAAACTATGGTTTTAGTTGTTCACAAATAGAAAACAAATTCTAAGTCTTTAAATTTACCATGAATTGAAAATCCTGGAGTTAGCTCTGGATATCTTTCCCAGTGAACAGACTGGTAAGGACTTGTGGTTGCTTAGCCACATGCACTGGATGCAGACATGCATACCTTGATATGCTCTAGCCAGTGAGTTGACTCTAAATTAGACAGCCAGTGAGTCTCCTCAATATTGGGATACACAATTTCTTTCAGTTTTCTCAGTGACTCTCTCATAACATGAATATTGTGAATGTCCAGGAACACTAATTCTGCATTCTGATAGGCATCCTCGCTCTCATAGCCCCCTCCTTTAGCCTGAAGAACAAAATCCACAGAGAAATCATTAAAAAAAACCATATTTTATACTTTATCCTGGTCATTTGTTCTAAGCAGATTGCAGCTGACAAAATACCACAGTGACTGGGCTATCTAAAGCAGGCAGAAAACATTGGCTTTATCTTACAACTGGGACCAAACATGTACAAGCACACACTTTGTGTCTCTTTCCTGCACTAGCTAATGAATGCTATAATTTTACCAAAGGATATCACATTACAAGCCTTCTTTTCCTCTGTAATTATCATTTATCTCCATTCAAGTTGCTAGCTCATTACATTCGTTATTCTATCATTTAAAAATTTAACATACTATTATAGAGGAGTATAACCCACACACTAATTGCCTTTCCTAAGCAGTGGGAAAGGCAGATTTAAAAAAAAAAAAAAAAAAAAAAAGAGAAAAATTAGCTTTAGTGCAACAAAGCAGTTCTACCATTAATACAGAGCTTAAAGGGATGGCATGAAACACGATTTTTAAACGAGTAGAAAGATGGAACTACCGATCTGTCAGCCTCACCTCTGTGCCTGGCAAGATCACGGAACAGATCGTCCTGGAAGCTATGCTATAACACATGGAGGACCAGGGGGTGATTTGAGACAGTCAGCACAGCTTCAGCAAGGGCAAGTCCTGCCTGGCCAACCTAGTGGCCTTCTACAAAGGAGTGACTACAGCAGTGATCAAAGGAAGGGCTATGGACATCATCTACCTGAACTTCTGTTAACATTTTTCTCTTTATATTGGAGAGATAAGGATTTGATGGGTAGACAGTTTAGTGGATGAGGAATTGGATGGTCACAGCCAGAGGGCAGTGGTCAACAGCTCAATGTCCAGTGAGTGACAAGTGGTATTTGGTGTTTGGTGACCAAACACTGCTGGTATTTGGACCAGTGTTATTTAATACCTTCATCAATGACACAGACAAGGGGATCAAGTGCACTCTCAGGAATTTTGCAGATGACACCAAGCTGAGTGGTGACGTTGACACACCTGAAGGACAAGATGCCATCCAGAGGGACCTGGAGAGGCTCGAGAAGTGGGTCCATGGGAACCTCATGAGGTTTAACAAGTTCAGGTGCAAGGTGTCACCTGTGTCAGGGTATCAACACGGGCTGGCGGATGAACAGAATGAGAGCAGACCTGCCGAGAAGGACTTGGAGGTGCTGCTGCATGAGAGGATGGGCATGAGCTGGCAATGTGTGCTTGCAGCCCAGGAAGCCAGTTGTATCCTGGGCTGCACAAAAAGCCAAATGGCCAGCAGGTGATTGTGCTCTGAGGGTGGTGATTTTGCCCCTCCACTGTGCCCTTGTGAGACCTCACCTGGTGTACTGCATTCAGCTCCGGAGTCCTCAGCACAGGAAAGACATGGAATTGTTGGAGCGAGTCCAGAGGAGGACCACAAAAATGACCAGAGGGCTTAAGCACCTCTCCTATGAGAAAGGCTGAGAAGAGAAGTCTCCGGGGAGACCTTATAGCAGCCTACCAGTACTTAAAGAGGGTTTATAAGAAAGATGGGACAGATGGGACAGTAGGGCCTGGTGTGACAGGACAAGGGCTAATGGTTTAAAACTAAAAGAGAGTACATTCAGACTAGACATAAAGAAGACATTTTTCACACTGAGGCTAGTAAAACACTAGAAGAGGTTTCCCAGAACAGTGGCAGATGCCTCAGTCCTGGAAGCATTCAAGGTCAGGTAGGACAAGGCTCTGAGCAACTTGGTCTAGTGGAAGATGCCCTTGCCCTTGGCAGGGGAGGGTTGGACTAGAGCCTTATAGGTCCTTTCCAACACAAGGAATTCTATGATTCTACAACAGAAGAAAGAACAGAGCACCATTCCTAGACATTAGTTATCACCAGCTATATTTTGAAATTAAAAATCATGATGCCTGATTTTTAGAAGTACTGAGTATCCCCTGCTCCCATCACAGTTAAAAGGGACAGAGCCCTGGTGCTGTTAAGAGGAAGCAGTTTTCCAACCATGTGAAGTGGAAAATGGTGATCACAAGATCCAGGGGGTTAGAGTTTGACCTCAGTATTACTTCATTTTTTTTTCCCCTTGCAATTTCATTTCCCATTGTAGATTAACATAATGGATCTTTAGTAGTCACACTGATATCTTACAAATACCAGTGCAAGTATAAAAGTCTGTCTAGAGAATCAGATCATTGCATGCAGATTTCCTTTACAGTGGAAAACCCTCTTGTGATCCTTAAGAATAATATAAAGTTGAGGTGGGAAATGTGCTCTAAATTATTACATTCCCAGTTTTAGACAGAGGAAAAAGCACCCGACCTTATTGGCTACAGCATTCACACTAGGCCTTGCATCAAATATGAAGATTTTATGGGACTGAGCATTAGAATCCATGATGGCTTGAAGATACTTTTCATCTTCCTTGCTTCTCTTGCCGCTCACTCCCACCATTGGCTGGCTACAGCGAGTGATCGTTGCTTGACTTTCTGGGTGAATCCATGACAAGACCTTTGAAAACAAATGGGAAATAAATGAAGGAAAAATGGGATTCATTAAACCAGTGAAGTGTTTCACCTATAATGGCTTGGTCTGGGATCCCGCCATGTATAAGCTGGTTCCAGAAGGCTGGAATCTATTAAATCATGATTGAATGAAAGAAATAACTCTTCTGTCCTTATTCAATCTTGTGGCATTCCCAAAGTTTGAACAAACAAAAGGTGACCAAATAATTTAAGTCTGACTTTTAAACATGATGCAAACTGTTTTTCTGGCTGCTGTGTGAGTCACTATGTGGGCTCTGTCTTTATGTTATACCATGTCAAAGTTAAGTACTTTAGGAACAGATAGAATTTTCTAAAAATTTTAGAAGTAAACCAGTACATTTTCAGGTACTGCTGAAATAATCAACATAACAATGTATTTTGTCTTAATTTCATTTAACAAGCATTCTCATCAAGAGTATCACTAAGTATTCCTCTATCCTGAAAGTCAGCGTAGGCTAGACAATTGTAAACAGTCCAGTAGGGCTGCTTCGTGTTTCTCAGGAATTGAACGGAGATTTGGTCTGAGTTGAGCTAAATTATCTTATCTTCTCATTTTGGTTTAGTCTACATCTCTTTCACAACAGTAGTTCCAGCAGATACTGCTGTTTTTTTAAGTCCTCAAATGTGTTGCTGCCACTTTTATTATCCATTGACCATTTATTGGCTCCCTGGAATCCACTCAGCCTGATCTTGGTATTATTTATTGCCCAAAGGTATGCGTAACAAAACCACATCAAAGTGGCTTCCTTTGTCCCACTCACTGGTATGCGTCCTCTTGATCTGAAAGATGCTACTCTCTTTAATTCTTCATCAGGAATGTTTACAGGCACAGCTAGAATGGCAGGGTATGTATCACAAAGCTCATAGCGCTCATTAATCTTGGTCAGCCTCCAGCTTTCATTGGGAATTCCCTAAAGAGGAAACAACAGCACGTTAGCAAATGAGTTGCTCTGAGACCTCAGCACAATCAAATCCCCAGACCTGAAATTCAAGGCAATTTTTGTTAATGAAGGACATTTAGGGCTGGCATCTGGGAATGCATTATCTTGGTAACTTGCATTTCATACCTCTGCCCATATTTTGCTCAGCTCACTGAAGAGCAGGGAAACTAGAAGACTTCAGGCAGGGTCACCTATGGCAAAGGAACTGTGAAGGCTACAGATGTAGCAACACAGGTGATCCCCCTGAGCACATCTTTAAGATATCTCCTGGTCTCATCATGGGCTCACAGGAGAGCCAGGAGCAGGACAGAATGTGTGACCAATTTACCTGCCTCTTGGCACTTAGCTCAAATGTGGTACGTGGAAACTAGGGATGCAAAATGGAGATACCGGACAGGATGGAAGGGGAGGGGCAGAAGGGAGAACAGGCAGTAAAACACTCCCAAAAATTCAGTCTGGTATGGGCCTTGTTGAGTGTTTGTGGTACAACTGTGGAATCCTCTAAAAACACCAAAAACTTAATAACTTTATGTCTCTGGCTGCATGACTATATGTGATGTGCAACTCCCATGTTTCTGTCAGACTAAGATCTTCATTTGTACCAATCTGACTTGGGCTGGGAGAGCCAGGAATGTACATACACAAACATATCACTGATCTCAATGTGCCCTGATGGGGAAGCCACTCAAGAGCTTCCCAGACAACAACCTTCAGGTAACATCTGAAGCACAATGGGGAGGATCCTGACAACCTGCAGACTTGGCTTGGCTGACGCTGGGAATGAACAGATGAACATGGAGTGGCTGGTACAGTGTGCCTGCAAGGAGAGATTTAAACAGACACTTGCTGCAGCAGGGGTGAGCACCGACACAAAGCATCTCTGTGGGGAAAACACATCTGCAGCTCTGAACATGGCCAGACTGTTAAGCACAGAGTGTGTTTTAGGGGAACATCAACTCTTAAAACAATACATGCTTCTGTTCTAATAAACAGTACTTTGTTTTAAGGAGGGTGGTGGGACAGTGATTACCACTGTCGCGGCTCGCACAGGAAATAAATGACAAATCTAACACAAGTCAGACGAGCTGCGGTAATTATGGCTGACCCACACAGACTGCAGCCGGTTCACCATCACAGCAGTGAGTCATGCTGTCAAAAGAGGTCATGGTTAAAAATCTGAGGGGAGGACAGACCTTCTGTCTAATACCAGTCACATACCCTGCTTGTGAACCACCCCTCTGCTGGGGCCCTAGGGCCCTGGGAAGGAAATGTTACTCCAAGGAATCAGCATAGCTGCCAGGATCATGAATACCCCAAAACTCTAAAGGAAAGCTATTTTTGGCAGTCTGAAGCCAAAGAATTGGCAGAAACAGGCATCAAGCAATGTGTAGACACAGTCCAAGTTTACTGATGGGTAGAACATGCTCAATCTACCTGCTGGGTCCACCAGCTCTGTTGTCAACCAGGGAATAGCAAGACTCTTGCTTTTAGCTGTGCATCAGCTGTAAACAAGCCGGTTACTACCTGGAAGTGGACTAATGGCAAATTAGTTTTCAGTCCTGTCCTAGAAAGTACATGCGATGGATCCATCAGCAAGACCTGGGGATTTCACCTCCCCCAAATCTGAATGAAAAGTACATTGTCAGCACAGTCTTGGAAAATGGGAGCTGACAAGCAGCTACATGGGAAAAAGGCTCCTTTTCATTCTACCCTGCAACTCTACCAGTTGCTCACAGAGAAGATTAAGCAGTGGGCACTGCAAAGCACCCTCTGCACAGTGCTGGGCAGAACAGCTTCAGCACACACTGCTTGGGCCAGCACTGAGCTCTAAAGCTCTCCAAAGCTCTAAGACTTTCAGCTGTCACACTGACAAATTTGAAGGAAATCTTTCCTCTGCAATAGCCCAGACCAGAAAAATCCATGACAAGCCCCCAAGGAAAGAAAAGATGCTGTGTGTCAGCATTCAAATTTCCTTTGAATCACAGGGAATGTCTGCTTTCCCCCAGCACAGGAGCCTTGAATCACAGCACCACCCAAAACACTTTGGATTTGGATCGTGACTTTTTCTAAGGACTAGAAGCAAACAGAAATAAGCCAAGTGGGCTAGAAGAGAAGCTGAATTTTCATCTTCCCAGGATGTTTGCCATAACACAGAGTAGCTTCTGCATTTATTCGTGCTCCTTTCTACAGCTGGAATCAATAGAGACAGCTAAACGTGATATAAAGCACACTAGTATTTCCTCATCTAAGATGCATTTCACTGCTTCTTGGTAAGTTTTAAGCACCCAAAAGCCTACTATCAAACCACACTGTTACAGATATAACTCAAGAAGCCTCTGCAGGCCAAAGAATGGCTCTGGGAGCTGCCTGCCTGTGCACCTGCAGGAGGAACCCAGGTGTGCCTCGCTAACAGGAGGCTGATCATTCTGAAGCTGCCAAGGCACACGGCTGTTGGGTGTCCACATTAGTGACCAAAGGCTGCTGCAAAAGGTCTGTCTTTCTCAGGTAAAATAATGCTGCTAGCAGACTCTAATTTATGGCTACAGATGTGTCTGTGCTGCCTTCCTTGGTTTGTCCTCTGGCAGCCACCAAACCTGTGAGTTCCCCTAAAATCAAATGTCCCATGAATATTCTCACTGAGACCGGCTGAAACAATGCACCTCACACCCGTGCTATTCAACTCATTTATTCTCCAAACAGGATATAGTTTGTCCAAACTGCCTCCTGTTGATCCTTGGCTTGTGTCAGCCTCTGACACATGGCTAGGTTTAAGAACAGGCCTTGCAGCCCTCCCTCTGATCTTACCTGGCCAGGAAAGTCTCTACAGAAGCAATCCCTGAGGCAGCGAGTACTAACATCCAGCCTTTGTGTGTTAGTCAGTAAATATCTGGTTTGTGCTCTTGATTTGTATACATTTTGCTGGAAGAGTATCTTTGTGCATGGCTAAAGGTGCTCAAACACACCGAGTCAAAAGAGGGATGGTAACAGCCTGGACTGAAGCTATGCCTGCAACTTGCAGTGAAGGTGCCCCAGTGCTTGGGAACACTCCTTACAACTGTATCATCTAACCATAGAGACACAGCCTCTGTGTCATCTCCACACACAAACTAGACTTGGTTTCCCTCTGGATAGTCATTCATGCCTTACTTTAATGACTTGTGCTCAGTTATCACTTGATTTACACACACTGTAGAAGACGGAGTGTCTTCGTTTGCAGGGAAAAACTGCTGAAGCCACATCGCTATGGCACTGAAACCACCACCTTGCAAAGCCTGTGTTTAAGGTTAAGCAATGGGGATCTTCCACTGACAGGAAAAAAAAATAATTTCCTTGATGAAATTACACACAGTCACATCTCTCTTTGGGATCCAGCAGATCCGACTGAGTTTAGCTATGTCGGTGCACCTTGATCCGCAGCAGGCAAGGCAGGAAGGGTCCTGAGTTACACACCAGCAGTGTCCCTCTCAAACTTGGTTTGAGCCATGAGATACCAGGAAGCTGAGCACATTGGCTGAAGTGCATCTCTACACCAACAGAGGACATAGCTGCACAGCCAAGCTGGTCCCTCTGCCATGTACTCAGCCCATGTTGTGTCCACTTAGCACAAGAGAGCTCTGATCTGTTCTGCAGAAGGGACATACCTAGCATGAGCAAGACCTCAGTTAAACCATGGGACATTTAACAGTTCAATTCTGACTTTACTCTGCTATGTTACACCCAGTAATCCTCCATTCTCCTGCTCTACCTTTCCCACTCTGCTTGTATACTAATGCTGGGCACTTCTTTTACCCTCAAAACAGGTCAGTTCTTCTGAATTACTAGTTTCTACACGTTTTCTCTGAAAGGAGCAATCACAAGTTTATACTGTGGCTACCTAGTACATGTGACCAGAGCATAGGATTGGACCAGAATGACTTCTGTAGGGAAACATTACATATTTCCTGCCTCACAACCCCTTGTAATATTTTCCAAATGCTCCCCACCTTGTTAAGGAAAATAAAAAGCTTTAAGTTACTCCAAAGGCATCTCAAGGCCTCTTGGTTTCAACTGAGTCTTATTCACTTTGCAATTCTGTTTTAAACTCTGCCAGCCTGCATGTAATAAAAATCAGGGAGCAATTTCAGTTTTAAATTTCATTTGCCACATGTGATTCCATTTACCAACTAAATCTCAAACCTCTCTGAGTTCCTTTTGTTCTCTACAGGTTGTTTATTACTCCCCATAGTTTTACACAATCACAGATTTTTAATAAGTTACATATTTCCATCTTTCACAAGAATGCTAACAGAGAAGTCAGGGGTTTACTGAGTATCTCTCCTAATTGCTACAGCTGCTATCATATCAACACACTTCTATTAATCTTAATGAAAATTATAATAAATAAATAATACCCCACACAAACTTGCCATGTCTACCAGTGTAGACCACGGATCCTGGTCTGTATGTCTTTTCTGAATGCCTGGTAGTTGGAGTTTACTTTTTATCCGCTCCCCTCTCTCTGTGTTCCTGCTCCCACAGGAAAAGCCTGACCTGGCCTAAGATATACCAAGTTAACGCCTGGCCATACTGCTGGACTGCTTAAGCCCTAGGCCAGCTCTTCTGTAACAGTTTTTAAACCAGTTCCAAAATGTCCTGCTGATAGTGCATATGTCCTGCTTTTCTATTTCTGATCACAATTCACAGAGTCAGTGACATTATCTGATTTGATGATGCCAGTTTTGTTTCACTGTTAAAGAATTCCTGCTGCCATTTCAGGTCATAATCCTGATTTACTGTAGTATTTGTTATTGCTTTAGCAGAACCTGGTTGGATTAAGAAAAAAGGCTAAGACATTCACACAGATAAATTGAACATCCATAGTTATAAATGCTGGAATTAAATAAACAGACTGAAATACCTAAAAGTTTTGGAGGGAACACAAAGCATCATGCTGCAGGACCTAAATCAATCTAACAAAAAAGATGAAATTCTCCTCCTGGCCACATCACAACATAAACATCTACTGCAGTATGGTTTGTCTCTTCTTCAGCAGCTGGCGTTGGTCACTTCTGAAGATAAGCTACTGGAACAGATGGATTGCGTGATCTGGAATGGCAGTGACTGTGGCCCATCGGGTAAAATTCAGATAGGCCGTGGCTGCAAAATGTCTTGATTTGGGTTCACGTTGGCAGTTACCAATGTAAGGAAATGACTAAGGCCTTCAGCACCTGGACATTAGTTTGGTTTCTTGACATAAAAGCAGCCAGGCAAAGTTTTTCCTTTCTACTCAAAAACGATACAAAAGCAGCATAGCACAACTACACATTGCAGCAATGCCTTGAGTTGTCATGTTTTACACACAACAGTGCTATCTTGTGTGACCAGAAACAAAGACACCATGGCCCAGTCTCATTTTCTTAAGAGAAAGGCCACGAAGAGCTGCAAACTACATGCATGCAAATACATGTATCCTTTCATCGTGTAACCAAACTCCTGCCAAATTTAAGGTACATCAGATCACAGTATAAAAACACTAACATGGACAGATAAGCTTCTATTATAAAAAAATGACATGGCAGGATTAAGAAAGTGGAATAATATACTTTGAAATTCACAGGGGACACCCTTCCTTCTTTCCTTGTATTGCAAGAATCTCCTTGGTACTTCATCTGTTTTGACTGAAGCTTGGCTAAACAAATGCTGTGCTTTTCAGTGGAGAACTTTAGTTGTTACTCCAAAGTTCTCAGACCTATGAAGAAGCATCTTGCCCAAATAGCTTGGGCTGCAGATCCTTCTCTATAAACACATCTTTCCATAAAATAACTACCAAGAAAGAGGTAAATTTTAAACGAAGCAATAATCACTGCCTTACCTGGTCTTGTAACCAAAGTTGACCTTAGATACAATATGATTACAAACGACTGGATTTTGTCTCTACGAGGATTTTGGATTGTGGCATCTCATTGCAAACATACACTTTTTCCAACGAAGGCAGCATACAGTAAGATACAGTAAGATACATCTCACTTTCAATTAGCAGCCTAGAAGCCAGCAATCTATCTTAGGCAGCTATTTTAGGAGAGAACAAATCACCCCTTACAGTGAAGAGCTCTCTCCCCATCTGTTAATGACACGCCTAGATAACCAATTTAGAAGGCATGCCCAGCTTTTAGAAGACTAGAGCTAGAAAAATGAATCGTTATATTTTGGATGCAGAAATCAGATGAACAGCTGGGCTAGGACAGAGGTCTGGGTTTGTTTCTTTGCAAGAGAAAGACACAAATCTTTAAATTACACGGCTTTACATTTCTTAATTTTACAAAGGAAAATTGCTTTTATTGGCAGATCTAGATGAGACAAATGTTTACGGTGTCCAGGGCAAGCATGTCACCAAATTGAGCTCTTTCCTCTACTTGAGAATTTTATGACAGGAGCAATTCCATTACAAAACCCAAAATTCTCTCATCTTTTCCCCCAGGGAGGACCACTCAAGTTCTTACCACAGTATTCCTGATTGACAGCCCATCACTTCATGATCATAAATACCTTTGACCAGTCTACTCTGGACACACTACAACTGTGTGTTCTAAGCTATAGTAAATCACAAGGCTCTCTAGATTGATTCCTGTGCTGATTTCCTATAATAATAAAGGCATTCTACTCTTAATTTTTTTCCTCCCAAGTTCCTGTTTAAGACAGGAAAAATTGAAAGAATTAAAACCGATACAAGCAAATGCTGAGGTGTGAAACTCAGCAATGTACCTACAAGATGCACCCACCCTCTGTACCTCACTGCCAGCAGCAGCTGATGACCAAGACAGAGCATTAGCTTTTTCTACTAGAGGCTGAAGTCAGCTCCCAGTCTCTGCAGCCTGAGCCAATCTCCATCAGTGGATGCTACCATCTCTAAAGCTGTACTGCTGTCATCCATCACTGCAGTGTGGAGAACAAAATTCAGCCTGCACAACGTTTGCCAGCAGCATCATTCTCCGCTCCACGTGACCTGTAACTGTATTACTGCACAGAGCCTCACTTCTGAAGAGCAGAGAGGATGTGGCACAATACCCACCTGTCTTCTGTACTCCCAAGTTGGGTCATACACTTTCCATCCATTTTCTGGGAAAACCTCCTTGTACTCAAATGCAAAAAGTGGCTGAAAGAAAGAAAATTTACCATTAAGACCCTACTCTGAGCCCATTTAAGGATGTTTGATATCTCAAATACTGACTCATGACTGACCCTTCCTTTTTCCCCACTGCACTAACTTTTTTTTTAGGGCTTTGTGAAAAAGATTAACACTCTTGCTGTATCAGATAACTCATACAACAATTTACTTTCCAATACACCCCTGATCTTGCTTGTCTATTACCTAGTACTTCATGGACAAACCGAGTTTATTATTAAAGAGAGAAAGAAAAAACTACTTGGACAAATATTCTCTTACATATTAACAAACAGCTCCTTCCAAACAGCATTTGAAACAACAATTGCCGCGTCATAACATCACAGAGCAGTGGAACTGCACTTCAGATTTGGGGCAGTGCAGTCACCATTAGCTGTAAACCCCTGATGGATGTCACTGTGCTTTGACAACTTTCCCTCTGTCACAAGGCTTCATCAGTAAGTCATTCTCCATGCATGAAGGAATCCAGCCCAGAGTAGTAGACTTTTCCTGTTTTTTATATGATCTAAACTCCTACCAACTTCAGTTACAAACAGACTTAAAAACCACCACTTCATTCAAGAAAATGTACCTCATGTGAATGCTGTACCAAGTAGAAGGACAGAATGAAACAGTTTACTGCCACTCTGTGTCTTTTTGTAAAAATTGAAAACACTTACCAGGTTATTTGAAACTGGGAAAGCGTATTTCATTAGGTTCTCAAATATGGACCGTCTAGTTCTCCCTTCAGGCTTATGAGCAAATCGCAAGTTTCGAATATCCTAGCATAAAAAAATGAGGGAAATCAAGTTGCAAATTTCTGAACCACTTCAAAATCCAAAGAAAATCCAAAAGCCAGAATTCAAAATAGGGTCACATCACAATGCTCCTTCTAGTACTGATTTAATACTGTACTTGGAACACTTGTATTGCAATGCTGGGCTTGGCTCAGTGGCTCTCTGCAGACTCCAACAAAGCCTGCCCCAACTGCAGAGGAGCAGAGGAAGTGCACATGTGTGCCTGACCACAGCACTTTGCCTTCACATGAAGCTCTCTACCGGCCAAAAGTCTAGGGGAGAGCCCTGCTCAGGGACAAGCTGCCTCTGATCGGCAGGACTTTGTGACACAGACCTCCTAGCTCTCACTGAGCTTTCATGCCGAGTTGTGCCAAAAGACCACTGGAAGGGTCTGCCTCACAAAGCACCTCCACAGAGCTACTGCATGTAGGTAGCCCACACCCAAGCCCAGCCAGCTGGGTGCAAAGCATTCAACACCATCTCCCTTTAAAGCTTCCATGTCTCAGAGCACTCAAGAAGATGTCTTGAAACCGAGAACTCCTCCTTCACACAGCAGTAGTTTCCACAAAGAGTGGTAACCCAGGACCTCCTTTCCACACTCATCTACAAAATCAAATGCCAAAACTAAATAAAGCATCTCTAAGGTGCCAAGTTTTTCCAGCCAAGCCCACACTTCAAACACTTGCAGTAAACAGTTTAAAAGCCACCAGCAGGAAATGAGCTATCAAGTTCAAGCATATGAAGATTGTAGAGCAAGTCAGAAAATGAGATAAACAGATAAAGACTTTGCATCCTCACAAACAGAGATGACGTGATTGGTCTCAGACAGAGAACATTTGAGGATGTATAAGCTGTATCTGCACCCCTCTGTTATTGCACTGAACTGCTTCTGCATATCCTAGGCCAAGCAGGCTGGCATATATATATGCTACAAAGGGCCAAAACACTCATCATATAGTTTGTGCCCGAGTTTCCCACCCAGGCAAACAATGCAGTTCATTCCAAACCCGACCATGTGTACAAATTTGCATATAAACAAAGTGGCTGAGGACTAGGAATCCAGATCAAAACAGGGAACAAATTAGCTTGCCAGCACAAGCACCCCATCTCTACGCTAGCCAGGGTGGATTACGATTGCAACAGGATGAGGGAGCAGCTGGATGATTTGGTATGGACTGCGTCAGCTGGTCTTGACTCAGCACACCCACAGCCTGACAGTCTGCTTAGCTTTGGTGCCTCCAAGTCACAGCAGTGACCAGAGTAGTTTGGGACTCCTTTTCATTCTGCTCTTAACCAACAAGTGGCATTCTCTTAGCCTTCAAGGGCTCTGACAAGAGCTTTAAGCTCTGCAAGGTTCTGATTCCAGCTCCTCCTACGTGGCCAGTGAGGCAGGCAGAGAGGCCATGCCCCGATGAACAGCAGTGGCATGGATTTAGGAGAGAAGACAGGGGCTTTATCTGCTTTGTGGGTATATAGTAAGCAGACACAGGAAGGAAAATTGTTAATTTTTATTGAAGTTTGTATTACCAGTTATTCCAAGGGCTCTTCAGAGGCACACGTGAAATATGTACTGCCTTGAAAGAAATGAAAGAACAGCCTCGAGGAGGACTGAAGGCTACTTGCCAGTCCCTCACCACAAAGCACAGCAGCAGGTGGACATGAGCTAATGATTTAGGGGGAAATGTGCTCCTTTCTTGCTCTTGAAATGCAAATGAGAGAAAGGCGTACGTATTGTATTCGACAATAACTGCAGTCTACCTGGAATAATATGATGGGCAACCCTGAGAACTGCATTAGTAGGGTGCAGGCCTACGTTTCCCATAGGAAGAAAAGCCACTGCCCAGCACAAAGCCTGAATAAAGGTTTGTATCTTGTCTCGAATGACTGGAACTGGAGACACTGAAAAATACTTTTAAAATCAGATGGTTTTTGATGCCTGTGAAGTCATACTGACTGAAACATTTTGCAGAACTTCCTACGGTACTACAGAGAAAACCTGTTAAAATATAAATTCCCCTTCTCCTACTGTAAAACACAGGTAAGAGTTTACCTTGCATACAATCTCCAGCCCGTAGGAATTCTCACCACGACTGGAGGCACCTCCAATTTTCTCCACTCTGTTGATTACACCTAAAGATGCATCTAGGACAAAAGGAGGGTCCTGTAGACAGTTGAAATTTGTGAGTTTAAAAAGGGGAGGGGGAAAAATCCCCAGCTCCTGCTCCCTTATGTCTATATTTTTAAACATACAGCTACATTTCACACATAATTACTCTCAAAGAACACCTAGGTCTAAAGATTAAATAGCTGACAAAAGCAGATTATTTCAAAAGCTTACCCGTTCCATGCTTTTAAAATACAGTCTATAATTGGTAACAGTAAGGGTTCCTCTGATTGCTCCAGTGAAGGGGCAGATGTAAGTAACATCCTTAGCTTAAAAAAAAAAAAAGGAAAAAAAAAAGTTGTTGATTTCATGGTTTAAGTTATGGGATAAAAATTATGACAGCAACCATATTAGGGGGTTTTACATTTCAGATCATGACATTAAAACAAGCTTTATCTGGGATTCTAGCCTAGAGCCTAGAGCTAATATGCAAGTTTCAGTTCTGTGGAGAAGGTAAGAGTTTGAGTAGAAGTAGTACCATCACCCGGAATCCTACATTTGCACAAAACTGCTACCCCATAAAAAAGCCAGTGCTTGGCTGCAAACTGTTAACTCTTATGGCCAGTAGCTGAGAACACCATGCATGAAAAAAGGAGATGACTTCTGCCTGGATGCATGCCTCTGAAGCTGACAAAAGTCTGCATAAAAGCTAAGGATGGTTTGTGCCACCTAGGACAGAAGAAGGCAGTTCTCCAACATGTGGGGTTTTGGGTGCTTGGGTTCTTCTGCAAACCCTTGCATGCAGAGTCAGCCCTGGGATAAAGGCCCTCCTGCTAGAAACCAGCAGAGCTACAGTGATTTGCAGCAGCCATGAATCTGTGTAACACCCAACTGCTGGTGATTTTACGTCTGAAGTCAGCGATCAAGTTACTCTGCAACAATTCCATTATTTTTGAGGTTGAGTGATGGTGACTCAAAACAGTCCCCTTCTTAAAAGGCCTCAAATGTTTCTCACTTGTTTCAGCAAAAGGCTGGTTTTTCACAGCAAACACCCCTCCTAACTGCCTTTCTGTTTTACATCAATTAAAAATGCCAAGATTTAAGTTGTTGCCTCCCCACCTCTGCCGCCTATCACGTCTTCTGACACTAAAGCAGTTGGCTGCCTGTGTCATGGCAATGGTTTACACTGTCACCAAGAAGTAGTGACACCCCTCAAAAATACAGAGGAGATCCACTGACCAGAGCTGCCAGATCCATGAAATTACTCCCTGGATCATCTTAATAACCTCAAGCCTCTGCACCCCATGGGACCCACTGTGCAAGGCCATGTCAGGAGAACAGCTTGTCTCCCCTCCAGGTGACAGCCACCATGCACATGAGGTGTGAGGCTATTGGGGCATCAGGATGGGAACCTTAATTTCTTCTACCTTTATCTCATGAGAGTAAGCCTGGATGGAGAGAAAGAGGGAGTCTGCCTTACTTCAGGGCTCTAACAACTCATATAACTAAATCATCCTCACATCAGCTCTGCTTCAGCATAGTCTTCAATGACTCTTGAGATCTGAGATTAAGGATCCTTAAAATATCAGAAGTGAGTAATTCAGAGCAAAATATATAGCACACAATATCTGGTTAAAAAGAAATAATATATATATATATATATATATGCTAGTAAGTCCATTATTTATTTATTTATATAAATTTACATGCATTTGTTTGAAGGACAATTAAACACAAAATGCTTCTAGCCAGTCCTAATTAAACGAAGTGTTTCATTAGTAGCCGATTATTAATCACGTCTTCTCAAAGACTATTTTGACAGAGATTTGAAAGCAGACTTGTGAAGCGTAATAGGGGTGAGGGCAGCCAGCCTGGTTTTTCCACTAGAGTTCCCATTATTCAAAATGTAATTTGAAAATGTTTAAAAAAACCCCAACAAAATCTACTAATAAGAAAAGCGTGCATTTACATCTGAAAAAGAACAGGATTTCTGGGTAAATAGAAAAGGTGCTAGAAAAATGGTTTGCAGGTAAGGAACCCCAGCCATGATCTCAAACACTGGCCTTGCCAGCTTGTAAGCCACATCACCTTTCACATTTGCATTTTATTAGCTTGGTTTCCTAAGGAAACAATTTTACTTAATTACACTACACATGTACACGTATAACTAAACACATGGCTTGTCTGACCTTAACCCCTTCACAGCTGTATGATTTCAGCAGTCTCTACCTGATAAATAGGGATCTCCAAGGCATTAAAATGCTTCACTGTTTGTGAGAATGGACACCAGCTATAATAGAAAGGCTGCAGTAGTGCTATCACCAAGGGAAAGTCTAATAAGCTCAGTCTGTGGTATATATAAGAGAATACCTAAGGGAGAAAGAAACTGTAAACCAGATTTACTAATTCCCTTGCTTGTGGAATCCCTGTCTTTTACAGGCCAATCTTACCCTAGATTATTAGGTTAGCTGAAAATATTTTTTTCTTCCCTTCCCTGTAAAATACAAAAAGAATTACATTTGCCTTTCTTGACACTTTTAACAGGAAACAATTACTGCTGATAAATAACAAATATTTCCTTTTTGCTGCCTTTAACTTCTTGCTGGACCAGGCAGCTGCTATCTGGGCTACTCCAAAAGCCACCTAGTCTTACAGATTTATATGGCTCATCTCATCATTTGTCAACAGATAAAACACTGGAAACTCTTATCTCTTAAACCATTCCCTAGGAATCCTTCAAAATATAGTCTTGCTGTTAGAGCTAACTGTGTCTGTGGAGCGAGTTAGATCTCTGTCTGCAGTGTTTGGTTGGAGCACGAGTTCAAAGTCCTTAGGAAAGAGGCAGAGGAAAAGACTAAGCACTGAGGTGGATTTTTTTGTTTGTTTGTTTGGGTGTTTTTTTGGTGAGGTATTTTCAGGTTTTTTGATTTTTTTTTTGTTTATGACTATGTTGCACTCTTTCATATCATTTTAAGATCAACACGGTAAAGAAGTGAATGAAAAATCTTTCACAGAAAATTAATCAAGAGGCTTACTCATGCTTTCAGACTGAAGAGCATCAGCAAACCTGATGCATGTCAGAACATCTGGATTAAAAAAAAAAAAAAAGAAAAATAAAGAAACTATCCCCATATCACAGCAAGTTCCCTGGAAAAGCACCATATCCCTTCCTGGAGTCCATGACAGAGAATTGACACACAATTTTGCTGTGTCAACCTAAGAAGTTACCTTGTGGCAAGGACAACTTGAAACAGTGGATCCATGTCCTCTCAGGAGGCAGGAAATGCAAAGCTGTACAACCTACCTCGTCACTCACACTAAGGTGCCTTGAATTCCTTTGCATTTGCTATGTGCTAAAAGGAGACACATAGTTACCTTGATGTGCAATAACTCGACTAATGAAACAACCTGATCATGGCTTTCAAAACATCAGCAATTTGCTCTTGTTAGTCAATGACTGCCAAGATATTTTGCTCTATGGATATTCTACTTGGTCAGCAAACAATAAGGAATTTCCTCTTCACATACCCATGTCTTTAATGGTTTCTCCTGGTAGCAAAGGTGGCTCTTCCATTTCAGCCAATTTATTAGTCTCTCTCAGGACCTAGGCAAAAGACAAAAGTACACACAGAAATTCATTATGTTTTCATAAACCATGAATTTTACACTTACCTGCAAAGAGCCAACAATGTCAAAGACAACAAATCATTCAAAGATCTTGGGGTACTCCCTAGTGTTTGAGCCTCTTCAGAGGTTAACACCAGGCTCTGTGCTTTGGCAACATACTTCCCAGGTCTCCTTTCATGCTCCAACCTTTTCCTGAGCAGCCCACTATCACAAGTTGAATTCTCTCACGGTTATGTACAGAGCCAAAGGAACCAGTTCCTTTCCCAGTTGAAGTGATCAACTATTACCACGATGCTATCAACTGTTCAGCAGAACGATTCTAGTTTACACTAAGGAAAGCTGAAAAGGACATCTTGTCACACCACTGTCTTCAATGAGGGTCTGAAAACTGTGAAAGTCCTGACTTGGATCAGCTTAGAAAGGTTCTGTTTTGATAGGCATGAGTAGGACTTACAGTTTTAATTTTTTATTTTTTTTTGGCTGCCAAATGATCCCTTCTTCACCTTCCTTTGGATTCAGGTTATACCACAGGTCATGGCTTCTCACACAATTGCATTTACACAAGGGTTTTCACAAGAACAGCTGCTTTCATGAACAGATGGACACTTTAGGAAAGCATGACTATAACTATGAAAGCATAACCCGAGGTCTAAACCTATGGTAAGAACTAGGAGATAAAGTGATCAAGATTAAGGCTAAGTCTATGTGGCCCAAATGCAGATGGATTTAATCATATTCTCCATGCCTCAAACTGGCCAAATGACCACAAACACAGCAGCATACTGCTCAACTTCTTAACACAGAGAGCAGGTAAGTTAGTTTATACTTCTCCTCATGCTACAGAAACCACAAAACTTGGTTGGCATGTGTCCCACCTCGTGAAGATACCCAGCAGGAGCTCACTGCTGCTCACAACTGAATGTGCAGGCTCACTCTCAATCTCTTTAACATTATGCAAGGAAACAGAAAGCATTGTTTCAATTTGATATCAGGAAATCCCTGCAAAGAAAATTCAAAGACATAGCCTAAAGTGGCATTCTAGAACCTGACACGTCTGTGGTCAACTTTCATGTAGGATCAAGCCAGAGGGAGAGCCTCTGGAAATAAAAATTCCCTTAACTATGCAAAAAAAAAAAAATGGAAACAAAACTCTAGGGAAGCCCGCCACAATAAGAGCACGTTCCAGCATTTTCACACAACAGATTGATGCATAGATGAAAAGATTAACAAGATCAAAGCCTTCTTGAGAACAAGATGTACATTTTAAAAAATGCATTCAAAAGACTCTTGGAAAAAATTAATAATAAAAGCAGGTGTAGTCCCAGATTCCTAACAGGAACCTCACAAGTGCACCCACTTAGGCCAGCTTTACCAGGGAGGCTGCCAGAGCAGTTGTACTGGGGTCCACAGGATGAGTAAGGAGAGGTCACCATTGACAGAGCTCACTCTGGCAGCAATTTGCAAGGAAGCTTCTCCCCCACATCAGCAATACCAGTAAAAACAAGGTTTTGATGGTATAATGAGCAGAAGTCGATGTTGAGGACTTCTTGTCAGCACAGCTGTGTTGGCCAAAGATCACACAGCCCATCAAAGCCCTGACTGAGGGCCTCCCCGACAAAAGTCTGTGATGTAGATCCACTCTCAACTCCTGTGTGTCTAATTTTGTGCTTGAGTAACTGCCTTGAAATTAGCAGGATAACATCTGGATTATGACAAATGAGATGGAGGCTTCTGGCTAATTAGCCCGTAAGTGGTGGTCATCTTTCTGGCTTTTTATCTTGGAAGGACATTAGTGAAAATACACTCTGCATTCAGAACATGATCACAGCTTCTTCGCGAAGGTCCATACCCCACACGGGCAGCAGCTGCTGCGAGGATCACTTTGGTCAACAGCTGGACTCGCTGCTCTCCTGCAGATGTCAGCGGGAGTACGGCCAGCAGTAAACATTTGGGGGACTGGATTATATCTTAAGCCAAAACAAATATGAGGTAAGATACATATAAAGCACTCAGTATGACAAATATCTGCCACGATGGCAGAAGTGGGCAGTGCTCAGGTGGGTTTTGAACACTATACGGCAGGTGGGGGATAGACAGAGGGAATAGGCAAGCAGTGTGAAAGAAAAGGACCTGAACGTTAACAAGATTCTTTAAAGGCAAGGTTGAAAGCCTTTTCAGTTTAAAAACTTCTTCTAAGTCTGATAAAATCCATCTGCTCATGCACACTCTCTGAAATGCGGAGTCCCCAGGGTGAGAGGAAAGGGTCAGTGATCCAAACCTGTGCTCACTTCAACACAGGGCAGCACACGGATGGCTTCCTGGAAGCACAGCACTTCAAGGTCAGCCTTCTTGTCTGCCCATCCCCTTTATTTTTCTTTCTTTTATTTTTGCTACAGACTTGAGGACTAAACTGATTTTCACCATCCCATAACTGACCTCAGCCACATGACCTATCTCAGATAACAAAGCACTGCCTGCCTCCATGATGATTTCAAAGTTGGTGCAAGCACATCAGACCTGGATAACAGTATCCTTCCCGAGAGACTGAGACAGACATAGTCAGAAAGCCAAGGACAAATGCTTCTCTGTGGTGTTGGTCTTTGCACTATCTGCTCAGCTCTAGACCTTGAATGAGCCTCTAGTTGGAACATGAACACTTGAAACCCTTCCTGGCAGAAACCAAGAAATGAATGATAGGCACTTTCCTGAAATTCACCTCCATCAATGGCTCCTTAAAATTGGTTCGGGGAAATACAACCAGTGTAGGGCTGAAAATGCAGGAAACAGCCACAGGAAAAGATATCTGTGGCAGCACTGAAGGATGGAGGCTGGCAGGAGGGAAGAAAAGTGGGTGGCTGAAAAAAGAGTAGTTTTGGAAACAGATCAAGGGGAAAGAATGGTATGGGACAACGCACATGGAGATCTGAGATGATGTCAATATCATAGATGGACCCCTTGCTTCTTATATTACTAAGGAGATGACATGAAAAGCCCTTCCATCTTACTGCCATCCTCCTCTCCCCCTCAAAGTCCAAAAATGGTTCATTAAACTGTGCGCAAAATCTTTTTTTGTACGTTAGCCTCTTTTCAAGAGTAAAAATAACACTCCTGGGCCCAAATTTAGCCCTCTGCAAACCTTGCAAAACTAAATTAGGAGCGCCAGCAAGGCAAGGAAGCAGGGAAGGGAGCCAGGGACATGACTGCAGCAGCCTGGCTGCAGGAGAGTGATGGCTGGCTGCTGACCCATTAACACTGTTGGGGCAGGTACCACATACACCTGCAACAGAAATGTGTCACCTCTGTGTTGCCTCAGGTTTTTAAATTGTTCAGTGGGAACAAAACAAAGAGTTCTTAGAGATCTGCAATGAAGGTCACAGCCAGAGCTGGGCAGAATCAGCATTACTTAGGAATAGGACCACAATGATGTACAGCCACACACTGACTGTATCTGTCACAATCATCACTAGATGGTTTTCTTAAGAAACAGATACAACCACCAAAAACTGGTAGACTACTCTGCCTTGCCTCTAAGCCAGCCAAGGTCTTTGTTACCTTTTCCCCACAGAAATGTTATGCTTGATAATTGAATTTCCAGGGGAACGAAGAGTCTAGTTACACACCAGAACAACCTTTATTTCTGTCTTCTTTTATCAAGTAACATCCTCTATCCATCCCACACGTCAGCAGCTCTCCCTCTAGATAAAACAGCCCTCTGGGATCCTGAGACTAGGAGTACCTTAGCACCTAAACATAAGTCCTGCCTCAGCTCAGAGGGTGTGAGGATTTCATGCCACCACCTACCTTTGTTCTCTGCTCAAGCAGCAACTTGGCAGAACAAACCCACACTGCTACACTTAACAACCACTTCTCTTACTCAGGATCCCACCCTGTGTTAGCTCCAGCACACTCACCCATGGCTGAAGGTTCAGAGCTCTCTCATGCTCTCCCAACTACTGCAACCAACACAGGGAAATCCTGATGCTGTTTTGCTGACATAACCTTCAGATTTGAGAAACAAAAAGATAATCTCCTTTTCTTGCATGTATGGGGTCAGGGAAAAAAGTTTAGATCCTGCTAAAAAGGTAAGACAGCTGCAATTCAGGGTACTGCAGTTCTGGCAAGCCTCTCCAACCACGTGTTCACGCTGCCTCCTAAGACAGCAGCCAGCATGCATCGTTGAACACTGTTCCAGAAGGATCTGAGAGGGTACATGAAACTCTAAATTCAGGGTTTGCTTTTTGCCTGTGAACAAAGCAACTGATGTGTTTTTCTCTTGTACTGCCTGGTGAGGTGCTTGCCTACCAGCGGAGCTGCACAGCCAGGATGACAACCACATCCTGCGCTGGCTGAGGCCGAGCCAGGACTGCCTCCTCCTACCCACCCTGCCACTGCTGTAATTGCCCCCGGGTCTAGTGCAGTCAAGATGCCAGAGTTCTCTTAATGGCTTTTATAATGGAAATTTTTCCATAACCCGGATCATTTTGCCAGGACTGGCTTAAGGTGTGACTACAGAAATGAAGGCATATAAAGCCATAGTGAGGGAGAGAGAGCAGCTGGGACCAACCAGGGAGAGTAACTTTGTCCCTGGACACAACACATGCCTGCAGATAACAAAGATGCATGAGGAGAGCACCCGAGGTTCCTCCTAGCCATTTTTCAGTTACTCTCTTCTACCTTCTCCTGAATATTTGAGTCCTGAAACCCACAGACAAAGGTCAGATTGTTTGGCTTCGCACAACTTAAGGGGAGAACTACAGGTTTGTGTTACCAAACTGCTGTGTAACAGTTTTCATAAGTCTGCAGAGATTCTTCTATCCTGAATCACAATCAAAATGAGCAAAAAGAATCTTTTTTTGCTTAGACAAAATTAAAATGTACCCTTTTTTGTGATTCTTTTTTTCCCTCTTGAGTTCATCTCTCCTTGGTAACCTCCTACACACTCCAAATCATTTTGCACATTTAGAACAGATCTGTTACACATAGAGCCTCAGCACTGGTACAACATGTTCGATCCAACTGCATGACCACCTTGCTCCTGTATTACTCCTTTCCCCAAAACCACGTCTGCCCCATTTACTGAGAAGATAAGCTCTCCAGGCTGGGAGCTGCTTTTGTTCCAGCCTCACACAGTCCTGTTTTATGTTTCCTACAGCAGGAAGGCAGTCTCTTAACGGGCCCCTTGACATAAACATACATAACCTGTCTGTACAGACAAACATTATACACACACACAAAAAATCGCTTTGCTTCTGCAGCCCCTCTACTCACAGATTTGGCGTGTCTATGTCTACCTTGTGAGCATGCATTGGTCAGCAGCAACAGGCAAAATATATTCTGCAGGGACAAGAATGTGCATGTACATTGTACACATGCAATAATATACACACAGAATGAGTAGAATTTAAAATATGCAGTTTTTCAAATTATGTGTGAAATACGGAACTGAAACTCAACAGTCAAGTGAAAGGTTTTATCTCCTACAAGAAAATATCTGTCTGATACTTCACATTTTAATGAACTACCTGGGAATATTCTGTTTGTACTTAACATAGCTAAACTTTCCTTCTTTCCCTGCTTGTTTTTTAAAATTTCTTTCTCTCAAGAACTGGCAAATGATTAAATACCCTCACTAATCAGCATTTTTGCCACTTTGTAGGCAGGGTAGTCAGTAAGCTGCAGGAATATCCATTTCATCTAAAACTGGAGATCAACTTCTCAGCAAGTCACCCTGTACCAGTCAGTGGAAAGCAGAATACCTAGGAGATGCACCTTTAGGATGAGTGCCCTTCTTCCCACTGAAGACTAAGAACTAGGGCAAAGGAACATCAATGCAGATCTGGCAGAGCAAATCCCAACCCTGGTGCTTCCTTGTGGCCAGCACAACAATGCCCAATCTCCTGGACATCCACATACAACTGAGCAGCCACAGAAACGTGCTCCGTGCAGAAAGGCAGCAGGAAATGAGCCAAGCTAGATCCGAAACCTGAATGAACTTCATTTAAAAATGTATGACTCCAAAGCTTGTAGGATAGGTCATCTTAGTTGTAGCATAAAAGACAGCTTTTGGGTCAGAGCTGGCTCTTGTCTGCTGTCTCAAAGAACCACATAAGAGAAGTCAGCCTTCCTGCAAAGACTTAGCCATAGGATTACTTTTACATACTTCATTCATTCATTCATTCATTCATTCATTTTGCTTGTAAATCCACAGCAAAACATATACACTTACATAACCAATGCTTCTCTCCTTTAAATGCTTTTTTGGGGGGGTCTCAAACCATGTTCACCTCTTCCTTCCTCTGAACTGCCCTCCCACTCCAGCCCTTTCCTGACAGCTGTTTCCATCAATCAGCAAAGGACAATGCCACTATGGCAGGTGTATCAAGATTTATCATTATCCCAATGACACTGTAAAAATGTCTGAAACAAACAGATACAGAACCTCTTTCCATTCACGATAGAAAAAAATCCCCACAGAGGTCCAATTCTGTCCAGCTGACATTGACAGAACCTGCAGAACTGAGACAAATCTGTGCAGAAACAGGATTGGTATGCTTCTTTAGATCAGTTTTTCATATGTGCATTGATTTCTTCTCTAAATGGAACATTTCTTACAATAGGAAAAAGGGCACATTTTACTGCTAAGATGCACCTGTCTTCTCAGTGCTCAATTAGCAGGACCACAGAACAGAAGCCATACTTACTTGACTGAAAACACTGCTACTTTGAGGATATTTTCAGCTGCCATTTATGGCTATTTCAAGTGTACTTTGAGAATATTTATGTGCTAAGTATCTTACTGGAAATGCAATAAAACATAAATTAAGCAAGTAAATGGACTTGGTTGATTATTTTCAAATCATTAAGAATACCACAGTAGAAAGACTAGAGGAAAAACCAGTAGTATCTGCCTGGCTGAGGCACAGGGACTTTTCTGAGGATTATAACCAGATGAGTTGAAAAACTATGTTAGAAGCATTCAGAGCCTCAAGACATTAATTGCAGGGAAATGCTTTGTGTCTTATTCTTTTGTGATATTAGAAGTTCAAAGGGGAAAAGACAAAACACCATGGACACATGGATCATTTCAGAATAGTACACAAAGAAGCAAATATATTGTCCAAAGACCACATCAAGCCCATTCAGCTCCTAAAAGAGCAATCGGCCAAAGAAGGCTTCTTAGCTTGGTTAAAAAACAACACAAGAGGTATTTAAGTTGTCAAAAAATGTTCTGACATCAAATCACCTATATGAGTCTCTAAAGACAATAATAACATAAAATGTACACTGCAACTGCCTTCTAACTATGCTTTCCTGAAACAACTAAGAAAACCAAATCACAAACTGTGGTCTCTAACTACCATATATGGAGAAAGTATAAAAAAGCTTGAGAAATCACTTACTTACTTACCACTGTCCTGAAAATCTTTAAAAAGAAGCTGAAGATTAGTGTATTTAAAAAAAAATACAGTCACCAGAGTAATATAAAGGGACTCCTCTGCAGGAGGAAGTAGCCACCATGTAGTGTTTCCCTGGGATTTTCTGCTTTATTTTTTCCGCTATGCTCTTCTCCACTCGGCCCCGAATGTCCAGTGATGAAGAACAGCCTCTCTGGGCTGCTGAATTTCCCGGGCTCTCACTGCACAAGTACAAGGCAAGGCTTAGAAGCTCAAAGCAACACATTGTTGTGGGCCACTCATTCAACCATGGCTGGTTTGTCTCTTCAAGTTTGTATGGCTTGGTGGCTCAAGACAATTCTCTCATTAGGCTCTGACAGAAGGTCGTCATTGACTCAACACAGCAACACCCTCTGGCACAGAGTGTTGCAGATATTATCTATTTAGACAAGTCCAACATTTTTTGATACAGAACCTTCCTCAGTGCCAAGAGTTCTACAGACATCTCAAACCGTAACGCCTCTGTTCTCCACAGGCTACTCAAAAACTTTGGACAGCACATTAGCCTGACTCTACCCTTTATTTTTACTGAATTTTGCTTAGCAAACAATTTATACATGGAAAAAAGACTAAAAGTTTCAAGGAAACCATTAAACTAATTCAGTGAAGCTAATATCATCAGTCTTCAGTAACAGAAAAATACTCTGACCAGAGACAGAGTTATAAATTCTACCAACTAAAATAAGTTACAGAATACTGTCTCCATTATCAGGAATTTCACTTTGGAGTTTTGTGATATGTACGATAAGGATTCAAGATACAGGTAATTATATATTTATAATGAACAAAAATCATACAGAGGGGAACAAGGATATTTCATTCTGTGCAAAAACATCTACAGAAAATCAAACCTTGGCAGATACTGCACGCAGCCACAAATCCACATGCTCCTTTTAAACACCATGCTTGTTCATTCCTGCCTGACTTGTCCTTCAATCTACAAAACTGTAACTAACAGAGGAGAGGGAAGCCACCTCTTACCTGGTTTTACTCAACAAAAGGAAAATTCTTGCACTTTGTAGCTAGGAGAAACGTAGCAGTCAATTAGGAAGAGATGAAAATATTTTTGAGGAACATATGAAGGCCATTTGCTTATTTTCTTAGTTTTACCATTCCTAATAGATGACAATCGTAAACGCTTCCAGATATTTCTTTCACTGTGCATTACTCCATATTCAAGCATTTAGGTACCTCTATATAAGAAAAACTAGCAACGTTTGCTGTCTTTGCTCTCTTCTAACTAGATGAGCACTTAGGGAGTATTATTCCCATGTAAAGGAGACAGAAAACTGACTGCATCTGGCTTTTCCCCTATCTAATTTGTATAAAATCAATATTTTGCAACCCAGAGGTTGGCTACTCTGTGGGCTTGTTTCCTTAAAAGGGGGAGGTGAAGAAAGGACTTACTGGTGCAAGGATGGGACCAAGATTTTCCATCTCTTGGGACACTTTAAAATAAAAATTACTACAATTCATATCAAATATATAGCATTTACTATTAACTGGAGTCTTAGAAAAGCATGGCAATGGCAGGGGCTAAATTGCAGTAACTGACAGGGCTGCCCTGGTATGACCACGCTTATGGACAAGAGCATTATTCATTCTCCAGAAGCAGTCATTTGTGTCTTTGTTCATCAACAGCTTAGTGCTCCAAACAGAGGAAACCCACTTCCCACAGGCATGCACACACAACTCGTAGAGTCAAAATCAGAACTTCAAGATAGCTAAAATATTTTTCCCTATAAGACTTTCTTACTTCTCTTCTGCTGCCCTTTAAATCCTTCTGCTTGATTTCTGTCAATAGTGTAAAGTAGTGTAAACAGGCACTATTGCCTGTTCTTGGATTTGTCCCTTGAATTTCATTCCTGTGCGCAAACGGACCTGTGGAAATACTACAGTAGATCAGGTAAGGGCTACTTCTGCCTGTATAGGTTCTACTCCTGTACACCCACAAAAACGTGAAGTACACCTCCACATGTGAATATAACTAAGCCCAAAGCAATGGTGCAGAGAAACATATAGCCAAATTTTCACATAGTGACAGTAAAAAGATGAACTGTTTATTTAATTTCACTGCTGTATCACCAGTTCACATCCAGCCAAGTCTTTTGTGACCGCAGGTCAATTATCTTCACCATCTGGTGGCTTGTGCAATATGGTCTGTAACTTAATAGCAGTCACAGTCCAGTGCACCGGGAAGGAAAGCTCACAATGCAGAAGACATCTCTGCATTTTCTGTGAACTAGTCTGCTAACAGGCAGTCCTAGGCATAGAGACAAGGGCCAGTCTGAAATAGGAATATTTACCCCCATGTATCATTAGCAAGGGATGGAGCTGACTGGCAGGGCAGAAAATCTTCAACTACCATGGAGGTGCTTCAGCAGAGGTTTTGTCATGATTTAGTGCTTCCAAGCTAGCATCATTCACTAACTGAAAAGTCCCTTAAAATCAAAACTAAAAAATATTGTTTAAATGAGTGCTTAGAGTTTAAAACATTATGTCACTCTCGAAACCCAGCTCTTGTTGAACATGTGTTACACATAACCAAAGCCTGACACACTTCCTGCGTTGGCAGGGAGATAGTAATGGAAAAGCTCACTGAGGCTACTTCTAGTGATTTACTGCAAAGGATGGAGGGGGGGATCACATCTTTCTTCAATATGTTTTTTTACTAATGATATACATGTTCTACATAAAACTAGTCTAAGCTACTTTGTACTAAAACTAGAACAAAGTAACACAAAGGTGGCAAAGTCAGTGACTGGCATTTCAGTTAATCCTGTCCAGCATCACCTGAGGGACAGGATTTACCTCAGTTTTAGAAGTCAGAGAATCTGAGAGACATTACCCTGAACTCTCTCCATAAGCAGAAGAGAAACACAGTAGGTTTTCAAAACAGACAAAACTGCACCTTTAGTGGAGCACAGCTAAAGCCAAGAAATCACTTGCTGCCCCTCTAATAATGTCCCCAACATCTGCACCAAGGACTTCTCTAGCTCAGCTCCATGATGTTCTCACCTAGCATGGGCAATTCCTTAAAGTCGAAACAAATCAGATCATAATAGACCTATTTCCTTCCATTGAGTACAAAGGAATTGTGGTTGGCTAGCTTGAATGCATACTTGCCCAAACAGATTTCATCCAGTAAATCTAAGAAAACAACAATGGCATCCATTTACTATCTTGGAAGGAAAATACTCCTTCATATACCTTTTGTCATGCATCAGTTATGTATCTTACAAAATAAACCACATGGGCTGGTTGTGTGACCATACACGCAACAGACAACAAATTAAGGTTACACCAGCCAGTTTGTTTCTTCCCATTTCTAACCTTTGAGTCCTGGGAATGCTACAATAATGCTCTTGCATGTCATATAAACCCACTGCATATCCACCGATTCCTCATACACTAAAGAATAAAATTACTATAGAAGGCGCAAAGAGTCATGAAGGATGGGTTATATGCTTGTACAGCATTTTTTCTGAACTTCAGAGGAATATAAGGAATTATGGATCTTACTGTTGCCCTCTAAGGGGAGAATGTTGTAGTGGTTCCAAACAGCAAAGCTAAGAACAAAAATCTGAACCACTTTTTCTGAAGGCTGCAAGCTAAGCAGGTGACATGCGGGTCCTGCTGTACTGGTTTCCCCTATCCAGAGAATGGACTAGATGTAAAAAGCAATATTAAAAAAAAAACATATGAGTTTCTGTCCTTCAGTTTAAGCTTTTGCTGTATACAATCCAAAAGCAAACACAATGTCCCTTAACAAATTATCAGGCAAAGGTACTGTTCATAAGGGAAGTGGCAGCAGGCTCTGCTGGCCATATCCACTGCTTCTCAACTGCAAATGAGGAGGATCCAACCCTTTCATGAGGGCTACTCCGAAGACTTGAACATGGTGAACTTCAGGCATTATACTAGAAAGCAATAGCTAATTCAAAATGAAAATCCCTATGGATAGAAGTAGGAACATCAGCAAGAAGACTTAAGTACTATAAAATGCATGGACACATCTCCCCATATACACGAGAGAAAAAACTGCCTTATAGAACTTAGGAGCAAGAAACTCACTGTATTTTATTAACCATCAAGTTCCCAGATCTGTAATAGCTATTTATACACCTCAATCCCTTTGGCAATATTGGCTTTAAGGTGTTTTTAACATCTCAACCCAAATTACAAAGTATCTATGGATTTCCAGCTCCATTTTCACTTCCAACTACTTCAATTCTGTTCCTGCCTGATCTATAACTTATGTTAAAACATATGGCAGCGTACTTGCTAAAAATTCCCTCAAAAAGTATATTCCCTAAATCAATTCTAAACAGCTTCATATTTGAGATCAAGAAAGGGGATGAGGGAGAACCTAATAATGCTTTGTTGTTTTTCTGTTGAGGGTTGGGGATTTTTTTCCCTTCTTTTTTTTTTTTTCTTATGAAACTAACTGAAGGAGCCAAAAGTTACTTAGAGTTAGTTTATGAAGTGAAAATTCTATAAATTTTCTAATGGAAAGGCAATTTAATCTTAGTTCCAGGTACTGAAATGCTCAATATACATTTAAAAAAAATAAAACAAAACAAAACACAAAAACCTTCATAAAGGTTATTATTAAATACTTTGGAGAAAAATTTAGGAAAAATACTGTACATGCATTCAGTAGCAATCCCCCATGGTTGTCTCATTTACCTCATTACACACAGGCATGCACACACACAGAGTGCTAATTGCACTCCAAAAGAAAACTGCAGGCACAGACTGCAAGAAATTAGGTGGGTCCTTCCCCTGGTTCCCTCCTCCCAATGGACGCCTACTATTCTTCTAAAAATTCCCCACAGAAAAAGAGAGCGCTAATTGTAGCTATGACAAAGTGTTTTTCCATCGTCACAGAAATATAATTCCTAAATTTGAGCCAATGCACACGCAAAGGCAGAGACCAAATAGAGGTAGGAGTGATGATGGATCCATGTAGCAATTCATTCTAGCAGG
>JAWWLV010000001.1:38024168-38039697 GCA_035041135.1 Platyrinchus mystaceus
GTCTTAACCGCTAGGCCACCCGGGGTCCCCTTTTTTTTTTTTTTTTTTTTTTTTTGTTTTTTTGTTTTTTGTTTTTTGTTTTTTGTACCAGTGTCTTAAAGTACTAACCTGGCTCACTCCTATAAATAACACAACCAAAACATAGTCACTGATGATAAAGTCACCTTTCCAGCACCTTCTTTATGAATATTCTTTCCCTGTCAGTACAAGTAGCTGCTTCATTGCTTGCAAAGGTGTGTCTATTACTCAGATGCCAATTAGCATGAGCTGCTCACACCATTTCTTCTGTATCAAACAGAATATTTTGTTTCAATAGTCACTGAACTGACATGGAAAACAAGTGACAAAATGCACCACTGAGCAATACAGTTTCAGACACAGAGGTCATAAATGAGAAAAATACTGAGAGGGCAAATTTCCATTTCCTCTCTTCCTGTTTTTTTAAGAAGTTTCTCATTATGTGCATTCCTAAAACTTAATCAAGGTGAAAACTGCAAATTAATGATGACTAGTGGCAAATACAATTTAATTTGGAAGCTTCAGATGTCAAGAGAGCAGGGTCCAATTGGTTCAAATTTACAGCAGAGCCATGAATAGAAGCACTTGCAGCACTTTGGCACTTCTCTTAGAAGTATAGTGCTGCAAAGGTATTGAGCACTGCCCACTCACTTCCCAAACTCAAGCTGACCACACTCCCTCCTCAACATGCCTGTTTCTTACAGAGAAGAAAAAAGTAATACTGAAAAACCTCTTGGGTCACATCAGAGCAGAGGGAGACAAACTGGTGCTTGTTCCCCATGAATATGACTCTGTCCTAGCTAGTCCTGGCTGAACTGGCCTGGGACATCAAGCTGTTGCCCACATCAGACTCTCCCATTTAGCAGCTCTCTGTGAACCTCTGCTAAGACTAAGTGGTCCCCATAGTCCTTATCTGTGTATACACATAGACCCCAAAGGGTACTCAAAAGTCCCTCATACACCCCTCTTCAGGCAAACACTTCAAAGCTCAGCCGGCATCTAACAGAACCAGGGCCTTGAAGCAGAGCTGGGCACTCTGTGCTGGCTTCTGCTCTGTCAAGGAGCTGGAACAGGCTCTGCTGCTGTAAATTAAGTTTTAACATTTCAGCACCATCTCTCCCAGGACAGGACTCCCACAATGATCAGTACCATGTGTGCCCATAATAACAGGCACACACCTTTCCTGAAGAGATTTCACAGACAGCCAAGGGAGCAGTATCTCCAGCAAGCAATGACCCCATCTTAATTCTTCACAGCAAATTGCAAAATCAAAACAGGCTAATTCTACCTAGACAGCAAGTGCCACAGTACCTATAGCATACATGAGATGCAGCATTACCCCTGTGAACACCCAGCACCCTCTTTTTAGGCACATACAAGACAGACAGTTGCTACGATTCAGGTACACAGAACTCATGATTTTTCAAAATATTTGAAGATCCCACTTTAACCTCTGCTTAACCTATAACAATCTCAGAGGGGAAAAACTAAAAGGCATAAACAAATATGCTTTTGAAGGAAAGAAAAGCACCAACTGCCAGGCTGCCTCTGACATTCAGAGGAGGCAGACAGTTATATCATACAACAACGCACCCTTACTATTCAAAAGGGCCGGCAATGTCAGAGTTCAATATAATCTTAAAAAGAAGCCATTTCAACAAACAAATCGTGGCATATGTATGTGACAGACCTAAAACAGCCCCCCCATGCCACTTGCCTGAATGAAAAAGATTCACATCTGTTGCCAAGCAAAGCTGGGTCTCAGTCTGATTTCACTGTTCCAAGGGAGGAAAATGACGTTTTTTGAAAGTTGATCCTTCCAAACAGCATCCAGAGCTGAATATATAGTACATGTTTCCCATGAGCCATAAAGAGAATGTCCTAAATTTTGACCGTGAACAAGCTTTTCTAGGAATGCAAATTTTGCTCTCAGTAGTTACACAATGGACTACAGTGTCACAAGCACCGTTCATGCTCCATTAGTCATTCTTTTATTATTTTTTTAACTCAAATTCACAAAAGGCCTACAGTGCATGCACTTGCTAAACAATAGGCTGATTGTTTAAAATATTTGCAAGATTCCAAGAATAGAAGACCAACGCCCAAAGACAAACCAATATGCAGCGTGTAATTAATAACAGCAAGCAGCCCACAGTATCATGCTTTCGTGAGTCAACAATCCAGAAGGTAAAAAACAGGAAGAACGGGAGCTATCAGAGGTCTCAAACAATATTCTCTGATCAGCACATGGAAGACAACTACAAAATTATCTATATTCACAAGAGGAACAAAAGGGAAGTTCGGTTTCTAACAAGCTCCCATCTGGTATGAGATGATGCTCAGGTACAAGAGAACGTAAGAAAAAAAATTCAAGGAGTTGTCAGATCTCTGCAGGGAATTGACATTTTGCCTCTGTTTTACCACTTCAATTTCAGCCCATATCCACAGAGTCCAAAATAGGTTCTGAATCAAATTCTTCCACCTTACTACCTTCTGAAAGCAGGCTGATAATCCAGTACTTTGGTCTGATTCCTGTTCCTAATGGAAATGTTTAGATTGCAAAATCCACCACTAGGACAAGCACTTTTGCTTGCAGCATTAGGGGTTCGAGCAGTGAGCAAGGCAGGCAACCCACCTCCCGCAGGTGAGACACAACAGAAAGGCAGCCCTGTCGGTCTGGCTCTGCCCCAAGCCTTGGGAGGAAGGTTTGACAGACTTCCTAGAGGTGGTGCACACATCTGGATCTGTACTCCAAAGCTCAGGGGTTTCCAGTCACCCATAAAGACCCTTAGCACCGAAAATAAATTACGACTATAAGGTGAAGAGAGGTTCAAAACACAACCCTGCTTACTGTCAACACAAACAGGGTTGCCTGCTAGAACAGTGCTCCCACCTGCTATCCTCTGGGTCTTCCTAATTCCTCATTGCTATGCTTTGGGGGATCTTTGGTGTTGTTCAGAAGGAGTTAGAGCCTTTGTTTTCAAAGATGCTACAGAGGGCAGGACTGAACTAGAAGTGAAGAAGATTTTGCCCCCACTCCCTGAGAAAACAGTATTCCTAGATCAAAAAAACATGGCTGAGGCAGAGATGTTCCAGTACCTCATGCTTCAGATGGTTGAGGACTGCTGCAAAGGGACAGACAGAAAGCCATCAGGGAGATCACTGACTGACAGGATATCTGGCAAGTGACCTCCTGGGCCGCGATGAATCAGCGTATGTCCCGACCTGCAGCTTTCTTCCCCAAACAGCCCAAGCAGCAGTCTCAGCAGACCACAGCCAAGGAAACCTCCATGCCACATGATTGTTCTGGCAAAAAGGCAACTCAAGAATCCAGCTTCTAGTGTTTCCTGGTGCTACAAGCACCCACATCCCTTAGCCCCGCCTGCAGAAGGTGTTGACTCCAGGGCTCAGGATGTTTTGTGGCAGGGAACTAAGAGACCCGGGTGGCGCTGCTATCTCCTACATCTGAGAAACCTTGGATTTACCATTGCACCCCACAGGAGAAAGAGGGATGGCAACATCTGTCTCCACAAGCACTCTGAATGAAGACAAATGCCATGATGGAAATCCTACATACAGTTCAAAATCACTCTTTCAGTTAATAATATTTATATTTACCATATAAACTTCCACAACCTTCCTTTAAAATATATCAAGCCAGAGAAAGACATACAAGTAAAACACTATCAGGATTTTGATGCAAATTCAGATATTTCCATAATAAGTTGCAAAAACTAGTCCAGAACCTGAGAGCAAGGAGAAGCAGAAAAAAAAGAAACAAACGTAGGGTAAAAAATCTTTTGTTTGCTTAAAAAATTATTTTTATTTCTAGGAAAAAACTATTAACTTGATCAAGGAAAGAAATAGAAACAAAAATTATATTAATAACTACTCACCTCAGGACAGAAAGGAGAACTGAATAAAAAGACAGATATAACTTTTCTTTTATCATTAGTATTCTGGCAACGCCTTAATTTTTAGTTTCATACTAAGAACTAATTGCATACAGATTAACCAAATATACATGTATTTCTCACAGTTCATGTGCTGTCTCAGTTTTTCTTTAGATTCCTTCCTATGTCCCTATTTAAGAAACACCTTAGTTAGAATGTAACACATATTGTTAAATGTTCTGATTTTCTTTGAAACACATACCACGCAACCCCCTCGCCCCAATAAACCGAACACCCACAGGAATTAAAAATACCAGTGATTTACTGATCAATGACATTACTTGTTCCATCCTGGGAAAAATCAAAAGAAGGAGGAAAGGATTTATAAATACAGTCAATCTGGAAAATCTTGTATCACCTAGCAAAACTGAAGTGGTGTAACACCTCGATAAGCTTTCACGGACAATATGCAGCCATGTGCTTTGCCACAGTGCAGAAAAAAAAAAAGACTGAGAACAACTTTATTCTGCTGACAACCCAGTCCTTGCATGAAATCATTGTTCCCTAGCAAAACCTCAAGGCTAAAGTCAGACCAGTACACAATACTTGGGGGCTTTATTTCCAGAAATTTAACATAAGACAACGCAGGATGTTCTCAGAAACACAGAACACCTGTGTGAGAAGACTGAGAGGGGATCTCATTAATATCCAAAAGTCAGGTGCCAAGAGGGTGGTGCCACACAGTCTTCAATGGTGTCCAGTGATAGAACAGGGAGCAAAGGCCATAAACTAAATGACACTAAATTTCACTTCAACATGAGGAAGAACTTCTTTACACTGAGGGCGGCACAGCACTGGCACAGGCTGCCCAAGGAGGTCATGGAGTCTCCCTCTCTGGAGACATTCAAAACCCACACGGATGTGTTCCTGTGTCACCTGCCCTAGGTGTCCCTGCCTTGGCAGGGGGTTGGACTAGATCTCCAGAGGTCCCTTCCAACCTTCTGTAATTCTGTATCTTGTCACAACTCTCAGAGAGCCCAGCATCGTTGAAGATGGTGGTCCCTCAGTTAAAGTCTCCAGGTTCAACACTCATAACTGGTGCCAGTTCACTCCATAAGCTCAGTCCCATTTATTGCCTAATAAAAAGCCCAGTTTATAAGTGTTCAGCAGCCATCCATTTCTTGACATATAGCCCAGATTTGGCAAAGGGCTCTGCATACTCATTCACCCCACTGGCCACCTGTAGGGTACATGATGAAAGCAAAGGTCTTTCAAATTCTTCCACCTTACAATGAAATGAGGCACACAAAGTTTGCAAGCCATCTGAGGATTTTCTGTACATCAGTACTCATTCATCGAAATGAGAGCTAATCTAAGATCACCCACAGCCACTTCATCCTGCCACTTCTGCTTCCTCAAGCAGGAATCAGTGTATGTGAAAAGCAAAGTAACTCAAAAAGGAGTAGGATCAATGAGGTCAGAATGGTTTGGCTCTGGTTGGTAGATACCACAGGTGTCTATGATCACACTTACCCAATGGAAACCCAGGCAGTGGAGTCTAGACGACAACTCAGCTCTCCCAGAGTGGACACATCTTTGTTCAACTGAATTACTTGTGCAGTGTATTGACTTTGTCAAGAGTAAGGAGATTTTAGATAACCCACTTCACAAGGAGACACAGCAATCTGAACGAGATCCTCCCCTGGATCTGTGATGATGAGTGTCTTGCAGCAGAGTAGTTTGTATTTGTTTTGTGCTTTCAACTGAACATAGCATTCTGCAGACACCTCTTTGCAGCACAGGAAAATAAGCAAATACAAAAATGAGAGAACAAAATGTATTTCTCCAACTTGACAAAAGCCTTGTCCAAAACAATCTGCATACATACATGTAATCCTTCTTATCTAGGTATTCCTCTGTGTTGAAAAAGAAACAAGCTTTTTCTGTAAAGGAAGAACTGCTGTGCCCTCCCTTCCCATTTCCATCTTTGTTTAAATGCAAAACTTGTTCTAAGTTACTATTTCCACTCCTCTGTCAAACATGGTTAAAACGGCCCACGTTACAAAAACTATTAGTGGACAAACTAGACGGATACACACACATATATGAAGAAGTGGGGCTTAGGAAACCAAACTACAAATCTCCGCTCTCTTCTCACTTGTGAACAGATTTAGCTAACGTTAAAAAGAGGAAAGCTGTGAATTAAGAAATAGCTCCTTCCTTTTTTTGGAGTGGAGAACAACCCAAATTCAATGCACTTTTGGCCCTTAGCACCATGATGGGGAGGAAGCTTTGTGGAGGTGGTCACACCTGAATTATTCACTGTAGGCTCTACTTAGAGTCACTGTGGAGAAACTGAGATGACTCACTCCTCATCATTGTCTACAAAAAACCCCAGAGACTACCAGAACTCTGTATCAGTCCAATGAGATGAGAAAAATCTCATGCAGGACACCTGTATTTTTCTTTTTGAAAGGTGGAAGCAGAAAGTGGAATCTAGAATCACAGTATGTTTTAACAAAAAATAGACGAACTATGTCTCTCTGTGGTGTTGGAGGCAGCAGTGATCAGCACAAGCTATAGCCCAGCAGGTGGTAATAAGTGAAGGCCCAAGACTGCTCTGCTGGCACAAGTCCTGAGCACATCCACAAACAGTCCCACCACATTCTTCTTCTCACACCCCAGTGTTTAATGACCAGTCTGTTAGCTTCACCTTTGAGGAAAAAGACTTGAGAAGTACTCTCTTATGAGGGGTTCATTTTCAGTGTGAGAGTGGGATATCCATTCTTAGACTGGAAGACACAGCCTGAATTTCCAAGAACAGTCTACTCCAAAAGTCAACTTGGGTAAAATACAAGCAGAATATCTCATAATTTTCATTTCTTTTCAGAGAGGTTCTATGAGATTGCTGATCAGTTTTGATTTATTAAAGGCATCCCACCTACCGGTTAAACCAATCTCTACTGTGATGATTGATTTTGACAGTCATCCTTCAGCAGTTCATCTCTGGTACTACAGGTCTCACACTCCGAGATCAGTTCAGTTGGTTACAGCATGGAGCTAATAATGCCAGGCTTGTTGTTTCAATCCCTGTATGGGCCATTCACTTAAGAGCTGGACTCAATAATCCATGTCAGTCCCTTCCAACTCAGAATATTCTGTGATCCTGTGATTCTATTCTCTCATATCTCATGTCTGTGGACAGAGCTTGGAGGCCCTCCTGCACAGTGGCTCCCATTTCCAGACCTGTTCTCTGTGACCCATCCCTGCCTTCAGAATCTGCTCTCCACAGCAGCCAGACCTGCCCTTCAGTCTTAGAATTGTAACCAAGTTGTTTACAGCCTCCAGCTCTTTCATAGGCAGATTTAGCTGAACTCATTGATGAGGGTAATCTTACTACTGATCTGCGCAATCTTACTCTTCTAGAAGACCATTCATCAGTGTTATCAACTGAAATCAACAATAGGATTTATTAACACAGCAATAAAAATAGCAGAGATTTTCACTAAAGGCTGTGGTTCACCTCAGTGCATTTTTTACTGGGGTACAAACACCAAACACTTTGATCACAAAACACCAAGCTTTGATCAGATGTATACTCACTCCATCAGTTACACTTTGAACAGAAAAAAACAGTTGGGTTAACTTTTAGCCCTGTCATTCAGTACTGTCACTGCTCTTCATAGGCCATAAACTTTGTAGTGAATTTTCAAGGCCTCAGCCACTCTTGCTTAGCCTGAACTTTTCTTAGCCTGCCTGCAACTTTGTTTTAACTGGTTTAGGTGTGACTGCAATTTCTGTAACTGTCCAGGTGTGTGTATCTACTTTATTTTTGTTTGTGTGATGTACAACCATAGTTTTGCACAGACAACACTTGCAAGCAGCTATTCTACGTAGATTAAGACACTCACCAGTAAAGTAGTAACTTTGTATAGAGAAATACAACAGCCTTGTATCACAGCAGAGGTCTGGAGAAGTGGAGACACGGGATGTGGCATGGAAGAGTACAGGCACAAGAGGAGAAACTGAGCTCAAGCTTGGCACTGGAGACCATGGCTATAAACAACTCACCAACAGTCAGCCAAAGAAATGCAGACCTGGAGCTGGACAAAACTGGATTTAGGGGTAACAAAGAGAACAAAGAAATAGTATCTAATACACATAAAAGCAACTATACATGGCAAAAAAAAAAAAAAAATCAGACGTAATGTGGAACTGCAGAGCAATGAAGAAAGAGACAGGTGTAAAGTTGTTTTACCAAACATATTAAAATGATCCCAGGTGAATCCTATACAAAAGAAGAAAAAAAATCATGGGGATGAACCTCATACTTCTCCTAGCAAAGGACTCTAGGTGCTGACAACTTGCTGTAACACCTGCCATTGCCAGAATAAAATCAGCAACCTTGGGGTGCAGAGGAGTAGGAGAGGGATAAACATAACACCAAGAAGAGAAGTAGAAACCAAGAATTGAATGTATGACATTTTAACAGCATATTATTCTTTCTTTTCCTGCAATAATTGCACCTGGACTAATAATGGCTAAACTTCCAAAAATTCAGTTACACTAAGAATAAATTCTTTGCTATATAAAGACATGCTGCCTTTTTGCCCTTAAACGAGGTTTTGAGTGTAACACTTTGTATGGGCATGCAGTCCCTACATCACAGTAAATAAATCCAGATAAACACATTGTTTTATTCTAAACAGGTGTTGCCAGTCTTCTCAGAACAAAGGAAACAAAAATCCATAAGCTCATGTTTTTCTAAATAGTTAGCAGAAATATGATCACACACCCACACCTGACTCAGATCAAATTTGAATCGTTGGGTGACCTAGCATTAATGATTCTGAAGCGACGGCCAGAAGACTACAAAGGCCAGATCTGTAAAGTGGAAGCATTTGTACAGAGCTAACTAAATTATTAGAACATCACCTTGAAGGGATTATGGACTCAAAAACTGCTAACACTTTTCTCCTCATCAAATATATCAGGGTTTAGAAAGCCATGGAAAAGAATCCATGGAACAGAGAATCAAGAGAGAAATAAAGAAAAGAACTACCTTGAAATCACTAAAAAAATTACTGAGTGAGAACATTCTCTGGCAAAAGTAACTACAGATGGTAGGAAAGGGAAAAGCAAATACTTGAAATTTTCCACTGACTTTTTGCTGTTGTCTTTCACGGATTTTTTTTTTCCCTCAATTAGCTCCCAGTTACTGGGGCAATAAAAGAGCCAGATGTTTTTTCAGTTAAAAATGAAGATGGGGTAACTATTGTGACAATGTCTCTCCTGTTTTCTCCCTTCCCTGGGTTATCCGAGACACCTCTACAAACCAAGCACTTCATTCCCTTCCTGTCACCCTCTTCCTCATGGTGGAATGGGCTTCCCATGGACAAATAAAAAGACTGTTTCACGTGCTGTATTACAAATACACTTGCATGTAACACCTATATATCAAAGTGACCTCTGTTTCTGATGCATTTCTAATGAATGCTTGTTTTTTGTTTTCCTTGACTAAGCCTTCTGGTAAAACAGAAAATTCTGAGTTGGAAGGGACCCACAAGGATCATGGAGTCCAACTCCTGAGTCAACATAAGCCTTCTGGTGTATGGACCAGGTCTCTTTTTACACTGGCTGATATCCTCAGCACTGAAAAACCAGTAACAGTAAAGCAGATCATCAGGAAAAGATTAATGAAAAAGAAGATGTGGACTATCGATTTGCTGAGCCATTCAAGGGCATTATGACCTTTCCAAATGCAGCTATTGCCTTTGTATGTGAGGTATAAAAGAATTAGCAAAGGAAGGGAGATGATAAAACATCTGAAATGGGTGATAAAATATGTTTGAGGCAGGTGTTAACCTATAACTGAAGTCACAGCAGGAGTACAATCTTGCAACAGATAGGAACTGTGTAATCTGACATTGTCAGGTCATCCTCAATCTTAAAATTCAGGTTCTGTAACTGCGTCTCTGTTGTAAATAGCCTGTAGTTAAGGAACTATGTGTACAACTCAGAACTGTCTAGGAAATAGACTGTTAGTCAACATAGCATTAACATCTCTCTTCAGAAAAGGCAGTGCTTGCTGGGACCCAAGAGAGTCATGTTCTGAGCCCAGCTTTACTCACCGGCTGCCAGATCTTGCCTCATGTCTCCACCGCAGTTTTTCATCTCAGCCTTAGACTTTCTTGCTCTTTGCCCAATCTCTCAGCAAGGAGTCTCAGCACTCGACTGCACATCCAAGAGCTTAGTAAAATTATTCACCAGGCATTATTAAAAATGGAGTAGTCCTGGCTTAGGCACATTTAAATAGTTGGTCCCTGTCTCTTCATCACCATCTGTACAGTAGCTAGAACCATGGCACCGCAAATTCCCATGCGGCCTTTAAACAGCAGTGTAACATTAATTACAACAATGAACAGGTGACTGTCAGTTTTGTTTTATATCCTCAAATAAAAAATATACGTAAAACCCAACACTTCTGTCATCAATAAAAAATGTTTTATTGAACAGCCAGGGCTGGGACAAAGAGACGTGCACGTGTCTAACAGAGGAAAATGTTTAAGACTGAAGGTCTCACACCCTGAGACAAGTAGGAATAGTTTCTGCTGAACGAAGGAACAGAAATTTGCATGCAAAGACTGCTACTTAAAACAGTTCCCAAATTCTTCAGAGTTAATGGTTTCTCTTCACAAGCACACTGTGTAAATTAAAAGCCCTAAACTCTTTCTTACTGAATGTTATTTTCTGCCCCAAATCCTGAGACTCTAAAAAGATTCTTCTTGCTCTGCAAATCTATATGCAGGCAAAACTGCTAGTTAGCTTCACAACATACAGTACACAAAAAAACCCCAAAACCTATCTCAGGATGGGCTTCAGTTGCAACTGTTGTAAATTATCACTTACATATTAAAATCAATGACATGAGCCCATTTGGAGTCACTAATTAGTTCTAGACATAGTGTTAAGTCTCTTAGATGCAAAAAAGAGTTTATTATCAACACTCAGCCAGCAACGTACTTGTCTTTAATGGTAACAACTCTTGAGAAATCCTGCTTCACACATACAAGAAATTAAATGCAAGCAATGTTCCCAAAGCCCATGAGGAAAACAACAGCTACTCGCATTTCACCGAACACCAGAACTGGCAAAAATCTTCCCTTTCAAACTCTAACTTTAATGACTCATCACAAAACAACTCAATCAGCAAAGCTCATACATCTGGTAGCAATGTGGTGCTACAGCAAAAGCCCTCCTTAGCCAACAGCTCACAGACTCAACTCCTTCCAGCATCACTCTCACCCATGGGGAAAGAATTCCTTCAACACAGCCTTAAATCAGACCAGGTATTGACAGGGCCCTATTTGAGACAAGGGGGAGTTTATACCTCATGGAGTTATTGCTTCAACAGACCTTGTTGCACTGATTTGCACAGAGTTCATGTTTTCAGAGTTATTCCTGAAAACATAAAGACAAGGAGCATGATTGTTCTCATATGCTTCAGAAAAAGTGCAATGCATAGGATCTATGATGTCTGCAGACCTTTGTGGATGATAACCACCAGCACAGAAGTGGTAACAAGCAACCAAGACAGTGGTAACATCAAACACTGCTAAAGGCATGCTGATGGTAAACATCTGCCCACTGCCTTACCTCTTTTTCTCAATTTATACCAAGGTTGAAATATCACTGACATCTCCTATAGCAGTTTCTTTACAGTACAATCACCTGCACACTTTTGCACAGGTAATAGAAATTTACCTTCTGCAGGTCTAACAGAAAGCATCTCAGGTATCTTACTGGACTGTGATATGCTTTTTCAGATAACATTTCAGAGGAATATAAAGAGATCTATGTTAAATCAGAAACTACAACACATGAGCACACAGACTACATGGACAAAATGCCTAATCACTTTTAATGAAAAGTAAATATCTGAAGTTTGACATCACTTTTTTCCTACAGTCATATGTTCTGCTAGAGTCATACATGGCTCTATCTGACTTTCCTTTCACAAAAGGAAAAGATTATGATAGAATTTTGTTGGCTGTTCCTTTGAATTCCAAAGGTCAAAGGGTCCATATGGAATTTCAAATTTGAAAAAAGAACAATACAAAAAACCCACCCACAAATTCATCTTAAGAGTGGTCTCGGAAGAAGTCTGAATAACTAGCACAGCTGAAATGTGTTTATTACTCACTCACTCAGGATCCTCAGACCATTTTAAAGACATAAAAACAGCCCACAACATTGAATAAAGCTTACTCTTCTGGACACAACTGTACTGTAGCTCATCAAACATTAGAATCAGTGTTTTACCTCACTCTTTCTTCTGTCTCACGGGTTGTTCCTGGACTGACAACTGCAGATACACACAAGCACTTCTTGCAAGCTGCTAGTTAAATACCACCCCAGCTCTTTATAAGTAGTTGGCTCATGGTCATGTGTCTTCCAGAACAGGATGTAAGAGGAAAGTCCACCCTAAATACTGACCTTTGGAAACCACAGAGAGCTGCAGAACCCAGTGCTGTGCCACCCAAACATAGCACTGGGTGAGACAGCTGAGACTTGAAAAGCAGAATGGCTGTTTCAGCACAACTATGAGGGCAGCTGAGTTAATTAGCTGTGACCTGCTCATCTGAAACTAACTTGTATTTTCACACAGAGCTGCGGATTTTTTACCCTGTGCTATACTGTCTCATTAAGAGTTTTTCAAACATTTTTCCAGCTGGGAGAGAAAGTAGATAACACTTGTTTAGTTATTCCCACATCTTCCTCAAGGCCCACAGGTAATGTACATTACTAAAGTCTATTAAAATATCAAAGCAACTTTCACAGTCAAATGCCATTACTGCTGTATCTCATGTGCATTATTATTATTAAAAGACAAATAAACCTACATATGGTCTTTAAGGCACTTATTTGAATGTGAGCAACCTTAAGTAAACTCTATCAAGCATGTCTTCTCATGGAGTTAGATCTTAAGTACCTCTAGAAATATAACACTTAACTTCCAAGTTGGATTCGAGAGAATCCAAGGAATGCACTGCTGTATGTATTTCATACTAGCATCCTTCCAAATCTTGTGTAAAACAATTCAGTAAATACAACTCAGTAAGGTCTCACGTGGCTGGGTAACTGTGATTCTGGGATGAGTGACCTTCTACTCATTTCTTAGGTTTTGTTCCTTTTAAATAAAATGGATTATAAAAACTGATGACAGCACCCTCACGATTCACTGTGCTCCTCACATCATCCCCAAAGCTAACTTCTTCTTTTTAAACAAAATCACTTGGTGAAAATGTGTCACAGTCATAGGTCACAATTTGAAGCTGGTCAAGCTATTAGATCACAAACACAGCGTGAAAATAACTACATTTCAGTGCATACAAATTGTCCCATTAGCTTCAGAGAAATTGTTCCGATGCATAAAATCAGACTGCAGTAGAGCTTTAATGATTAAAAAAAAAGATGAAAATCGATCTACTGTCCAATTCATATAAAATTATTTATTTGTGCATAAGCATCACTGGATTTGCATGGGAATCTGATAATAAACATTCTGAAGGTCACCAGGCATCTCTCATTAGAAGAACCTTATTTTACTGTCTTATAATTTTGCCCTAATCTTGACCATTTCAACTAAAAAGTTTCACAGCATATGCCAAATCAAGATGAGGGGTTTTTATTAATAATTACAGATGAAAAACATTCATCTATTTCAAATACCTGGCTAGAAAAAATATATTTTGTTTGGAATACATAAAAAAAAATTGACCAGCTTTCTTCTATGGGTTCTAAATGTTCGAGCAGAGACTTGAAATTCTGAAAGCTTTTGAGTAAGCTTTTTTATATCCCAAGAAATCTGTTAAAGTCCGGGCCTTTTCAGGGCTTGGAGGACAAAGCCTTGTGCATGCTCAACCTAAACAGATTTATCATCTCAATTTCCCAACAGTTCCGTCTGTGCAGGGCATGCTGCTGAGAGGCCGAACAGGAGCTTCCTTGTAGCCACTGGCTCTTCTGAGTTAAGCTCTCTTTAGTGTCCACAGGCCTCTTACAGTGACTGACCTCCACATGGGTCCAAGTTGCCTGAGCTGATGCAGAGGAAAAAAGAAGAATATATTGGGTCAGTAAGGTAAGGGAGAAAGAGGCCTGTAGGCATCTGGCAGGGCACTGGTAAACTGCACAAGGAAACCAATACAGAGAGCAGGGAACAGAAGAACTTGATGAAGAAGGGTGAAATGAGGATGGGGAGTCACGAAGGACTCAAGGACAAAGAAACCCAAGTGCAAGGTGGGCACTGTCTGTATGAGGAGCAGCTGGGTAAAAGCCAAGCATGGAAGTACAGAGATGCTGGCCACCATGGGCTGTAAGAACAGAGGCTGGGCCAGGAGATCTGGGGAAGAATCTCATTACAGTGCTTCTAGAACACCACATCCAGGTTTTAGTCCCCCAGTGAAGCAAAGACATTGATGAGCTGGAGGGAGTTCAGGGAAGCACCACTGGGATAGGGGAGCTGAAGCAACCTTCCTGTGAGGAGAGACTATAGGAGCCTGGAACAGCCCCAGTGCCTATGTGGAAGGTACACAGGAGATACCGACGGGCTGCTCAGAGAGGTTCTGTGCACTTCACGTTCGTAGCTTTTCAAGACCAGTCTGGGTAAAAGCCAAAACCAGCCTAATCTGATCTTAGAGCTGCCCTTGCTGTGAGCAGGAGGCTGGACTGAGGGACGCTGAGATCCCTTGATCCTGAGTTACCACATAATCCTACAACTTGGGCATGGCAAGGGCAGCCAGAATGGGACAGAACAATCTTTAGGAGCCATCAGGTCATCCTGCTCCCAGGCATCCCTGCTCTACCACAACACCCAGGGCCTCACATGCCACAATCCATGCCAGTCCGTCAGTGTCCTCCATACCGCACACTCCTCCATCAAACGCATGGCCCAAGAGAGATGCGCTTTCAAGTCACAAAATTCAAATTTCACCAATAGCCTGTGAAGGATGGGAGGAACACGAAAGTTTCCTTTTGGTTTCCGCTGCTTAAAGACCTTGAACATTACACACATGGCATTAAAAGCCACTGAGACCACAAAAATCAAGCTCTCAGAAAAAGCCATAAGGGCAAGACCACAAACGCTCAACACACCATAGGAAATTTGTTCCTGAAGAAGCAGAGGACGAGGCCTGGCATGAACAAGGCAGAGTGCACGAAGGCAGCTACCAACCGGGTGCCGTACCTGCCCTTCCAGCAGCGCCCACCTGTGCTGCCGGTCTCCCAAATCCCTTCACCGCAGGTACCCAGGGCAGGAGCACCGCCTTGGCTATGCAGGCATTTACCGAGAGCCTGGTGCGGGTGGCACCTCCTGCTCTGACTAAAGGCCTGAAAGAGAAACCGGCTGTGCCGCAGCCGAGCGGTGCCCACGCCTGCCTTCCCGCACCGCCACCCCACAGCACCCCCCTCCCCAGCGCAGGGACACTCCCGAGGCACCCCGCGGGGAGGGAACCGACCCTGGGGAAACGCCGGAGCCTCCGGCCCACGGAGGGAGAAAATGGCACCAGCCCCATCCCCTCGGTTTGCTTTCCCCTGCCGGCCCCTCCCTCTCCCCCCAGGCC
>JAWWLV010000001.1:38039868-38083520 GCA_035041135.1 Platyrinchus mystaceus
AGCGCTGCGCCCGCTGCCCCGCGGGCCGGCAGGCGGCCATGCTGGCCCGGCGTGCCGCGCGGGGGGCGGGCGGGGCGGGGCGGCCGAGACACCGCCCCGCCGTGCGGGGAGCGGGGCGATGCTGGCGCGGCCGCGGTGCCCCCGGCTCGCTGTGCCGCTGGGCGCAGGACGGGCCGGGATCTCCCTCTTTGTGCTCGTGAGAACCGAGCGAAGGTGGCGGCTCCCGCGTTCCGTCCCCGGAGCACGGTGGTCGCTCCCAAGAGCAAGGAGACGATCTCTCTCGGGGATACCCCTTGCGAGTCATCTCACCTGTGTTAGGTTTGCTTGAGGGGTGCCCTGCTGGGACCCTCTCTTGTGCTGGGTTGTGCACCCACAGTCGAAAGCAGTTGTGCTGCTGAAATTTTTAATTGCCCGTATCTGCTCAAGAATCCTCTGAGTTTATCCCTCGGCTGGATGGTGTGGGAGCTGTGGAACATCGCAGGTCAAAGTGACAGGAGACTGCAGGTTGCTGGCACGGATCCTCTGTGAAGTTACCTGACTGCCAGCTCAAGTGCCTACATAATGATCTGTGCCTGGGAGGCTTTGCAGGCAGAGCTCGGTATGAAATGTTCTGCAGGAAGAGCCATTGTATGTTCAGTTCCCTGGAGCAATTGAGCAAGAGAAAAGCTCTTGGCAGTGCTTACATAGACTGAGGAACTGCACCTTAAGCCTCCCATACCAAGCATGCAGATGTCTTTCAAATGCTCAACTGTTTTGGCAAGAATCCCACAAGGCAAAAAAACAAACACTGGGGACATGTTAGGAGACTGGTGGGTTTCCAGTAAGGCCTGATTGTTGGTAATAACCATCCCATGTCAGTAGCATCAGTCCAAATGGACCTTCCTGTTTCAAATACCACCTCAAAACAGGATAAACCCTGTATCTTCTAAGCATCTGTACATTCTGCGGCTGTAAATGGTTACGGAAACAGCATCCCATTTCATGCTCCGAGGAGTATATTAGTTGATGTATTTCTCTCTGTTGTTTCCCATTTTGTTCCTGTCATCAGAGTGTGACTCCGGAGCAGTTGAAGTCATGCAGAAGGTCGTGAACACGAGCGGGATGATGAAGTGGGTTTGCAGCAGACCTGCCTGAGACTGCATGATGCAGCTGTGAAATTGCCTCTGTTGCTTTTTCCTTTAGTCTCTATTAGCTGCTGTTGAACAAGGTTGATGTAGGATGGTTTTGAAGCTGGTGTAAACTTGAAAATACAAGTTGAAGCAGGATTTATTTTTGTGTGGTTTATTTAATCTTCTGAACAAAAAGTAAATAAATTGACAAATTATTTGGGGGGGAGGGGAGGCTTCAGCTTAGAAAAATTCTGTTTTCAGGCTGGTTAAAAGTGAGATTCTTGTTTGAAAAATAAACTAATTGCTAGTGGTTTATTGCAGCATTGCAATCCAAACAAAATGCCTCAACATCATTACAATTAAAAGATTGATAGATCTGTGCTGATTTCATACCAGCTGTAAAATTATTTTAAATGTTGATTTCCCCCACCCCTCTCTAGTTAGGGGCAATAAACGTTTTAGAAGCACCATTTATTAATCAAAAATGATGTACTAATGAGATACTATCTGCCTGCCTCTTTTTTTAAGCTTTCCATCCACACCTGTGTCTGGTGAGCCGATGGTGTCCTCTGCGGGGACATGCGGGCAGGGGGTGCTGTGACAGCAGTACTTTTACATCTTTGGTAAGCAGTCAGGCAAGTTAGTTCCTGGTAGCCTTTTCCCACTGGTGCGCTCTCTTCCCAGCCTTTCCGAGGATGGAGTTCCTGGCGGTACTAACCCCCGGGAGAGGTCAGCGCTGTAGAACTAGCACAAAGCACTGCATGTCCCCCTTTCAAGTCTTATCAAATAGCCTGGTGGTGAGTTGGTATTACCTCTGTTCCCTCTGCTAAGCTTAGTTTGATAGAGGTGCAGTTGTTTAAAAAAAGTCAAGTAGGAATAAAAACAATATATAAACCTCCTTTGCTATGTGAAAGTATTAAAGTGCCTTCCTTTATTCCTAATTTGCTATTGATGTGGCATCTCTAAGTAGTTTATTGATGAAGTGCTCTATTTGCTTTTCACTGCCCTGTTTTGTTCTTGGCCTTATCCCCAGGGCCTGTGAAACCCTTTAGAAATTCCCACTGGTGCTTTGTAAATGAGAACAAAGCTAATCACCTCCTGGATCTCTCCTGCTGCTGAAAGAAACTAGCAGTCTGCTCAGTGAGTCTTTCTGCTCAACAATACCGCATTTTCAAGTCAGAATACTCTCTCTGTGAAGTGCGTTACCTCAGGGCTCTTAAAATTGATGGAGAATTAAATAAAGGCCTGACATAACCAAAACCAATTAAGGACAATTCACAAGACTGTTTTATAACTGATGCAAAATAAGTGTAGTTCAGTCTGTTAACCTACTTTTGCTTGTCACATCCCTTACCATTATCTTACAAGTATCATCATTTGGGTTTTTTAATGAGGGAATGTTCTGTCATTTTGTGATTTCAACACAGGAAATGGAAAAATAAAATTAACAACACAGATAAGTAATAAAATTATCTGTGTTCATCTTTAATGCTATGTGGCTGACACAGCTGAGGTGATATCCTGAAAGAGAGAATGACAAGGAACTTCCTTGAATCAAAGGAGTAAAAGATTAATTCCAAGTAAAGGACAAACAGACATCCTCCAATACTTTCTGAAATTTTATGTGGTTGTAGCACATACAAAATGTAAAATACATAGCCAGGCTTTCTTAGGTGTTTAGAGGCTGTCAAAGTTGTGGTGAATACAGCACAAAGAGGATAATTTTATGTACCGTGTAAAACATGATTAAGTGAGAGAAGCAAGACTTTTGCTTCAGTCCTTCTGTGTGAAAGTGAGATAGTATTTGTGTCCATTGTATTTAATCTATGTGTCTGTTAGCTTAGGGGCTTTCTAGCTCTGTATGTGTTGTCCATACATCTGGTATACGAATGTGCCAGATATTACAAATCCAGATGTTCTCATCCCAGGACTAACTCCTCAGCTTTGCTGCTGCACAGCCAAACACAGGTCTGTCATGTCTCAGACTGTGAGCACAGGGCTCACCAAAGCTAGGGACAGTCACACATGCCGGGCATCCTGGCATAACCTCTCATAGGGGGTCTTGTGGGGATGTTTGGTCATGGTCTGTGACTCCTTGACTAAATGTCCCTGGAGCAGAGGAGGTATTGTGCTCTGCAGTGGTCAAAGGGTAGACTGTGAAAGCAGAACCATGTGCTCAAATGATCCTCTCTAAGAAAGCTTGTTCACCTGCTGCAGTCTTTGTCATATCCTGCCCTTACATGGTACAGCTCACAGACATTCCCCTCCCTCCCCCTCTTCTCATCACACAACCCAACATAGGGTTTAAAGCCCTATAAATAACAAGGGAGCAAGAGCCCAATCCCTTCTGCAAATGATTGCTCTGTCCCCTTCGGTCCTGCCCCAACATTAAAATTATTCCATCCTAAAACTAGTTCTCTTTGCTGGAGCTCTATGAATCTCCTATTTTCCCCACTATACAGTCCTGTGCCCTCATAGCCAGCACATTAAATGGTTTATGGCAAAGGCAGTTTCACACACTGTGCCTTCTCTAGTAGTCCACATCAGTGAGTCCAACAAATTTGCAGCATGACTCAGTCCCATAATTGTTCTGAAAACCACACAAACAGAGACACCCTCATCTCTCCCTTTGATTCACTAAAATGGTTCTCAGATTTATTACATTTTCTTGTCTCCTTGATGTGCAGCTTAAGGGCAGTGGGCAGCCAATAAAAGACTCCCAGTGCCTTGGGAAGGACAGATTGTTACTGGTGAGATCCCACTGTGATGTGCTATCATCAAATCACACTGGAGGTGGCATGTGTTCCTTTTATCAAGCCCCATCAGCTGATAAAATATGAGGTCAGAAACAGCGAGAGCTTTGGCACAGGCAGAGAGGTTGATGAAGAACGATTCGCTGTGGCTGTGATTTGGAGCTAGAGCTGCTTGTGGTTGCATGAACATCTGTTACAAGATGGTCAAAGGGTGCATGCACAGATTTGGTCCTGCTGAGGCATGATGCTTGTGCTGTTGAAGTTGGAAACTTGTCAAAACAAAGAGAGGGACTTATAGCTACACTTAAATTGTCATTGTGTCTCCAAGGTTGCTGTACTTGAGGTTAACCTTATCAGAGTGGTCACCTTAGCTCACACATGATATGATTCTTTACTGGCTATGATGGCACCCCAACAATGCTTTTGCCTTGCACCCCCTCCGTGTCTGAAAGAAGCAGAAGCTAATGATCAATGGTCCTCTAAGACCTTATTTGGTCATTTAATTGTTTTTTTTATTTTTTATGCAGTCATGCATATATATTGGTGCAAGGTGCTACAGACATGGAGTTCTGGACTCAACCTGGACCTAAGCCTATATGCTATAGCTTGCTACCTCTGAGCTCTTCTGATGGGCAGACTATTTATTCTGCTTGCCACTCTGCCTGTGTAGTGCTCTCTTGCCCTCACTCCCTCCACCAGCTCATGGCTGCTCGCACAACAGTCAGGCATTACGTATCACCCAAGTTAATGAGTACGTCAGGATCCATCCCGATGTGTGCTCAGTGAGTACAGACTGCAGCCCGGAGTCGGGCAATTCACCCGGCTTTTCATTGCCTCATGCTCTTCATTCTCAATGGCCTCTGCAGATATTAATTTATTGCAATGCCCTGCAGCCTGTGTTTGCTCACACCCAACTGACGTACCAGAGCAATCCAAGGTATGGACTGTAATGCTGAGCAGACTTAAGGTGCTGGCACTTGGAGGGCCACAGGCCTTGGGCTCTAGGGGCAAGACTTCCATTACATGCTGCAAAACACAAAGATCAATTTTTTGTGTCAATTCAAATAAACTAGTGTAGTGTCTCTTCTCCTGAAAGACTACATACATCACAGCAGCTGTCTGGCTGTCTACAGGTTCGGACTGCAACACTCCAGCAGCTCCTTGCCATCTGTGTAATGGTCTCCAATCTGGCAAACATGAAGTAAGAAAGAATTACTCACAGGAGTTAAATTTGAAATTTCTGGTGCTTGTTAAACTACTGCTGCTGGAAATAAATGTATTTCCGGAAGTTACAGGATGATCAGGAAGGAAGGGCGTGGGGAAAAAAATTGATTTGATACTGTCAGACATTAGGAGTGTGACTGAAGACTCAGCACTTGCAGTCTCTGGGAGGGAGTTAGGTGTTCCTGTGCAGGATAAGTCTCTACCTCTTGGATCTCAAGTCTGAATTTTACAATCCTGACTTATACACCAATTTTCAAGCAAACAGTCATTTTAAATACAGGTAATTTTATGTCTACATTGTCTTTATATTGTCTATGTGCACACAGACTTCTCAAAGTGAGATCTTAATCTGCAGCTGGTGTATTTAATAGCTACAATTAGGGAAATGGTTAAGAATACCTGATTTCATCTCATTTACACTTCCTTTTCTGTTAAGGAAGATGCACATTGTGAAAGTGTTTCAATAAAACACAATAAAATGTTAATGGTAAGATCTGGAGATGATATTAAAAATGAGAAGGATGCTTCTAGAATATAAAACACGGTAGAAATTAATTCTTTTTGGTTTCCCTTTTATTTACCTTGAAGACTCGAATTTTCACATTGAAGGCTCATGCCATTGTCTGACTTTCTTTTAGAAGCAACAGGGTGTAAAGCTCTAGTGATGAAAGGGCTGGAGAATTGCAAGCTTAACAGTAAGTGCAATAAAATGAAGTATTTGAAATTGTTTGATTATCTGCTCTGTGTAGGTTACCTGTCTGCAGAGCGCGAGCTGTGGAGAACGTTCAGGAAACTACTGAAGACACATTAAGCCCCTGAATACAAGGGAAGAGGCTTACTGCAATTTCTAGTGGAACTGTAATTTGGAAAAGACAGATCACAGAGTTGTTAATAATGCCAAATAAGAGGGACGAGGAGCAAATGTAAGTGCTGGTGCCTTCATTATTCATACTACTTAATTGTTAGCTTACCACCTGGGGCGGCAAGACTGCTTCAATTTGCTGCCTGCAAGACACTCACATTGCCTTCTAAGATTTACCACTGAGCGAACAATCTCCGAGATGGAGCCCAGTAATGGCTCTCAGATGGTGCTATGGGATGGGGCTGCACCAGGTTGGGCTCCTGCACCCTATGCAGCCTCTTAGCACAGTGACAGTAAGCTGTGCCTTCTCAAACAGCCTAGTGTTCTTGTCCTTTCCTGCCATGAAAATACCTGCCTAGTGTGTCTGCCTTTGCAGCAGAAATGCTGATTTGAAATAGTCTCCAAAACTAAAAATGACAAATTAGTGCCGTATTGGGACCAGAGGAGAATCAGGCTAAGTATTGCAGGGACATGGCAAGACTGCTTCAGAAGGAACTGGCTCCTGTATGAGCAGAAGCCAATTTGCTCCACTTGCTTCCATGGCCAGCATCTCCCTGATGCCTTCTTATTTAGCAATGTGAACCTACCCAGGGAGTTGTTCCTCATTGACTCCAGGGCCATCACATACCCAGGATGGGGATGCTGAGCAATGCTTCTAGGAGCACCAGACAGCTAAAAAGGGAAGTACGTGCTTCTACCAAGAAGGTGGTAGAGAGTGACTAGTCAGGGAAGCACACAACTGCAGGAGAGTGCAGTGTCCTACAAGTGGTCTCAGACTCTAAAATTTTGGCAGGAGCTGGAAGGACCCATCATTGTTACCGTTCTCCTAGGCATCAACACCACTTCCCTCCTCTTGAAGCTGGTTTTAGATCATGAAAGAAGTAGCTGACTTGTGTCCATCTTGCCACTTGTTTGATTGTTGAATACAACAATCTATGTTGTATTCATCAAATTAATGCATGAAAGAAATATTTAGGATGGAATGCCACATGTACAAAAAGTTAGGAATTGCCTGGTTCTTAAATTTCCTGATACAATCTAAAGGGATCTCACTCAGGCATCCCATCTCGGTGCTGGATGCAGTGAAGGTTCAGGACAAAAAGCATAAGGGGACTGTATAATTAAAAGTCAGTTTAATGCCTGCACGTAAGTATAGCTGAATTCAGACTTCACAAGCAACACCAAATTTTGCCATTTCTGGTCATAGTTCAGCATTTAGATGTCAATTGCATTTACCCTGCATAGCAAGACACAGTGCTGATATGTAAACTCCTGCAGTTTGTGAAGGCCAAAATTAAGCTTTAATTATCTTATGTGAGTTTAGTAAGTTACCTCACTGTCATCTACAGTGAATCACCTCTGAGCCTTCAGTATTCTAATTCAGAGGCTTTTGTGGCCCTGATACCCTCATTCCTCTCTGCATGTCTATGTGGTTGGGGTCTGGGATATTTGAAATGGATTATTGTCTCGTGTTTGGCTCAAAAGATAAGGAGAAGGAGCACAATACAGTATCCTCTTTCCTGCCCTGAAAGGCAAAGGCCTCACGTCCCTGCAGTTTGTTTGGGAGATTGAGAGGGACATATGTTGCTGGTGATGAGTTTATGACGGAAGATGCTAGCTCTCATTTCTTAGCTGGGGAATTCTTGGCCCTGACAAGGAAGGAGAAAGATGAGAAGTGAGTTTTAGTGCTGGATATGTTGGCACTACCATGGAGGGAGAACAAAGGACCTTAAGGCACTGTTATTTTTTCTTTTTTTTTTTTTTGCCTGCCCAGGAATGACACTTCTCAGTCCATCATGGGGGTTCCAGAGTGGTGTGACAGGATGGTGATGTGAAGCACACTCCTCCACCTTCTCTAATCTGCAGCTGCTCTGGCAACTCGTCAGTGTCTCTGGGCGATATCTGCTGCTGCTCTGCCAACAGGTTCAGCCCATCCTCAGCATGATGATAGACAAGCTCAGGTGGTTCATGAGTAGAGACAGTTTGGAGGCTGATGCTTTGGCGGGGACAGGTTTGCTTTGGCCAACTCTGCTATAGAAACAACTGCAGAGAGCAGAGGTGCTTTGCAGCACTGGCAGTGCCTGAAGTCAGCAGGAATTCAGAATGAGCCCTGGCTTGAACCATCAGCATGTGCCTCACAGCTCCCTCAATGCTTCAGTCATGCTGGAGTATTGCCAACATGCTTTCCAGCCTAAGGAAACTGAGAAGTGAAATAACAGAGGTTTAAGATTCAATGTCTCAACCAAAGCAGAGTGAAATTTTCAAGGCAAAGATACTTTATCCCAAGGGCATTCCCTCTGCAGAATATGAATACCTGCTTCAAAAAAATGAAGGTCTGATCCTTCCCAGAGACGAATTACAAGAATCCATTGTAAAGGCAAGACCTAGGTAACTCTAATGTAGGATGGACCAGCATCCCCAGTAAGAGATTCTTTTAGAAAGGAAAAGAAGGAAAGGAAAGAAATGTCCTTGTTCTACATCAACATTCTTTATGGACAAGATTTAAAGCCCTTGGCTTTATGAATATATTGCTCAATAATCTGAATATATGTTAGCTCAGTGCACATTGTAAAAATACTTGCATAATATTGTATAGAGCACATTCTCACTCTCATTAAACCTAAGACAAAATCGAATGCATTTCAAATTTATACTGTGGCGACAGTGAAGATGAATAAAGTTATTTTCTTCACTGTGGGGCCTGTGAAGTCACAAGTAATGCAGCTGTGTTAGGTGATGGGCAGCCTAGGAAGTCAGGCTGTGTTTGCTCAGAATGAGCATTTGCTGTTACAAAGAATTTTCTTTTATTCTCTAAGGATGATATCAATTGCCACTAGTCCAAATTAACTCTTTCAGTGATGACATCTTTCAGAGAAGTAGGCTGGAGCAGGAAGGGAGAAATACATAATGAGTGAGGTTTTTGCCTTTGCTCTGCCCTTTCTATAATGAATAAAATAAAAAAGAGTAGTGAAGAAGAAGTATCCATAAAACTCCAAAATGCAGCTGGAAGAGATGTTCCCTCATGCAGAAAACATCCATCGGTCTGCCTTCTAAAGATGCTTTCAGAACCACTGGACCTGGTATTTTTGAGAGGATGATGCTGGAGACAGAAGGGCCCCGAGCCAGAGCGCAACCACAGTGGCTGCAGGGTGTGGGTCACAATTTAGCCAATGTCTCCAGAGTTATCTAAGATATGCAGAATAGCTTGGGATCAGGAACATGCCAAGGTATCTTTAGACCCCTTTAGCCCTATTCCTGGAGCTGCAAGTTTCTCAGTTCAGTAAAAATCTAATTTACTGTCATAATGTCTCTGAGACTCTCCCATCCCTCTTGCCACCTAAGGCACCGAATTTACTTGAATCCTTAACTAAAGCCTTCCCCCAGAAAGCATCTGCTGGCCTGAGAATCTCTCCAAGAGCATCTCTCTCCTAGAGTTGCTTTTTCCTAAAAGGTTATCAAGAAAGTTTCCTGGAACTTAAGAGCTCTGATTCTAGGTACAAGGCAGATTTAACAGCAGCAGATGAACTGGTAACCACCCTTGGGTGCCCAAGAGAACTGCTCTGAGGAGAGGCCATGGGAAGCATCGCTCTGCTATTGGCCAGGTAACCCACAGCCCAACACAGAAGGATGAATTGAAACCACCAGCCAGGATGCTTGCCTAGTGTTTCCCAGAGAGCAATCCTGAGCTGGCGGTTTTGCCCATGCTAGGGATTGTTCATTGGTATTTTAAATTGTGAACTTTATATCACCATTTTATACTGCAGAATAGCAGGCTCTTCACCCCTCTGATAAGAATCATTCAGCAACATTGTGTATAAATCTGTTACGTCATGCCTGCATTTTCCAGCTATTGTTTCAGGAGTCTCCTTCCGGTATTTAAAAGAAGGGAAATATCTTCTTTAATATCTATCATCTCCCAGCTTTGAAGCTGTGCTGAACAACAAAGACAGACAAACATTTAATTCTCTGCTAATCCTTTAAATATCTTTACAAGCACATGGCATTCACACACTGTTAAGCCTGTCTCCTGTAGCAGCTGTATGTCTTCTTTTACCTCTGCCTTGAAAGCCCACAGCTTCAACTGGGGTGGAACAGGAGTCCACAGTACTTCATCTTGTGATGGCTTTCTGGGTGGTATAGCAAGGGATGGGTTTCCATAATAAAGCAATCATCTGGATTGAATTGCAGATATCTAATCCTCTCACAAGGTACTCCTGTTTAGTTTTGTGAACAAAGACATCAACTTAGACATGCTCTGGGCTGGATTCGGATATCACTGGGACCTTCTGATCATTCCAGTGATTAGCCAGCATGCTTTGGTAACTTCAACACAAAAGTGCAAGCACAGGATCAAAATCTTTTTCTTCAGGAAAGGGGGCTCAAATAGATTTCCTTAACTTCACTCCCCAGGAAAACGTCTGAAGGGCAGACATGGCAGTTGGGACAAACGCATCTCTCTTAAGCATCCTGTCGTGTTTTTATGGTATGGGAGCAGAATGGAATTTGACTAGCTGCATTACAGAATGGAGGAGTGGGCTGTGAGACGCTGATGTTCGTATAATTTCATGAGCATTCATTGATTTAAGCCCCCCAAAACTAATTTTTTCCTTTTCTTCTTCAACACGAAAACTTTTCATTTGTTTTCAGTAGATTTTCTGCCTTTCTGTGGGGACCCACAAAGATATTTAGTCCATTCCATTGACGGAAGACAGCTAACCATACCATTGTAATTTCTGACAGCTGCCCAAGCAGGTCCTGAGGACCTTCAGACCCCATACCCTCCTCATCCTCATATTATCCTTCCTGTTAAAAACTTCCATGTGGCATCTAACCTGAACATGGGATTTCTTGGCCTTTACAGATCAATATAAAATACCTAATCTTTACTCCTGGAAGCAATGATTTATCCATTCAAAGACTCTATTTTTGTCTAGACTATCCTATCCTCACTCAGATCTCCTCTCCATCAGGCTAAACAACCTTAGTTCTTTTCTATATATTATCTAGACTTCTGTTCATTTGCATTGCTTATTTATGCTTGGGCTGCATCCTATTACCAGGGTGCTGCTAGTAATGGTGGGGCTAAAATCCGTGGGCCAGACATCATCATTTTGATCAGAGTGGGCACTGGAGCCAGGGTTTGGGCTCCTTGTTGAAAATCTTGCCTTTTATCAAAAGCTGTAAAAGCTTAGTGAAAGGGTTCTCTGATGAAAGATAGTTTAATAAAAAGTAGCATTTCTGGAGCTAATCTGCCATCCAAGTGCACAGCTATGCTGTGTCGCAGTGTTGGTGGCCATTGGGAGATTTTTCTTTATTGCACACTCTCACTTGCTGAAAGCTAAAACCGATCTAATAGCAGGAGGCTTTGGAGGCACAGTAAAGTGTATAAAAAGGACTCAATTTTAAATTTTTTTTTAAAAAGAAAACCCAAAGGGAAAGCCAAAATAGGCCACTACTGAGGGTTAAAAACACAGATGTAACAAAAGAATATTTCTGAGGTTTTGTGAGGTTTTGTGCACTTGAGTCACTCACAGAAAGACTATATTCAATGTTGAGAAATAATGAAATGTTCTTCAGGATGGGTTTTTTAATTCCATTTTTTTAATCATTTACTTCTTTAAACAGCACTATCTTGTCAGCTGTTGAAAGCTTCTCTTTGTAACCCTCTAAAGCACTCCAGACATTTTCTATGAGAAGGTTTTAAACTCCCCAGTATAAACAGATGGTCTGTTGGTATTTGTATGTCAGAAGCTAGCAGTTTATATTGTAAAACACACTAGATTAAGTCTTGGGGGTTGGAGGGAAAGTTAATGAATAAGATTATCATGCAATGGCTTTACTCTAGCAAGATCCACAGAATTAATCAAGACCAGTGTGGCACATAATAACATAAAGATGCCACGTAACCATGGGGAAACTCTTTTGATTAGTGAATTTGTTACTTAAATGAAGGGAAAAGTTGGCTTTAAGGGAGTGTTATGCATGAAATCCTGATTTTAGCTGTACTAATGCAGTTAACTTGCTGCTCACGTGTGAATGGGGATACCATGTAGCCCTGAAGCTTTGATCAGCCTTTGGGAACACACATGGAGTTCCTGTCTCTGCTGTAGACATCCTGTCAGCCTGGTTATCTAACAGACCAAGGCTAACATGTTCACACTAAGGAAATTACATGAGAGAGTACAACGGGTTTCTTTATATGGATTTTGATTTGCTGTACAGTTAAGTCACTCACAAAGGTACTAGGAATAACATTATGCCAATTAGAAGTCTTGCTGAAGGACAAGTAACATGGAAAAAAAGGACAATTCTTAAAAGAGGAAGGAACTCAAAAAAGGAACAAACCATCATTGGCAAAGTTGTGCAGATTCCCAAAGGGTTATTTTGCCCAACACATATATATTTTAGACATTCTTTGGTATTTACTTTAAAGACACTGTGAAGTTTGAGGAATCAAATAATATGGCATGTGCATTCTGACACGTTTCTCTTTTTAAAAGCTGCAATTTCAGGAAGTTCACCAAATTCCTTGTAAAACAAATCCGAAGAGATGCAGCCAAATTACAGAGTCCCCATATATGCTTTTCCTTGAGAAAGTTAGATGTCTTTCACTGATGGAAATTTCATTGATAGATGAAATATATTAACTTGACTGTCATGTGTGCCCACTCGTTCATGAAATCAGCTTATGGAATTAACCCTATAGGATACATCTACAAGAGGGAACTTTACAAATCAGATCCTCAAACAATAGCACAATAATTTCTAAGAAATATTTCTCAGAGGTGTTCTTCAGGAACTAAATTGATTTAAAAAAAATAATTTTAGGCCTCTAGAGTCTGTTATACTTAGAGACCTGGTCAGCACAAAAGGCAATTTGAATATATTCCCTGGTTTTATTTTCAACATGTCTCTCCAACATAAAGGTATTGAGGGCAAACTCTGCTCTTACATCCTGTTTATTGACCTTCACAATGACCAGGAACCTTTCATGTCAAATTGATATTGAGGGATAGGTTTTGCCTTCAGATCTGTTAACTTCAACACGACCTGCATGGATGCACCTATACTCAGCATTTCACCCAAACACTTAACAACACCACAGTGTTTTCCTGATGTTCCTGGGCACGAAGGATAAAACAGAGCAACTGTGTCCTCTCAAACAAGGCAGACCACTCAGCCAGAGTGAAAACATGGCAGGCAGCCTTCCAAAAAATGTAGATAGAGCATCTTTGTTGTCTGAAGCTGTGCACAGGAATGCACAACATGTCTGGGGAGAGTGAGCTGCTCACCAGGCACATGCCAGCACAGCCAAGCGGGTGTTATCTGTGCAGCTCCAGGAGGCACGGGCTGGCTCTGCCATTGCACATCCCAAGGGTGATGGAGCAGCTCATCCAGCCTTGGTACCCAGACACATAGCACACCAGCAACACAAAGATCCATGTGTCCACTCAAAAAGGCCATCACTTCCTGGGTAATCACTCTTTGGTACACAGGAGGCTGAGTTATTACAGGCAAAACAATAATTTAAGCTCTGGCTCTTTTAAAGGAGCTTCTTGTAATGAAAATGCCAGATTGGCAATTACTACTTTGGGTTGGGTTTCTTTTTTCTTCTTTGTATTTTGTGTGCGTGTGTGTGTGGTTTTGGGATTTTTTTGTTTGGTTGGTTGGTTGATTGATAGGTTTTTTAAAGCTTAGATTTCTAAGTCCTAATCAGGCTGCTTTTTTCAGTTTGCATGACCTATTCTGGAGCATATGGATGAGGATTTTACCCTGCAACTCCTCCATTATGATAATAACTTCTGTTTGAGCTAGCTTGTAACAGTTTTGCAAACAAGAAAACAATGAAATAGATTTTGTATTTTATTTAAAAGGATACTTGGGCTATGATTTGGAATCCTAGTAAAGCAGGTCTGTCAAACTGGTCTGCATGACCCAGAATGCCCAATTTAAAAATTAGGATGAAGTAAGGTTTTCCTGTGGTCTAAACTTTTATTGTGGCAGGAGGAATCTTCTCCCTGTCACCCCTGGTTCTTGCAGCTGCCAGACCTCCATGCTGCTGTAGGAGGGAGCAGCACTCTTGGCTGGTCTGCCCGTCCGAGCTGGTAGTGGTTCCCACCAAGTGATTCGGATGCAGTGGGAAAGGTCAGCCCTCATCCGTGTCTGGCACAATTCCTTCTGTGCTGCATCTGGCCAGGAAGGGAAAATATTCTGGTCTTGCTGGCTACATCTCCCTGAGCAGAGGATACAGTCCTGGGGACATTTTCTGGCATGGAAGCCGCGTGGCGCAGGGTGTGTCCATATTATTATACCATCCTGTTTCTCCTGTCCTGCATCCACAGTGGGAATGCCTCTGCATTGTGATACCTGTAGGAGGGTGGACATTGCACTCAAGCACTACCAGGGACCCTCACAGCCTGGTGGAGAGACAACCACGCTTCAGGGACAGGAAGGAAGCCCAGACTGTTTTTCAGCTCACTGATACACAATGTGTGTTCTTCAGGTGGGCAGCAGCCCTGCCTGAGGGTCCCACATTCCACCTGCCCTGTCTTCTGCCTTTACAGCAAGGACAGACAAAAGGGCACCTTTAGGGCTTGAGTTTCTTGACCTGTTTCAGGTTTACCTTCAGATGAGTGGGACTGTACCTTATTTTCCCCCCTTGAGTGGGAGGGAAGCACCATCTGCCTCCTGTGTTGGAGATGCTGAAGTGAGGAGAGAGCCATACACCTCCTGGGCACCTCCTCACTTCAGCATGTCCATCCAGGATCAGGAGTGTGGGCACAGTGGGTGCAGTGGGATGCAGGGCACCTGCGAGCATTCTCCCTCATCCCTCCAGTGGAAGCACCAGATGCCAGGGAAGGACAGAGGAGCCATTTGTGGGTGGGAGATACAATGGAAGGACCAAGCAACACTAGCAAAAAAACCCATGAGGGCAGCAGCCAGCTAATCTGGTGTTGTGAGGGGCAGCCAAGGGAGGTGCCTCCCCGCTTACCCCTTGGGGGAAGGTGAGCAGAGGGGGACTAAAAGGGCGGATGTGCTGGATGGCAGTCCCTGAGCATCACAACCAGCAGTGAAGCAGTTAAGATGTGGGGAGCCTTTTTTTTTTCTTTTTTTTCTACATCTGAAAATAGCACAAGGCAGCCTTTGAGCACAGACACTGATGTGCTGACATTTGTCCCCTGAAACATCCCCTTCCACTATCCCTTCTCCTCAGTTTGTGGGGTAGGAAGAGCCAACCACTTGGAGATGGAGCCCAGAAAGCCTCTCGAGGAATAGGACATCACTTCCTCGGTGCTGACCTGCTAAAAATAGCCTGGTAGGGATGAATATTTGTGTGAAACAGTCTGGACCTGATGTGATTTTGTACAGTGAAATCTCTTTAGGCTGGAATCTCTTTAGGCTAGAATGAGGTGTAATGCGATGCAGGCAAGGAGGAAAAGGGGAGAAGGGAGTTGCCTGATTTCTGGCATTCTCGTTAGGCATCTCTGCTAGTGAGGGGAGAGGGGCAGATATCTTCAGGGCATGATCCAGGGCAGGGCATGGGCTTGGAGACCTTGCTAGCCCTCTTGGGGTGCCTAACTCTTGGGGGTTCACAGTTCTTGGCTTTAACTTCTGCAGGATCCCAGAGCAAACTGCTGTGCTGCAAGACTCTATCAACCCATTCACCAGGAGCTAAAATACCATTTTTTGTTAACCATTACTTATTAACCCTTGCTGGTAATGACACCATGCGTTCTGTCACTAGGAAAACATCACAGCTCTCTTGCAAAGAGGCAGGCTGAGCTCCTAGAAGCTGCCACATGTACATTTTTCTCACCCCCCTCCTAAAATATCACCATAATTTTAATTTAGTCAGATGAACCAGCAGTTGACTAAACAGGCATTCAATATAAAATTCACATTAAGAAAGAGACACTTGGGATAATTTTGATTGATTTATTGGCAGAATTTTGATAGCTACTGAAAAACATACTATTCATGTTTAGGTGAAAAATAAATGGAATCAAATAAGTGTCACTGCATAGTACTAGGAGGTATATACAGCCACATGTAAAAATGCATAAACACAAACATTTCTGTACAGCATCTTTTCAGTCTGTATAGAGAAACACTGGTTTATAATATGGGGAAAATATAAAGCAGACATACATGCAACAAGGACATGACAGTTACATAGGTCCCACCTGCATCCCAACAGCTGCAATAATAACAATAATAACAATAACAATAATAATAATAATAATAAAAGCCTTTTTCAGGGAAAAAATTTGAAACCTGGAATGTTTTCATATTGAGGTTTCCAGAGAGCTTCAGATGTCAAACATATCTGAAGGTTATTTAAAGGCTTGATTCAAAGCCCTGTGAAGGCAATGGAAAGACTCCATCGATTTCAGTGAGCTTGGGGTCAGACCCAGCTATTCAACCATGATCCCATTCTGCCCTCCCCCAAAACCCAAAGTTGAAGTCTGCAGATAAAAATAAACAATTGTATCATACAAAACTTTGTATATAGAATACAAAAGGTAACCGTTGACTTTTTGTATAAAATACAACTTTTTGATAGTATATTTATTTCACATATGTATAAATATAACCCAAATAATATGATTTTTATTATTCCTACCAAAATATTATTACTTTTTGTTGTTGTTTTTACAAAAGTTTACAAAACAAATAATTCTTTATATTTACAACCCAATACTGTGAAGAGTGCCCGGTCAATGATGAAAAATAGACTATAAGGGTAGTGCACTTAGCCATTGCAAAGAAAGAGAAAAAAAGACACTAGCTCCATTCAGACACAAGTGTTCTGAAGAAATGGTACTGGATTCAAGTTTTGGTTGCAAGAGTCTTTACAAGCTTGCATTTCAAATGCATCAGGCTTATATTTACAGGACTGGAAATGGCCTCTACCGTTTTTGAATTTACTTAAGACAGGATGAAATTTTGCTCCCAGGTATGGCGCTCCCAGCCCAGTGTCTTTTCCACTCTATGCTGAGGCCAAAAAGAAACACTCAGCATTGAGTCCACCACCACATGATATCACAGAATCATAGAATATCCTGGGTTGGAAGGGACCCACAAGAATCACTGAGTCCAACTCCTGACTCCTTGGGGATCAGCTCCTCAGCCGAACAATTTTTTTACATCATTTGAGGATTTGGAAAACAGTCTGGTCTTAATACAGAAAGCAGTGGTGGCTTTTTCAATGGTGTGTGAGGGTAGTTGAAGTTACCAGACTTCAGTGACCATTGCTCATGGTGATACTAACTCAGCCTCGGCCTCAGTGGCATCCATCGCAGTTGTCTGTTCCTACCAGGCAGTCACTGTTGACCTGCTCGTAGACAGGGTGTGTGCCTGTGTGTGAGGCAGATGAGCCAGTCTTCCTTCCTCTTCAAACTCATGTAGCTACTATTTCAGTCTAGTTTTGGATGATTTATAGGGGACACATCTGTTAGATTGCATTTGTGTCTCTCCAAACTTAGGTGGGACCCCAGTGACCTGAGCTAAAAAGCTCTTCAAAGACTTGGAAAAACTTGTACTGACATATCAAAGGGACCACATGCACCCCAGCCAAAGCTGGGGAGAAGAGGGAGCTTTCTGGGCAGCTGAGTGACCATGCTACACAATGCAGGGGTGTGCAATGATCACTAGCTGGGGTGGCAGAAGGGATTCTTCAGCAGGCTTTCTTGTCCCTTTTATGACAAACATTTCTGGGAATGAACAGCCTCAACTGGCATATCTAACTAAATGCCCACGTTACACCTTTGCTGGAGGTGCTAGTGCTCATTTGTGTGACAGTGCTTCTTGAAACATCTTGAAAAATTGTGCCCATTTGAAATGACAGGGTGAGCTGACTGGAAAAGCCTTATTAAAACCTCTCTCAAGAAATAGGTCAGATAAGTGCAGAGGCTATTGTCAAATAGTCTACTCATCCCACTGCCACTAACAAGGATGAATAAAGCACTTGCACGGGCAGAGCAATGCCTTTTGGCACCAAGGCATGCGAACATAGGCATTGTATTCCTTTGCCACATCTAGTTTTAGCTAATTCAGGGGAGGCTGTGAAACACGTCGCACCACATCATTTTAAAGAACAGCATTTTTATTTGAATTGCAAGATCTGTTCCCATCCATGAATCCTGTCTGAATCACTGTGGAGTTGCTTTATAGTGACATAGCATATCCTTCTGATGTCCTTACTGACCAAGTCTATAGCAAAAAAATTAACACAGTTTAGACTGTTCCTTGGTAGATATGGAACTGCCTTTATCCTTATTGCTCCGCTCTGTTAGCCTTCAAGGCAAGGTAGCTTCAAACTGCCTATGGGAATGGTCCTTGCCCCAGGATATCTTCCTAGTGATGCACAGAAATTGCTCAGGGCGGTGTTAGCTGGGCCATCACCAAACCCAGAACAGACGATTGAGTCCAGTGCCCAGAAATATTTCCCCAAACTGTTTCATCTACAAGCACAGATGTGGCTGAGTGGAGCCTCCTACTGTGAGCTATAATTGATATGCATGCTAGTTTCAGGGGCAGAGCCTCTCATACTTCACCCAGTGGAGGCTGTGGGGACCTTGGCCATCACTGGAACTCTTTCAACTCCCTCCATACAGCAAAGGAAAAACAGGATGGAGCCAAAATGCTGTGCAATCAAAATGGCAGCCTCTCCCCAGACAAAAATGATGGCATTTCTTCTGGGGTAAACCTGTTTGATAGAAAAGGACCAGGCTGAACTAACTGACACTCACCATGGTTTAAGATGAAAATGAGGACAGTGGCTTAGCTGAGCATTTGCCCTCCTCCAAGCTGGACTGGGAAAGTAGTTGGTGAGGGTCAAATCGTGAGCACCCTTCTCACTCAAGTTCTCCATTAAGTCACTGAAGTCACTGGAGTCCCTGGGGTAGGGCAGGGTGGCAAAGGGAGATCCTGAGCTTTGGTAATAGTTCATCTCATATTTCCCTCAATGCCCAAAATGACTGTGTTACTGGCAGGACAGTAGCATCCTCTGATACTCCCTGCAAGCACTGATGAAAGAGAGAATGCAAATGCTAGAGCACACTGAGTAACATGCTGGATGATCTGTTTCCTTCTTCTCTTGGATAAGACTACTTATACTGTTGTGTGCTACAAAAGATAGAGGGTTTATAACAAAATAATTGAGAAAGTAAATGTGAGTTTGTATGGAGCAGAAGTAAACCGTTTTTGTAATGCCATGAGAGACAGGGCTTGATGCTGTCAGGGCTGCAGTCCTAAGGAAGTTAAGGGCTGTGAACATGATGACTGAAGAGCTCTGGACCACTTGGGCTCTTACTTGCACTCAGAGAAATGTTGTTCCACAACCCATACCACTGTCTGGTGCTTCCATGTGTGGGAAGCTAAACACATTTTTCCCCACAGTCCCTGTGAGAAGAACTGATGAGTTTGCAATGCGCTGGGCACTGGTGTGGGGAACAGACCCTTCATGCATTCTCACTCCTTTGTGACAGGCAGGAATATCACTTATGCTGTCACTTCATCTGGGGTAACTTCAATTTTGTTCCTAGAGCAACTCTTCAAAGAGGGCAGTTGCCCTATGTGGTATTTTAAAGAACAGCCCAGTTACTGGAGTGTAAATTAATAAAGCAGGTTGTTGGCATCTAGAGAAAGCTAATGTCCTTGCTGTCTCTTCATCTGGTTCCCTCTCAGTGCTGTCACTTATGAGTGGTTCCCTAGAATTTCGTCGAGATTGATGTCTTTCATCCAGTCATCATTACCAGGTTCTGTTTTCAGCAAAGAATCTATAAAGTCCGAGTCACTGTTGAGTGCAGGTCCTATACTGTCACCTTGCTGGTTCAGAAAGTCAAACGCTAGGTCGTTACCATGATCACCTCCTTGGTAACCCCTAGAGTTTTGGTTGGTAGATGTGAAACCAGTTGAGGGCAGAGATGACGGTGGTGTCATACTTGTTCCTGGCTGATTCAAGGTAGGCATAGTCTGTCCTCTCAGCTGGTTAGGTCTTATGCTAAGCCCTCGTAGTGAGCCAGCAGATTGTCCATTTAGAGTCTGCTGCATTGGGTTTAGAGGGGGCCTCATTTGGACTCCTGCTGTTAACTGGTTAGGAGGTGCCAGTGCACGCTGAGGAAAATGCTGGTTGCCTACACTGCGTTGCAAAGACTGATTAGGATATAGAGTGCCAGTGGGGAAACGGACCCCTGCAGGCTTCAGTGCATCCTGCTGCTTCACTGCAGCTTCTTGTGGGGCCCAGTTCTGGGCAGTGGCAGTAGCTGTGATCATCACGTTGGCCGGCCGTTGAGCAGGGATACCTGTTGCTCCATGGCTCAAGCTTGGCCTTATTTGCTGAGTGTTGACTGCTGACCCTGTCCCAAAAGCTGTCACATTGTTTCCCTGTGTCATGGTTTGCTGTCGGGACACCATGGGATTATTCTGACTGGGCAGAACCTGATTTTGGTTTCTTTGTGGCTGCATTTGATTCATTCCTGAAGTCACGTTGTATGCGCTTGGTTGGTTGCAGGGAAGGTTCCCGTAGCAGCCCATACTCCGAGCAGCAGGAACAGAAGGCATTCGGGTTCCAGCGGCGGTGGAAATGAGACTGGAGCTCTGGGGCATGATGCTATGAGTTGAAATTGGGTTGGATAAGGACATGTTGTTGGAACTCATGCTCACAGCTGCTGAACCACCTGGAAAGAAAAAAGCAAAAGTTTTACAACAAGCATAAGTGTATAAGTAAGTGATGTCCTTCAGGTGACCAACAGGTCAAAAGTCCAGTTTTCTATTAGCAAAATTTCATGAAGAAGACACTGTGCTCTTAAGAGGATTTACACGAACTTGCTCAAGGCCTTGAAGATACCTATCTTCCAAAGGGTGGTTTGGCCTATATGAAGCCCTTGGTGGTCTTTCCATCCCTTCAGAGCACAGCAGATGAGCCAAAACTAGTGCTCATTGTAAGAGAAATATTAGAGCTGGGAAGGACAGACTGAACCACTGGGCAGGAGAAAAGACTTCTCTGCCTTTTTTTACAGAAGCACTAGTCACCTTAGACAGGACAAAGCCTGCTTAAGTGATCAGAGATCAAGAACTTCCTTACATGGCATGGCTCATCCTGGCTCCCTCTAGAGACAAAGGGGAGCAAGAGGCACCATCATCAGGCTCCTTTTTCACCTACAGCAGCAGTAACCATCCTTTCCGGGAATGCCTGTCCCAGACGACAGTGGGAGCTGAGACTGCAGCTCACACATTTGCAGCCATGTGATGGGAGAGCAGTTCAGCCCATTCTGTGACCTGTCTGTCCTCCCACATGGCAGCAGAGCAGGTACAAGTACATGACTCGGTGCTGTACCTGGGGAGTCCCACCCAGATGTCCTTCTAAACTCTCTTCCCAGCTGGGCTATGGCCATTTGCCCCTGCAGAAGCTGATTTGACCATGAGAGAACCACAGTGATATGCTGGCATTTGCAGCACGTGAAATTCACGTGAAAACTACGAGTTACATGTTGTCACAAATCTACCACTTGTGGCTAATTCTGCCCACTGGAGGATTTTCCTGTACCTGACACTTGCCACTGAATCATAAGAAGAGAGGCCTTCAGCCTCCAAACCTGGACACAAGCTCACTTCTGTAGCACATTTGCAGCTACACAGTCTCTATTTTGAGGCAATGGTAAGTCAATTATGCCATTATAGGCTGATTCCTTATGCAAGACAAGACTGAATTAATCCCTGAGAGGCTGGTTGAAGACAACCATTTTCCAAACACACCTGCTGTAGATGGCACTGTGGAGAACCCTCTCTGCACACAATCAGCTGCTCCATAGCTTAATTCCCTTTGCTACTATTGCTTCCAGTACAAGCCCTGCGGGAAGCACAGCTTGGAGAAGTGAGGTTCAAGGCTAACAAAAGGAGATGTTTCTTCACACAATGTGTGGGTCAGCTGAGGAAACGTTTTCTGCATGGCACAATACAAGCTAAATTCTTGTATCACTTTGGGTGGCTCCCAAAGCGTGAGAAAAGCTGTTGAATGGGCTGGCTACCAAGATACCACTGCACTTCGGGAATTCCCCGAGCCCAGAGGAAGGGACATACAATTCTGTAGATTTTCTATTTCATGGATAGCAACTAGTAACAACTGTTGGACATGGGACACTGCCTTGGTTTGATCCTTCATACATACAACAAAAACAGACTGAATTTGACTAACTTTAACTTTGTCATCGAATCTTACATATTGGTCTGTGTGATGAATTTTATTAGGTAGTTCATCATCAGTTCCTTCCTACCATGCAGGTGCTTCAAGACTGTGTCATGCCTGCAGCATTCTCCGAATACTTTAGTCTCAGTAAGTGGCGTGTTTTCCAGCTCCTTGGTCCTTCAAAGCTCTTTTTGACATTTGATTTCAGAACTGTGCATCACTGCTGGTCACAGTAATAGCTTTTGCACATCTCCAATATGGATGTAAAGTAAGCTCTATTTTTATTGTTCGGCATCATCTTGGACAGTGTTTGTGCATTTGGTTCCAATCACACAGCCTGTTCACAGTGATATTTGGAGATCTGTCAGCAATTACCTTTTGAGCTGTGTTAATTTTGTGTCACTCTGGTTTCTTAACAAAAATTGGCAGCAAGAAGTCAGATGCTTTAGAGGACATTATCTGATCAACTATCACCTTTAACTTGTCATCTCATTGAAAGAAATACCAGGCAAATTTGAAAAGATTCTTTCATATCAGTCCATGTTGTCTGATAGTAATTATATCCCCTTCCTATGTTCTTTATTATTCAGGCTGTATCTGCTCCCCAAGTGGTTTTGCTGAGTTCTTCATTAGGTCACTGGGGCTGCAATAACCTACTTACTCTTTTAATTTTTGTCATGGCATTGGCAGTCTGGAGTTTCAAGACTAAATAAAAAGTAACATTAAGAATTTGGAGAACCTCTCAGCCAGCTCTTTTAAAACTCTTGAAGACAAATTATACGCATACATATTTTAAAAGTCTATGTTTAGGAACAGCTGTTTAATATACTGTTCCTGTTGAAGTGTCACCATAATGATGTTCCGCTCCCTCAGACTGGAACTGAAGAAAAAAAATCATGTATTTCTGACTTTTCTGCATTATTTGTATACATATGCTATTTCCATTTAGTAATGGATGCAAAGGATTAATTTTTTTCCTTAAGGACTTAAAAATTAACTCTTCCCAAATCATTATTAACACTGAGAGTGACTCCACAACCAGAGTGCTTGTTCCAAATTAATATAAACATAGATACCTAAATTAAGAAGCTCCTTCCTGTCCTGGGAGGCAGCCTATGCCACAAGCTGGCTCTAAGTGGGAGACACTTGTGGAGAATATATTTGCCTTAAGAATTATGTTGTCCTAACTTAGGCACCTAAATTCAGTCCCCAAACTGGTCAGCTCCTGGTGCAGGAGATGCTATGGGGAGTCCACCTGGCTTTAGCTTCACAGGGACAATCAAATTCTCACAATTAGTTCTCAGCAGGCAACCACACAATTAGCCCTGTATTTGGCTCTGCTGATGGGTTGTGCATTTTTGGAACTACTGTAACATCTCCTGTGAAGACAGGCTGAGAGAGTTGGGTTTGTTAAGTCTGGAGAAGAGAAGGTTCTGTGGTGACCTAACACCTTCAAGTACCTGAAGGGGGCTACAAGACAGCTGGCGAGGGACTTTTTACAAAGATATACAGTGATAGGACAAGCAGGAATGGCTTTAAACTGACAGAGGGTAGGCTTGGATTGGATATAAGGAAGAAATTCTTTACTCAGAGGGTGGTGAGGCACTGGAACAGGATGCCTGGAGAAGTTGTGGATGCCCCATTCCTAGAAGTGTCTAAGACCAGGTTGAATGGGGCTTTGAGCAAGCTGGTCTAGTGGAAGATGTCCCTGCCCAGGGCAAGGGGGGATTGGAACTGGATGATTGTTAAGGTTCCTTCTAACCCAAACCTTTCTGTGATTCTACGGTCTTTTTGCAGGGGTGAAGGGATGGTGCTCCTTTATTTATGCTAGTATCAAAGAGGAGGAATGGTGCAGAATTCAGTGGCATTTCAAAAGACCTGGAACACCAAGCTGGGGAGAGATGGTTTCCTCTCTCCAGCAGAACTACAAGTTTGTGGAGTTAATTCACTTGTCATTGGGATGAAGCCCCTCCTGGGGTGACCCTGCCAGCTGTTGAACAGACCCCAGTGCTCCTGCAAATGCTACACTCTGAAAAATACAAGTGGCTGGGACATGGGCTGTACTTGCACAAAAGATGAAGCTTCCTCTTTCTTTGTATAGTGCTATTTTTATGATTTTATTTTTAACACAAGTATTTTCTGTTCTGATTTCTTCCAGATGGGAAGAAATGCCTTACCCAGAAGCACTGTGTACAGCATCTGGGCACCCCAGGCTACAGCAATTCAGAGAAACGTCTTCCCTACCTAATTCACCTGCTTCTTGCCATGACACGGCACTGTGAGGAAAAGCATAGAGGAATAAAATGATTAAACAAGTTTCTCCAAGCTCCCGTGTTATTTTATTTAGCTTTTTGTTTCTTCTTCCCTGACCTGAGCAAAGCTATTCCCAGAAAAAGGGAACAGATTCCCTGCTGTTACTCCTTTATGCAAGAGTTTCCTAATCACTCCGTCTGGTAGCTTTGTTGGAAGCTCCAAGAACAGCCCTTTCTCCCAGGCTCGCCTGAAAAGCTGCTGTCCTCCCAGGGCTCACTCAGCAGGGACTTGAGATTTGAATGGACAAGTGCTGCCAATCTCACATGTTTCAAACCCAGGAGATGGGACTCCAAATACCACAAGACTGACAAAGAGTCCATCAGATTAACAACAAGAGCCACCACAAAACAATTGTGATCTACTCATTTTGGAGCTTTTACAGATGTGGCTGCAGTCACTTCCATTTTCTCTCTCAGGCTAGAAAAGGAATGTTTTTAAGTAAAAGCCAAGAGTCTCAGTTAATCATTTGATTCCAGGAATGAGCCTTTAAACAACACACCAAATCACAAGATTCCCCAGCAAACTGCCAGGGTTGCCAAAGCATTTGTTTTGGGAGCACAGGAGGTAGCCAGCAAGCAGGGCGCTCTCTGCCCTGTGGCACTGCCCTCATCATGGGCTATTACACTGGCATTAGGGATGCTTGTGCAAATTTGCTGGAGATCATAAACACTCGGGTCCATTAGAAAGGGGTAGTTTCCAGCAGCAGTTTCCAGCCTGCAGCAAGCTTATCACTGCTAGAACTTGGAAGCAAAGCAAAGGAGTGCTTGAATGTTGCCTGAGTAGCCCAACCTGGCCCTTCCCCACAGAGCTGGGCTGGTGGTCCCATGGCCAGCAGGTTGGGCAGAGGGGTGGCAAGTGAATGAGCTTCACTTCAGAGCTCATTAAAATCGTAACAGAAGATGAAAAGGTTTTGCTACAAAGGACAGGTAGGAAGGAAAGACTCAGATCACTGGCTGAATCTTCAGAGCCAATAGTTATGGAAAAACAAAACACCAAACCATCTTTTTTTTCTTCAGTGTGTTGTATACAAAATAACACTAGAAGGCAAAGGATCCTTTTTATACTTACATGCAAAGACACTTTGCAGTATAAAGAACAACCTTTGATCCCATCTGCTGCATTTCTCCCACCTCTTCCCTCTCCTCAGCATTTTTTCGTTGCTCTCTGAGTGGCCTTCAGCCAACCAGCAAGGTGAACAGCATGAAAAGTCAAACAGGCAGGCCTGTGCTTCCGAAACTAAACTCTCCAAGGAGGTGAGGGCACAAGAGCTGAAACAAAGGACTAGTCCTGAAACATTTCCTGCCCATGGCAATTCTGGCAGAAAACAGGGGCTTTTCCTTTAGTGTTTGACTGATCTGTTGAAATGCTGCTTGTAGACCAGCAGTAAGGCCATGACCATGGCATATTAAACAGACCAAAAGTACCACCCATGATGATGCCATGTGAGGTACTTAAAAATCAATAGGAGGGTCCTCACACTGTACATGAACTGCCATTCAAAGAGAGGGATGGTTCTCATCTCAGTCTCTGAAGCAAAATGTACCACATACATGAGAGAAGCATCTGGATGGAGTGAGGTTGCATAGTGAAAAGAGGACACCTCTGCATCAAGTATTTCAGTGCACCACCACCCCAGACAGTGCTAATGTGAGGGGTGCCAACCTCTCCTTCCCTATGTCTGAGAGAGGCAGTATCAGCTTGGATGAACCACCAGATCATACATCAGCACTTCTCAGTGGTACAGAACAGTAAGGTAAATAGCACAGGAGAGCAAAAGCCACCACCCACTACCTCTGTGGAGGTGTAAGTGGATATCCAGAAAAATCATGCCCTGGTCATCTATATATGCATGGCTCTTCTGGATTGTCTTCCAGCTGGAAGGAAGAAAGGAAGGAAACAGTTTCATTGAGCCCATAGGCACTTACCAGGATATTGGTTTGCTTGTTGCATGTTGACCACATTCCTTCTTTGGTCTTTATAATCTGGTGGTGGTCGTGTCAAGTGTCTGTTCAGCTGATCTTGTGGAGTTATTTTCTCCTAGAGAATTAGAGTAAAAATGCATTAATTTGCTTTCCCTTATGCTTTCCTGTTTCTGTGTTTTGCCCATCTCTTTGTTATCTCAGTATGTATAAAGCTGAAGTGTTTCTTCCTTTCACCCTCTCTGGTCCACAGAGGCACCTGTGAAACTGTGCCATCACCCACAAAAGTCTATATGGAAACCTTTTTGCTGGTTGCAGTGTGTTTCAGACTGGTTCAACTTTCCTTAAAACCACTGAGAGTTTCTCAGCCTCTCAGAACACTGTCCATGTCTGCACTGCAGTACAAAGTATTTTCTGATGTACGCCCTGTCTTGCTCACCATGCTGATCAGATAGAGGGGTCTGATGGTTCCTCGTGGCTCCCTCCCTGTCTGTGCAGCTAGGTGTGCTTTCTCTGAAAGAACAGAGACAGAGCAAACACCCATGTCTAACCCAAAAAAAGCACACAGCTGTGCAGCTGGGGAGCTGTGATTTCCCATACATGTGCGTGGTGCTGTCTTTCCTGTTACACTGGGAGTACGAGCATTGGGGCAAGGACAGAAGGGAAAGACTGCAGAAAAAAATATTAGTTGGGGAGAATTTTTTTTTATTTTGAGCCTGCAGGGACATGTCTCTGGTAAGAGGAAGATAGAAATCAAAGTCCTTGAACCGAAATCTGACTAGCTGCTCTGTGTTCATAAAGATCGGGAAAGGGCAGGCACTGGAGTCAATGCCAATCTCTCATCAGCATCAGTGTGACTTGATGCATTCAGAGTGCTACTGTTTACCCATGAGCAACAACACCTCGGGACATGTGGCCCCGTGGCAGGAAATTGTGAGTTTGGTGCACACATGCCCTTACTGGGCAGCTGCTGGGCAAGCTTCACACCTCTGCGATGCGCCCAGGTCTCACGCTCAGCTGCCAGAATGGCAAACTGCCTCACCGGTGTGAAAGAGTCGGGCCCTGGCTGGTGATGGAAGTCCACCAGAGTAACTTGAGGATCTTCTGCCTGACAAGAGCAGGCAAATAGACCTTCTAATGAAAAATCTGTTTTTTCTTCTCCCAGGAGCACTTAAAAACACTGGGAAAAGAGCCTTTCTTGTGGTATTTAGGCATTTCCATAACGCACGAGGGGAGTGAGTGGTCTGATTAAGATTTTTAAGGCTTGTTTTTATATCCTGCTAAACCTGAACCCTTGTGAAGAAGAAAGACAAGTTATCTCCCAGGAAATCCCTGCAATGCATGCAGAAACTGTAGGCAAGCTTTTTGTGTGTTTCTATGTACACAGTACAAGAGCAAAGTCAAGCTAATTAAAAAACACATTCTGTAGAGTATTTTCAATTTCTATTTTATTTATTTTTAAGAGGAGCTATTCAAGTCATTAACTTTTTGTTCTGCTAAAAATTTTGACAGAAACCTGCAACACATAGAGCTGACTTGGAACTTCCTTTTTCTTCTATATAAATCAAAAAGTCAAGAAATATTTCCTTGTAGAATCCCCCATGCTTCATAAAATGACCAGAAACTCCCAATTGGTCTCTCAGATACCAAAGGAGAGGGAAGAACTGACTACAGGTATCTGGAAATGCAAAAAAGAGGACTCATGTATGATCCCAGCTGAGCACACGAACTTGTGTTGAAACCCAAAATCAATGTACCCGATCGTTGCTTACACACAGGCACTTTACACTATGCTGCCTGGGTCAAAGAGCCTGGAAGTCAACTTTCCTGTGAGGTTCAAGTAGCTTAGCAGTGCACATTGGCTTATCTTGCAAAGAAAACCATGGACAATCTCCATATGCCTCAAATCAAGCATATGCTTGGACTGTTCCTGTAATGAAACCACAGTAGCCTGGATATTTAAGTTGTTTCATATAGACTGAAGAAGGTTTCAAAAGGGCTTAGCAAAGCACTGAAAAATATGAGGCACACTCTTGTGGCATTGCCAAAACGACCTCACAATTTAGGGGGCTTTCTTTCCCCATCTTAGCTTTATTTCCTATTGTTTTTATGACAACATTTTCCATGTAATATAAGGAATTAGAAAACTTACAGCTTCTGCCAACATCTGCTGCTGTAGAAGGAGTTGTTTTTGCTCCATCATTTGCCGTTGCAGAGCCTGTTTCTTTTCCATCAGCTGCTGATTCAACAATGATTGCTGGGATGAGTTCATGTAACCACTTCCAGTGTTTGGATTTGAGCAAGAACTGGAGCTTGGAGTGGGGCCAGCTCCCTGGCCTACCACAGAGTGTTGATCCTGAAACAGAAGAAATGGCTCATGAAGGATGAAAATAATAACAAGCATCAAGAAAAGGAAATAATCCTTTGTATGTAATTAGCTCAAGTTCAGGACAGAGCCCACAGACTCTTGGGACAAATGACTGGTACAAAGGCTTTGACAAAGTAGAGAAGGGGATTGAATAACTTCATTTCTCGGGGCAGACTGAAAATGTGCCAGGTGATTCCAGTGGAAAACCTCAATATTGTACCAGGAGCTTGGGAAACATGACCAGAAGTAACAGAGCCATCCTGGGAATGTTCCAGGAAATGTGCATTGGGCTGTACAGCAGTTTGTTTGACCACGAGGGAACAAACTCAGTGTCTGCTTGTTCCTACCATCTGGTGAACAGCAGCAAGAAGTTACAGACTTATTACTAAAAGTGGCATCTATTCTTAGAAAATACAGAGGTGGTAAGTTGATACTTCACGGTGGGGTGAATGGTGCTGCTTTCATTCATCCCGTCATCTCCCTGACAAGAGCAATATCTGAGAGATTGCTAATTGACTCCCACCAGCAACAGGATTAAATAGGCTTAAAGTGTATCAACTTCCTTGGTAAAACAAATGTGTAACTGGGAAGGACCTTGAAGAGTGCTTTAGGGTCTCTCTGGTCTTGGTGAGGAATCTAGATCTGCTTCCTCTTCCTAGTGTGCAGCTTCATGAGGAAGGGATAGCAAAAATTCATTGCAGAAAGAAACTTGAGGACTCAAATCATGCTCATACAAGATGGGACATGGAATGACAACATGCTGCTCCTTTTCTCTCAGCCATGATTTCCCTCAGCAGCAATATGTTTTCTGCCTACTTGCTCCACCAGTGTTTAGTACTTGGGCCTTTACCAAATGTAGGAAATAGCTTTCTCAGTGTACACACAAAACCACTCAGCCTATGTTGGATCACTCGATACTCAGGTATTCCTTAGCCACCCACCTACAAAGAAAATGAGATATACTGGAGGGGTCACAACAGTCATGAGACACATCCATGCTCCGCCCCCACTTGGCTGCAATTCACCATAGGAACCAACCACATAACTCTCTATAACCTGACAGACAGCATAATTCTTGCCTTGCAACACAAGACTCCACAGCTGGAGTTTGATACTCCCTATTATGCAGGGGTTCTCTTAGTACCGAGGTGTAGATCCAGGATCTGGTCTACTACCTAGCCAAAATCTGCTCCATGGCCATTGTCCCCCATGGCATCTAGGGAAATATGGACTGACCAAAAGTGAAACAAGGACTGGTTGTACATACCCTACTCATGCCCCGAAGACCATGGAGCACTGATGTTTACTGCTCTGCAAACTCCAGGAAAGCCCATTTCAGTGCCCTAGCTTTTGCATCCTTCCCCTCCCCAAAGACACTCTCACTACAGACTAATCCCACTTATCTTTCTACCATCTGGCAAGGAAGAAATGCAATGATTGTTATGGGTGTTTCTATTTTAAAATAGTTCTGTGGCTTCTAGATGGGGACACATGAGTGTGTAGCTAGTTAGATAAAGTATTTAAAGACTGTTACTGAAATAAAACCCATGACTTTCTTCTGGAGCCACCTGCAGCCCCCAAGGCAGTCTTACAAACCCACCCTTCAAATTTATTGGGCTCTTACACAATAATATCCTGCACACTTTCTTTCAGTTCCAGAAGGAATCCAGGATTGCTCGGCACTGCCACATTTTTCAGCCCTTATGTTAGCTGCAAGATAGAAAATACCTCCTCTCAACAGACCTGCTTGCCAAGTTGTTGCGCAAACTTTTTTGTCTTTCTTAAAATATTTTGAAAAGAAAAATATGTTACAATAAATTGGCTTTGACTTCTATATTCAAATGACAACTCTAGCTTGAACCCAGCCACATGTTCCATCCATTAATGGAATTCATCTGTTGCGTTTTTGCACAGATAGTGCAGGCTCCCCTGAATGTGTTTTCATAGTCCTGCTTAAAAAAACCAACAAAGGCCAACTTTTTCTTTCCCTCATCCCCTACCAGCCTGTATAAGCAGTAGGAGGGATTTTGTTTTAAGATAAACTGTGTAGTGTCCATTCACAGTACCTATCAAAGAAAGCTCTTCTGTAATAGCCATTGGCACAAAACACCAGCTGCTTGGCAAACAGACCCTGAGAAAACAGTGTAAATCATCAATTTGGAGCCAGATTGGTGTTTGGTTTTTTTTTTTGCATTTGGTCCTTTCTCTGCCGTTCATGAAATGTCAGTGTGAACCTATGAATCTACGATGTGTTACTTCTCCTGCCTGCTGATCTTCCATCAGCTGTGTTGGGATGGGAGAAATTTCCTAATAAATTAGGGGATTAGCTGCACAGCAGTTTGACCCTTCATGAACCAGTGCTATTGAGCCTTGCTCTCACCCTACGCTTGCAGCACTGCAAATCAGAAGAGCTGAAAGGAAGAAACACTTCAGCTTTATACACATTGAGATAACAGCAGAAGGGCTACACTGCTGTCAGGGACATGGGGCTCTGCTCCTGCACTCGGACAAAGGCCATCCTCCAACATCCCTGATGAGGAAGGGCAGATTTGGGTTAGAGTTACCCTGCTTTTGTTGAACTGTTTCATCCTGCTCTAAACCTGGCTTTACTACAACAGCTTTAATACAACTCCACACATCTAAAGCTGCTGGTACTGCCTTTTGAACCTCATTCCCGGGTTCCCGTGCTGTGGTTCATGTGCTTTAACTTTAGAAACCCCTGAACAAAGAAAGCCTGGAGTGGGACATGCATGTCCCCTTGCCCAGGGGCGCCTCTGCCCAGCAGCCCAACATCGCTCCAGCTGCAGAACCCCAAGTGCTTGCCTGCACAGTGACACCATGCACAAGGAAGGTAACCTTTCCACTTTGCCTCCGAGGAGGCGACATGACCAGGAGAACATCCGTGCAGGCAGCCAGGTGTCAGGGACAGGCTGGAAGCTTCACACCTCCAACAAGTACAAATGTGTATCTGAATTTGCCCCCATTCCTTGCTGGCATGCCACATTCCTCCAAAGGAGCTGCAGCCCTTTCAGGGCTGTGTCTGGTGCCAGCTGGGGCAGTGGCAGCAGCCGAGGGCTGAGTTAATGTTCACCAAGCACCACAAAACCCCAGCTGGTCCAGTGATGCTGAAACTTCAGCACAAGAGTGCTCTAGGTACAAAGCAGGTGTGTTGCACCACGTCCTCTAATGTTACAGTGAGATATAAAACCTATGAGACGCAGAAAGAGGCAGTCAGTGAGAGCTCCTCAGAGCTGGTAGCACAACTGGGGTTTTGTTCATCAGCATCACAAAGAACATTATGTTCAAATGTTTAAATTAGCAGTAAATCAAAGCACTGAAGACTAAGTTTTCTTTTCACTATCCCTGCTGCAACTGACTTTTGTTCATACAAATAAAGGGATGTTTTGGCTTCTAACACACATATGAACTTTATAAAATGCACTTTTTTCCCCTTTTCCCTTCTCCTCCCCTCCCCTCCCCCCTCACCTCTCTCCTCCTTGCTTTGGACCTTTCCAACCAAATTGCACCTTTCTCCTTTCCTCTCATCTTTCTTTCTCTCTAAAGCTTGTCAGGAGCCCTGAAAACCTTTTGCAAGCTTATGTCTCTGCATTCTTAGTTCAGAAGTGGTTTAGGGGCATTTGGCTGAAAAAGGATGGGTAAATCTTTAATCTCTTTCTCCTGGAATGCCTTGAATTGCTGAATAATTTTGCTGGGACAGAAGGGAAACAATGGTAATTTTTTTTACTAAGCCACGATGCCCACAGAGGCTGTTTGCTTCCCAGCCAGGAGCCCTGGCATCTGTGACACAAGGCGAGTTTCTGCTTCTTGCAGATTTTCTCTCTAAAGGAGATGGGGAATTTTTCCTCTGTGGGGCAACTCATTCTGTGCCCAGCGTAAAGTCGGGAGTGAACGCATCAAAGCGAGTCTCCTCTAAGTTTAGGTCTCTAACAAAAAAAAATTAGAGCAGATTTTGTCTAAACTGCCTGCTGGAGTTCTCCCCTCACTATACAGAGGGATGGGGCTGTATAATTAGGCTTCAGATGTTTAATTTTGATAACTAAGTTAGGAACCCAGATTAGATGATAGGAACATTCCCTTGCACTCCTCCTTTTGGATGCTTCTAGTCACACTTGAGTAAGATGCCTGGAAGAGTGAGTGTGAACACACTTTGATTTCTCAGGCACTAGCGGATGACTTTCTAAGAGTGTTGTATAGTGACCAAAAAGCCTCCCAAATTAGCCATGCAGAAGATAGGCTGAATTTCTCCTAATACTCTGCCAGAGAGTATTTTTATGCATTCCAGGAGGATCATTTTCATATGTACAAACAGCATTTGAAAACCTGAATATTGCAAGATCTTGAGACCCGTTTTTGCTGTGTCTAATATCCAGAGACACAGCTGGGTGAAGACTGCAAAATATTTTCTTTCAGTAATTTTGTGGAGTGTCAATAAGAAGTTGGCTCAGCCAACTTCTGTATTTTTCTCCTGAGAACATCTGAGCTCTCAGGACAAAAACTGCAGGGCCAACCATGTTTCCAAGGCACATACACAAGGAATCATGGACACTAGCATTGCAATTTCACAAGCCCAGGCTGTCTGCCAGAAATACTTGTGCCTTCATCCAACCAGGGAAAAGAAGCAAATGCTGTGTCACTCCTTCAACAAACTGGAGTGACGGAGCTTGAAGAGGAAAAGCGGACTAATCCCTTTCCACTGAAGCTGGAAATGATCATGACAGTAGAGAGCACACACCTGATTTCTGCATCCTCATGGTGTGAGTCATGCATTGGAGGGATAGGTTTGGACATCAAGTTATGCAGCAGGTATTCAGCATGCAGAGGGATAAGTATTTCAGCATACCCAACTGCTGCAGCTCTCACTGGAAGAGCCAAGGACACTAGACTTTTTAAAAAGACTTTTTTTTGGACACACTGACATTAAAGTGTACCCTATAACTATTTTCAGAAATAGGTAACACTGTGCACAATCTCACACATAAAAATGGGTGAGCAAATCCTTCAAAGGTGCCAATCCTCACTACTGGTGAGAAACCACGAGCAAACGACTTTGACAGATGGTTACTTATTTGTGCAATTCTTAATAGAAACCTTTTATTGCACTTTGCCTTTTCAGCACCAACAAGGAAGCTTCTTACTCCTGAGATCCTTGGGAACAGATTTTCAGCCATTAGCGATTTATTTGTAGCCCTGCCATAATCCCTTGCTGGAAAGCTGCACAGCCCCATAGCCGCTAGCAGGCAGTCTTACAACAATGTTGACAGCCCCAACTCCTTAAACTTGGGCAATGTGGGAGCTGCATCTTGCAGGGTCCAAGCTCAGATTCAGCACTTGCACAGTCACACAGCAACAGACCCAGGAACAGTGCCTCATTACCAGCCTTGTTTGACAATCAAGTCTTTAACGAGAACAAAGGTTGACAGTGATTAATCATTAAGACATTTCTTGTTCCTTGCTGCACGTGTTGGAGGCAGCCTCCTGCAGAGGCAGTCTGGCAGATTTCCTGTCTGCTCTATACCAGGGCCCGGGTCTGGACACACAGGGATGTCTTTTCCCAAAGCCAAGCACACAGATGAAAGTCTTGTCTCCATTTCTGAGCATGGCAAATTCGGAATGCATGTGCATTCTGCAAAAATAATAAACCCTTAGCTGTAAATCTGATTGCTGTATATTCAGGCAAAATGACCTAAAGGAGATTTGTTCATGTCAGAATTCTTCCCAGAGACTTCAAGGATGGATTATTAGTATTTTACCACATGCACCATGGTGAACTTCTAATGTCATCATCTGGCATAATGTATATATGAAGGTGTCCATTCTAGAAATATTTTGTTTATTTGTAATGAAAATAACATGCATGTATTGAAAGTTCAACAGAGGAGGTTATTGTGAAATGTCTGCATTGGAAGAGGAATGTTGGCTCCATCGAAGTCAATGGCAAAACTCCAGCTGACTTCAACAGGACTAGAATTTCCTCCCAGATCTCCATCCAGCCACAGGGGCACAGTGGCACTTTTGGCTTGGAGTGACCTAATTTTACACTTTCTAGACAAGATACCTGGTTCAGAGAGACACCATGTACTAATGTACTTGGGCAAAGACTATCCTGTGCTCTGTACAGAGCTCTATATTTAAATACCTCATGAGCTTTAACTTATATTAAAATAAGTTTGCCAATAAGCATGAATGATGAAGACTCCTATCCGGTTTTGGACAAGACCAGACATATAATGATTTGTTCTACTTCAGCATTATCATTTGCAATGGCTGTAATATACAATACCCACATTGCAACAAGCCAGACCCTTTAGTTTTTCATCACACGATTGCAGGAAAACAAATTAGAGAGGTTTAAGAAACTGACACTCCTCTAGTTAGAGCAAGAGCTGGTGTGAGTGAACCTGTTTTACCTAGTACTACAGGACAAGGTACGTGCGTACACATAGGCTCTGTGTTTCCACTAAGGAGTGGTAATTTCCAGCTGAGGCAGTGAAAACTTCCTAAACTGACTGAATGAGACATTTGTGATTATCTGTCTGTACCTTTAGTGTGGGCATATATTATCTGTGTATATGTATACCTTATTCATCTAAATGTTCTTGTCTCATTGCCATATGTTTATTATCTTTCCCAAGAATTATCTAGCCTGAAGTCTATACAGGAGAACTACTAGCAGTCAAAACTAGTATCTTGTAAGAGGAAGAGTTGGATAGTTCAGTAATAGGCGACAGTCTCATACATACATGTTTATATTTAAATGTTCAGTTCCCAAAGCAGCGCTAAAAAAGACACCGGAGTTTTACATGTAACAGGCTTATGTATAACATGTATCTTTTTTGGCATCTCACCTTATCCTCATGTTTCCCACCCTGCAGTGACTCTGACAGTCCCACTAATCAAAGGGTATGTAGGCACCATACAGGGAAGCATGGTCCCAAAGTCCCCAAGCTAGTGGAGACCTGGGCTGCTAGGATCACATGGAGCCAAGTGACCCAGGAATATGTGGAAATTTTATTCTCAAAAGCAACTATTCATTCTCAAAGACAAACCATGCTGGAGGACATTGAGCTGAGCGATGTTGAGCTGAGGGACATTGAGCTTAGTAGGATGCTGTGTGAATGCAACCATCTTCCAGACTGGAACCCATACAGGGCTGTCACTATAAGATCAGGTATACAAGAGTGCAGCATTTGCAAAACTATTACATTCTAATAGACCTAATGGAAAGAGAATAAATCTATGCCTTTTCTTTTGATCATAAACACTAATGCAAAAATCCATAGGAAATTACTGTATTTTTTTATCTTCTTGCTTTCCAGGCTATTATCTAGTTTCCTCAGCTTTTTTCCCACTAGCATTTATCTAGGTTTTCTTTGCACCTTCTACATCCCTCCTCATATAGGATTTGCCCTCCTTATTAATTCTCTGTAGTTTAAACATATCTTTGTCACTTCTAAATAACAAGCACACAAAAAAAAAAAAAAAAAAAAAAGAAAAAATTGATGACATAATGTGAAAGTTTTCCTCAAGCAATAAAAAAAGGCAAAGCAAACACCATCAGTGCCAGCTTTGCTGCAAGAGGGCATGAGGGAGCAGTCAACCTGAACAAAATATTCAGTGAAGAAAGAAAAAAATAATTAAACACAAAGAACAATAGCAACAACAGAAAAACCACATCATTTGAGCCAAACACTTGAATTCAAATGGATACAACATGGGTGACATGTCTGTCAGAGATACATATTAAGATCAAAACTCTCCTGCTGAGAATACACAGCAAGAACATGAGCATCCTTAAACCAGAGTGTCCTGGGATTCACTTTCTAAACCAACAGCTCTGAAACTCTGACAGAAAACAATGCCCAGTACTGAAAAGCAATGTGTGAAGAATGGCTCGACCTGAATCTCCATGCACTGATTGAAGCTGTGGGTAAGACATGCCTCAGGTGGGACTGGATCTCTTTGTTCCCAGCTACCCATCTCAGGATTATGACTGGTGGACCAAGTCACTGGGCACAGAAGTGGTTTCCGACTGTGACAAAAATGTTTCAACAACAATTGTTTCCCACCGTGACAGCCCACAGCACTGGTGCAAGTGCACAACACAGGGTTCAACAGAGCACCTGTAACTGCCCATCTACTCAGTTTTAAATGAGTCCTTATCACACAAACCCAACTGTGGTCTTCCCTCTCCTTGCTGAAGAGTCTTCTCCTTCCTTTATAACAGTTGCTGTCTTTGTTATAAAACAACTTAATTTGACGGGTGTTAATTTGCAGGAATTGACATAAACCTTAGGCTCCTGCTCTCCCCTTTCACTCTCTTCGTGTCATAAAATGGTATCAGTGGCCACAGCAGCCTGAGGGTTAGACAAATCTACCTATACCTCATCTATTTGTGCCAACAGCAGTTTCATTAAAGTGTGAAAACACCAGGTTTCCTAAAAAGCACTCCTGGGATTTGACTCATTTTTCATTATGATCTCAAGATGTAGGAAGCAATGTGGTTTTCTCGGGTACCCCAGCAGCTCCAAATACTTCTCTGGGCCAGGCGAAGAATAAAGCCAGGACCCTGAATTTTAGGAAAACAAAATTCCAGCCGTTCAAGGAGTAAGTTAGTAAAAGCCCCTGACAAACTGCCCTCGGGGAATAGGGAGCAGAACAGAGTTGGAAGATCTTTAAGGACACTTTCCATAGAAAGCAGGAGCTCTCAATCCCCAGATGTAAGAATTCAGAAAAGGAAGGCAAGGGGCCAGCATGGATGAGTTGGGACCTGCTGGTCAAAGTAAAGGACAAGAAAGAAATGCACAGGCAGTGGAAGCAGGGACAGGGATCCCAGCAAAACTGTAGGATTGCTTCGCAGTTGTGTAGGGATGGGGTCAGGAAGGCCAACATGTGATTTGAGCTGAACTTGGCAAGGGATGCAAAGAATAACAAGAAGAGCTTGTACAGGTATGTCAGCCAGAAAAGGAAGGACAAGGAAAGCATCCCTCTCCAATGAACATGACCAGCAAACTGCTAAGAATGGGTGAGGACATTCCGAACAACCTTTTTGTCTCAGTCTTGACTAGCAATCTCTATTCCCACATTTTAGTTTTAGTGAAGATTCAGACTAAACATATGGAAGAAATTTTTTTATGATGAGAGTGGCAAAACACTGGAACAGGTTTCCTGGAGAAGTTGTGAACGTCCCAGCCCTGGAAATGTTCAAGGTCAGGCTGGATGAGGCTCTGAGCAACCTGGTCTAGTGAAAGGTGTCCCCACTCATTGCAGAGGATTTGGACTAGATGATCTCTAAAAGTCCATTCTAACTCAAATGATTTTATGATTCTATAAGATTATTCTTCTCGGAGAGGTAACAAGGTTAGACAGAGCTCACCCACTTATGCTTTCAGTCCTGCAGAGTTTAGCTCTTTGCCTGGCCAGGATCTCCATCATGGGAGTTGATCTGCTGCCTCACTACTCCTCTGGTAGCCTTATCAGGCATGGCAGTGCGGCATGGTGGTGCATCTACTTCAGGAAGAAAAAGGTTATCAAAGGTGACAGAGGTCTGCTACCACTGTACAATGGCACAGGCCCTTCAAGGAGCACCTGGCATCTCACTGAGCTCAAAGAAAGCTTAAATGGAGCCAGCTGGAGAGGTCAGAATAGCTTGATCCACCAGGGACAGTCCTGCCTTGGAGAGCATGCCTGGGAGGAATTATCTGAGGAAAGGCTTCTTAAATCAGATGAAGTAAAAAAGAATTATACTTCTGGCATTTATTTAGCTATTTACTGCCCAAATCTTGCAGCGTGGGAAAGAATAACAGACTATCCAGAGCCTGCCGTATGCCAGCTATCAGATAATGTGCGACTCTGGAGAATGGGAAGGCTGATGCCAACAAAAACTTTCTTGCATGACTTCTGCTTGTTTTGTATTATTCTTGTGCAAGAGCAGTGAAAACCTGTTTTACACCCCTGTTTTTAAATAGATCTACTCTCACATGAAAAAGAACAGGTGGACAGGGTACTGCTGTCCTGTTTTATTTCTCTGAGCAAGGGAAAGCACAAATGCAATTTCCTATGTGAAATCATCCTCATATTTTTCTGCAGTATTTCCCACATTTGGAATATAGCAAAAGTCAGTAACCCACAGAGCAAGGAGTAAGGGGCTCTGGGTAGCCTGTTATACTCATGTTATCCACCCTGCCAGACAAGCCATGGGCTTTGCTGTGGGGAACACAGCGTTGCCTTCTGGCAATGCCTTTGAAGAGGCACTGGGGAGGTTCAAGTTCTGCCCCCGTCTTCACATGGTTGGTCACATCCAGACAATTAAACAAACACATAAACTAAGAAAAGACTCAGTTTATTGGTATCAGACCTTTTAGGGGTCAGATTGTACCCTTCTCACTGTCTGGTGGCAGAGTTGAGGAGATAAAAGTACAGCAAGGAGCCTTTCATTGGCATCTGCAATGCCCACTGAGATGCATTGGACCAGACAGTTCAGATAAAACGGTGAAGTAGAAACACCCAGCTGACCATTTAACTGTGCTTATGAGGAGAGAAAGCAAAAGGAGAAACCAGCTGAATTAAATGAACTACATGAGTTGTACTACATTCTGTAACCACATGGTTAGATACCACAGAGGTAAAAAAAAAAAAAAAGGAGTTGGCTTGGTTTTATTTGACTTCCCTGTAGAGGTCATCCCTTAGCAGTTCTGGCAGTTGGACAAAAATAGAGGAAAAGAGAAAAGTGTTCATTTATTGCGAGCTTGGTTTGTTTTGGATTTTAGATATTTTAAATCTGCATATTTGCTCTACTACAAAATTATCTTGATCTGTGACATCCTTTTCCCTATCCTAAAAAGCAAAAGTTGGATTCATTCTTGGGCAATAGACAGCATATGTCTCCTTTAATTTAAAAATAAGGTTTAAAATGGATTTACTTGGCTCACTGGTTTGCACTATCTGGCACAGAAAAAAAGTTTATCCAAAGGCTGTTTTGCAGGCTACTCCTGCAAATGACCTTCTCTCTGGGCTGCACAAAAGTTTCTGGTAAGTTTTTAGATCTCATAGGCAGGAGAAGCCTACCAGGCTGGAGGCTGTGTGGATTCAAACAACAGGAGGACACTCTGGCACAGAAGAATTCACATACACTTGTTAATTAGGGGAAGGGCAAAAATCTTGCAATAGGTCGAACCATGGGTTCAGAATATTCAAAATATCATGATAAAGATTTGATACCGGATAGCAAGGAGTTGTGATGTGGCATTTGTGGGAGCTGACACCAAAACTCTTGAAAAACTGTACTAAAGTTAGTACTTGATAAAACATCTCTAAAATACCGTGTCTCTCTTGTTATGACAATTATAGAAGTGACGGAAAATACTGAGAGTTTTAATCAATGACACAAAGTACCTCAAATGGGTGTTGAAATATGTATGATTATGTAAATTAGATTGCTTGGGCTAGAAAGGGCAAGTTTACAAAGTAGTTGGTTGGCATGGTAAAGAGCTCTTTCCAAGTACATCTTGTTCTTCAGATCAAAAAGGTGTCAAACTCAGGGAATAACCCCTTACTAGCAAGGTCCTGTAGCAAGGTCTTTACTTACTCAAGTAAAAATGCTTCCTTGATTTTTAATAATGATAGTTGTGCCTCTTGATTTCTGCCCTGCTTCTCTGTAATATTTTTTGTGTGACTAATCAGACTTGAATCTTACAAAAATAAAGTGTTAATTAAGCTTTATCTAATCTCAATCTAATCTGACAGCAGCAACCCCCATCTGCTGCTCTGCTGTGCACTCTTATTTGGACCACCTACTACACATGGATAATTAGGTGTCGCAACTACTATGGCATCTAAGATCAGGAGAGTGCTGAGTGATTCAGACAGCCATCTTCATAGCCAGGCTCACCAGTCCTTGCTTTCCTAGACATGCAATGGACAGGAGTTACTGTACTGTCCCATCTAGGAGCCAGAAACGGGCTCTTTTCATGCCATCAGAAAGTTAGGTGTCTAATCCAGTCATCCAGGCTCTCCTGGTTGTTCATGTAGTGAAGGCAACTCATTGCCTCCAGAGGGTTACTGGCCAAGTCTGGCCTCTGCAATGGATGGGATGAATCTGGAGTTGCCTCTGTTCTTCTGCTGACTGGAAGAGCATGGGGGGCTAACTTGAACATGAGACTGCACATTGAAATGAGACATCTCTCATCTGATGATAAGAAATCTGACTGAGAAATTACATGGGCACCAAATCTGTAGTAACAGATTTCAGAGCCAAATGCGAGTGCATTGCAAAGATCCCACTGGGCTTTGGACTAGGCTCTGCTGTCAAGACAAGTTAATAGATGTGGGACATGGACAGTGATGTGCAGAGAACTACAAATCCAAACATCCTGATGGTTAGATGTGTTTGCTTCTGGCCTGCACCTCTCAAGCTCTTCTGGGGGAATTACTCCAACTAATGCTCATCTTGTACATACAGTCATTTTGTAAGGATAAGGGATAATTTAATGTATTCTCCTCCCTTGCTCAAATCAGACTTATCTAGTCTTTGTCCACATACACTGCGTGACCTGATTTTCCTCTCTGAGATAATTCTTCCTAAGCTGCTAAAAGCTTGTCTCAAAAGCCAGCTCAGAGGTCAAGTGAGCGGGATTTCATGATTTCACTGGGTATCTTTAAGGAGAAAATAAAAGCTTTGGGTTACACTGCTAGTCTGCCAGCATTAGACATAAGCTGGGTCCAAAGAAATCTTCCAGTGCTCACTCCACTGGCAGGAAGCACAACTTCTTGGTCCCCTGGCCAGAGCAGCTATCAGTTTAGATAAATAAAAAGAAATGAAAGGGAAAAGAAACATTAAATGAATTGTAAGGGTCAGGCAGACACCTTACAGTCTGGTGTAAGTAAAGATCTCTAGAGACTCACCACAAGGACTTTGCCTTTACTTTGCTCCACGAGCTCTGATAGAAATTCTCTGCTAAAATTAAGGACAAAACTTCCAGCAACTTAAGCAGGGGCACGGGCTCCTCAAGAGTTTGCACAGCTCTACATTGGGAAGTATACCTGGCTTCTGCAAGGAGCAAACATTTAAAGGCATGGCATACTGAAAATATGTGGCATAAAGGGAACAATGGATATACAGATAAGCAGACAGTAGATGATATATTCCTTCCTAACAAAGAAGGACAGCCCTCTTTACAGCTGAGAGACCTATCAGCATCTTTGATATCATTTTTCTTAGGGGAACTGCTGAATAAAGGGTCTCTGTCTTTTTGAGCATAATTACAACTGATTTTTTTTTTCCTGATAAAGAATGTAGTCATTGAGCCACAATAGCATTATTTGATTACTTAAATTCATCCTCTAATCCCTCCAAAATGGTATAAATTATTGAATAAGTCACTCAAACCCTATAAAAGCACTTTGAAAACATTTTGTTCAGCACGATAATGATCAGACAGAATGTAGCAAGAGTTACAGTAAATTAGACTCATGCTCCAAGCTGGCTGCCACTCAATATACTCATAGCTAAATTCTCACCTACTGAGTTAGACACTCTGTCATGGATAAATTAAGACATAGTCAGTTCTAAAGTGTGTTGGCAAGGACCTTTAGTTCCTTCCCATTTTTTTATAAAGTACATCCATGTGATTTTTGGAGGTACTATCAGAGAGCTGCACAATGTTATGCCTTGTAGAGATGCTGTGGTACCTCTGAGCAAACCCAGAAACATGGAAAATTAGTTTGGGTAGACCTAATGTTCCCAGAACACAATTTCCAGCATGTAGATTAGCTTCTCAGGCACTCCCAGTTTCTCTGCTGCCAACCTCAAGCAGTGTCACAAGTGAACCATTAACAAGGTGCCCAAAGGTGAAATTCCCTCAGAAAAGCACATCTGCCTGGATCAGAGCTTCTCCTGCAGTGTTCCTGTACTGTGAGGAAACAGATCTACCCCAAATTCAAGACCAACATGAGTGAAAGCCATGCTGTGAGCACCCTGTCTCATCTTACCACTTTCCATCTCTTACATGGCAATGGGGATGCCCCAGTAATGCGAGTCCTCGCAATGTTGTGACACAGGGGTAGCGAAGTGGGATCCTCATCTGAACTGAAGTCCCTTGTGATCACACATTAATGCTGATCACAACAACTATAGGTGAAATACCCAGCTGAGAACACACTTTGACAGCCCTTGTAATCATACAAAATTTGTTAGTTTTTATTAGTAGTGTTAGTGTGACAAAATAGTTATTCATGATGCTCCTTAACAAAGGGCATGTTAACTGCTTGAGTGTTATCAGTGACAATGATAGATAGTATGTACCAATAATTACAACGACAATGCTCTAAATTCTGCATTTCTCTGAATTGCTGATAGATAGCTGACAATTTTAGAAAACAGAAATGCCTTCACTAAGCATCAACATGTACCCCTGTACCCCTGTCTCGGAGAGGTGCTACAATCCTTATATGTGTCACAGTCATGAACTAGCAGATACTTTTGAATTGTGTCCATTCTGAAGAATTTGATCCATCTTACAAAACACTGCCTAGGTTTGTTCCTGTGCTGGAATGGAGAGCCAGTGTGCTTGGGAGCCAAGCCAAAGCACTAATTCTGCCCAGCTGCCAATGTATTCTGGGAAATTTCTGCCTACAAGCTAAACTTCTGCTTATTTCTCTTCATTGTAACTGATGCCTCAGCAGAAATGCTGGCCTGACCTTCTCCACTGCCCTTAATACTGTGCAAAAATCAGTGATATGTTCATAACATAGAAAGATCTAACACAAGTTTTCCCATATGAGTTACTGTTGGTTGCAACAGCTTTCTCCTATCCCAGATGCTAATTCTATTCTATTCTATTCTATTCTATTCTATTCTATTCTATTCTATTCTATTCTATTCTATTCTATTCTATTCT
>JAWWLV010000001.1:38083620-38116089 GCA_035041135.1 Platyrinchus mystaceus
TCTATTCTATTCTATTCTATTCTATTCTATTCTATTCTATTCTATTCTATTCTATTCTATTCTATTCTATTCTAAATAAAAGAGTGTAGGAGCTAGCAAACATCTCCAGTTACCTGAGTATCCTGTTTCCAACAGCAATTGGTAATAAATACCTGGACTACAGGAATTAGAGTGCAAACAGAGTGCTTCTCCCACTCATATACCTTCTCCATGTCAGTCATACCTGCATGCTTCCATCAGGCCCCCCCAGATTTCTTATCACCTTTGCTGTCTTTCTCTGATCCTCTTCTAGGGAGAATGGAACTGCAATGCAGTAGTCAAAATGGGAGCGAATTATGGGTTTAAACATTGGGATAATGATGTCTTGTAGTCTGCTTTCTTTTTCCTTTCCAATACTTTGTACCTACTATTTGCCCTTCTGATAACTGTTGACCCTTATATTTTCAGAGAACTATTCATAACAACTCAATATATATCTCCTGAGCAGTGGCAGCTAAGTCAAAGCTCATGATTTTGTACATATACCCAGGATTGTTTCTTTTAATCATGTCTGTTACTCTGTATTTATAGACATGCACCATTTCATAGGCATTTATTTGTTAGGAACCTTTTCTCTCTCTCTCTTTTTTTTTATTTTTTCTTCTTTCAGCTGGCATTTGGTTTTACACTGAATAATTTGTGTTACGAGCAAACTATCACTCTGTTACCACTTTTTCTAGATCTATTTGTCTGTTGTACATCAAAGATCCTGGACTTAATCCCAATGATACCACTTCATTAAGAATCTGACTATTTAATCCCACAGTTTCTTTCTTAACTTGATTTAGCTGTCTCTTAACCCACTGATAGTCTGAACTTTGTTAGATAAGAGTCCCCACATCTCCTTATTGATATAACAACTGAAAGGAAGCTCCTTTTAAGCAAGACAAGTAGCAGAAAATAGGTATATGCTAAACCGGACCCAATCCATTGACACTGAGACTCCTAAACAATATTCCTGGCTGTATGTTCTCTAGCCAACCAGCAGACCACATCCAAAACACATGAAAAAGACCCAAGAATCACAATATCCTACATTACGGCATTTAGAGATGCCAAAATAATTCTCCTTGTGACCTAAAGCAGCTTGACATCTAACCCATTGTTCTAACCTATGCCAGCTAGAAAGGTCCTGCAGGGATCTACTGGCTCTGTCAAAGATCCTCCTCAAGTGACACTGTCCATGAAATGATCCCTGTGCTACACAGCAGTGGAAAGTATATATCTGGTTATGCTGGCTTTCTGGCTACTTGGGGATGACTGTACTTGAAAAATCTCAGCTGCCCTTTGAAAGTTTGACAGCTTTCATAGCACTGGAGCAACACATTTAGTAATCTCTATCCTCATCTTCCACCTTGGAAGCCAACATGTGAGGTGCTGACACAATGGACACAATCTCAGTGCTCATATCTTGAGGAGAAATAAAGCTGCCACACTTGGATTATTACCTTAATGTTTAGATTATTACCTTAAGGTTCTTTATCATCACAGACATGTTTTGAGAAGTGAGATAAATAAAAGGATCACTGAGAAATTCCTCTCATCATGGCCTCTCCTGCAATATTCTGGGGACCAAACCAAGCATGCAGTTGATATCTGTGCAGGGAAGATATAGGTTGGAGACTGAAGCAGTGTCACTTGCGTAAGATCTGAAAAGGTAAAGATTGATATGGGCTTCCTCCCCCCCACACCTCCAGATATGTCAGGCTGGAGCATCATTACATTCAGAGGAAGAGGTGAAAAAAGAGATTACAGGTTTATAGGAGATGTGGAATGATTTGGAAGACAAGCTTCTGCCCCCTGGAGAAATAATCTTTCAGAGAAAGCTTTCAGTGACAGTAACAGAAGTGCAAACTTCTTCATTTGCTAAGACCTCCACGAGCTTTTCCTCAAAAGACAGAGTTCCATATTCAGTGCCATCAGAAGACCAAACAGAAGCCAAGGTCAACCTGACAAACACTTATGCCAGAGATTCCCAGGATGGAAGTCTGGGGGACCACTTGGCTTTTCTATTCATTGCCAAACAGCTGATTCAGGGAGATTTGCTAATGGCTCTGTCAAACTCTGTAACCAGCAAAGAGAGCCATCAAGACTAAACTTTTCCTCTTCTGTAGCTTTTCCTGGAGTTGCAATGTCCCTAGCCAATGTTTTGACCTGGCAAGGAACAAGCTTTCTTTTCATCCCTTCTCTGATATTTTGAGATTCCCATCAGTAATGCTGGGAGCACAAAGGTGGATCATATGAAGCTGGGATGGAAAACTGGCTGAGCATCCCCTGGAGAAGACAGAAGTCATCTGACCCACTGTGCTCACCCCTGCTTTCCATCACGCACCTGCCATCCCCTTCCTGATTCTCTCTTGCTCTACCCTGTCGAGGTTTGAACATCCTTGACATTTAGATGGGAGAGGATTTGTTCAGTGGGATATTCCCTGAAAACTGACCTTTGCTAAAGTCCTCTATGCAACAGCAGTGCTCCCTCCCTTCTGTAATGACTCAGATGAGTAGGCCCAATGACTCAGTGGCTTGGAGAGCTTAAATATCAAGGGACTACTGACAGTAGCCTTCCTTAGTGTCGTGGGTTTGGCCATGGGCCAAACTTGAGTGAGGATTACAAATATTAGTGCTTTGGGATTGGAAGATTCCACCTCTTTAAGTTGTTTGTAACCTCCCTCCCTGGTATTGCAAAGGCATAATCAGGTAGTACACTGATAAAAACAGTGGAAAGAAAACTTCCTACTTTCCTGTGGATGCTTAGGCAACACGCTGGGATCTTCAGGGAACCAAGGCAGCATGAAGAGATCAGTGTTATCCCACAGTTCCTGACTCCAGAAGAGTTTTAGCTTTTTCTAAAACTGCACCTTCTCTGTCTGTTTTCTCCATGAAAAGAGAACATATGCACCTAAGATTGTTGCCATATTTCTACTAAAATGCAAAGGACTGAATTGCCAGAAAACGCCCGGACTAACAGGCAATGGAAGTTTGGAAGCTGCAGATGAGAGCAGCATGCCCTTGTATCCATGCCAGGTCCTCCCTCCTGCCCACCACGACAAATGCACCTGGCAGCATTAGACTATGCTAGCAGAGAGTCGGCAGCAGAAAAATAGACATTCCAGGAGGTGGATCAGTCTGAAAAGCACATAATGGGAAATAAGAGACTGATGAAAAAGATAGAGGTTTCCAAACAGATGAAAAAACAAACTAAAAAATTGTAAGGAATTATGATTTCCCTGAATATCCCTTTCCATATACACATGGGATGTACCCAGAACCACGGTGACCAAAATAAAGATGCTATCCAGATAAATACATGTTTAAATGTTTGCTTTGATGTAGGTTAACAAGAAGGAGTAGAGGGGATGAAAACATTCTCAAATAATCACACTCTTAAAAGATTATATTAAGCTCTGATACACTGTTGATACATCCAGTCAGGAAGATTATTTAAACTGAACAGGATTTTTACATATGTAAGTAATTTTATTTGTGCACATTTTTGTTCTACTTTCTTGGGGAAGGAAAATGTGATGTACTTTGAGTGCCTAAAGACTTCAACTTGACATTTATCTCATTTGTTGAAAACAGATCCTTCTGAATTGATTTAATAAAATCTTCAAGTGCCAAGTTTCCTGCTTGGAGCAATTGTTTTAAACAGTGAATGAAGGTATTTCAGTATCCTTCCCCTTTTTTTTGTTCCAACCTCACAAAGCTGTATTTTTTTTTTTACTTTCAGATGTTTACTCTTCATTATTTCTTAAAAACTGTCAAGTTTGAAAATGAGATTTTGACTACTTTTGTTTTGTTTCAAATCTGGTCTATTCCTTCTGCCAAATCAATATGCAACCAAATGAAGATGGGAAAGAATTAGTACTAAACTTTGTTGGAACTTTTTGGCAGTATGTGTGTTCACAGTAAAAGTAAACAAAATATTATTTGTATGTCTTTGTAAAAAGCTAACAAGTTTTATGACAATAATAAGGCAGCTGCTTAACTACTCCCCTGGCATTCCAGACAGGATTTCAGAGTGCTTGGACTGACTCACATTTTGTAGAGGGTACCTTATTTTTCACCGGGAGGGTGACGAAGTGTTGTAGCACCAAAAACAGCAACGTTGCTCATGGGCTCTGAGTACGTGCAGAATTCTTCAAACAGCAGGATTTACAGCCTCACTTCTTCCTCTGGCTACTATTATTATTGGAGTTATTAGTAGTATTGTAATAGTTTAATTTAATTACATTGGGTATATTATTGCATTCTGATTCTCTCTGAAGGAGCAGGTCCATCCCCTCACCTCAAGCAGAGGAGCAGGCGAGCCCATGCCGGAGGGGAAGGTGCTCCATGGAGTGACCCCTCATGGACACCAGCGTAACAGCCCCAACAAACTGCAAATCCTTCAGTGGCCAGTTTCAGGACCCAGGTGAGGGAGAATTGATTTGAACCTTCAAGCAAATGAAACACAGGTCATCCAAAGGTCACTTTCTTAGCTGCCTGCCTGGTTAGCCACTTATGCACCCACCTACCCAGCCGCCTATGTGACTGCCTATTATTTTTCATCACCCTTATACATTAGCCCCTCCAGATCTTCGAGACATGATCTTTGAAGAGCTTAAACCTTACAAATTGCTAGTGATTCGTGGTTTTGCGAGTCATTACAAAGTCCCTTTCTGGCTTCCTTGTAGGCCACCTTCAGCTACTGGAAGGAATCCCTATGAATATGTGCATTTCTCCTTTCCCATGACAAAATGACACAGGTATCTTTGTTGCTGTCAGCTCATTCAACTCCAGTTTACAGAGAAGTTCTCTCATGACTGCAGCTCAACAACTCTTATTCAGATGGGCTCCCATGTGTGTTGTGCTTATTTTCTTTTTCTTTTTTAATCATCTGGCATAGCCTGGGATACTTCCTGATAAATCATATCTAATGTCTGTCTTGTGGTTTTCTGATGTGAACAACAACAACAAAATAAAAAATCAAAGAGGTAAAAAGCAATATTAAAAACACATTTAGTGTAATCACACACTGGGGGGAAATGAAGAAAGCACTAAGCTCTACCTACTTCTCTACAACCACCTTGAAAGTCTGAAAGTTACATTGAAAACACAGTGGGTTGTAGAGTGAAGCAGTAATGAGAATCAGAGGATTAAATCAAAAAAGAATTAACAGTTTTATTCTTGACATGCTGTTTCCTGCTTTTGGTTTAATTTTATCTTTATCATTCAGGTATTTGCATAACTGTTTAACTAAGGTGTATTACTCGGGGAAATTCAACATTTTGCTGGATTAGAGACATACATTTTTCAGTCCCCATTGATGACAATTACTGTTATTGTGGTTCCTGCTATTAAAAGCTTTCCTTTCCAAGGTTTCTATAGGCTCATTTTTTTCCTGCTTACTTAAATTTCTAGATTTTTAACCTTGTATTCTCTTTTCTACCAATTCCTACCAATTGTCCTAAATCTTCCTATTTGACCTCTATTTCTCTTCCCCTCCACATACTCCTTCTGAGGCTCCTACAACTGCAGACAGCAGTGGTGGCCATGATTCAGCAGCTACTCTGCCAACAAGGGCTGGACAACCATCTCACCAGGAGAAAAGCAGCTGCCTCAGCGCTCCAAGCTGCAGGGAAAGTGGGAGGTGGGATTCACCCCTAACTAGTGGCTAGACATAAAGCATTAATTTAATCTTCCGTATCATTTACTCACAGCTGCTTCCAACTCTGCTTCTCCTTCTGACAATGTCCAAACTTCCCAGCAGATGGCATCTCCTCCCAACTTCTACCTGAGCTCACCATGTGCCGGAAGACACAGCCTGCAACTGCCTTCTTTTGAAACAACCAATTTTATATTCTATCTGTGCAGGAAACATGCCCAAGGAAAGTGCAAACAGGAATGAATCTACACCATTACACATTCATTTTGCAGCTCGACCTACTATGTTCCTCTCAATATTCAGACAATTATGGGTTTTTCCCTGCTGGAGAAGACCCAATGTTTATTTGCAGATCAGCTCTAGAAATGCAACCAAAGAGTGCAAATCATTTGCATCTATTACAACAGGAACTCTAACATGGAGTATAATCTATTACTTAGCAAAGCCAAATGGAAGCAACAATAACAAGGGCAATAAGGCTGATGTAGAAGACCTTCCCTTCTTAAACAATAGCTGGAGAATTGGGATGCTTGCAACTCTCAACCCTCAGCCAGATACTGCATAAACACATGCAGTAGGAGAACACTTCCTTGTCCTTCCCTATGTAGCTGCATACTGTCTTTTCATTTCACCTCTGAGGACAATATGAGCATGACTGAGTGACACCAAAACCTTTGTCTCAATCGTTTGGTAAGTTTAGATAGGCAGGATTTGGATAAAGCTTCAATTGGCACAGCCACAGAAGCGCTGTCAGCTCTTCACATCTGTGTATCCACCTCCAAAAGCTCCTCAGAGCCCAATTCTCTTGTGGGTCGTGAAAGAAACAGGAAGGGACAGGAGACAGAAGGTTGAGAAGGGGAGGTTTGGAGAAGGATGGTGGGAGCTTTTAGATAAAATGTGAAGGATGTACTGATGGAATGCACTGAAGAAAAAATTTTGGACACTTGGAACACCATGCTGGCTAAGTCCAGCCCTATTCTATCCCTAGTTGGCATTGCTTCACTGACCAGTGAAAACCAGTATACTGAAGGAATATAGATCTTTCCTTTTCAAACTTAGCTGTTATGGCTACCAAATGAACAAACAGAAATGATGCTACTGGGCTCATGTGACCACATGGAATTAACTATCACAACTCCGCCATGAAATGCTAACTGAGAATTCTCCCTGAATAGTCCAAAGTTTAAAAACATGCCTCCAGATAAAATAAAGCAATGCAATTATCTGATACAGGATTTGTACCAACAGTGTCCAAACAGAAAATGAGAGTAGGTATGTAAAGTAAATGAGCCACTTTTTCAGACAAAACTTTTGACATGATGGTTTCCCTGAAGGAAATCTGTTGAGATTACCAGTGAGTCACATTCAGAACTGGATTTAAGAAGTACATAAAAAAACAGACACAGGAATTATCGAAAACAAGAGGAGCTGCATCAAAGATACATTTTTTTCCCTGCATTGAGGCTAAAAAAGACAGCTGATATGAAACGTGATTAGCACTGGTACACTTCTCATATTTGTTACATTTATTATCATTATTAAACTGCACTACTTGTGTGCACACTGTTGCAAAGATGGTGATCTTAGAGTGCTTTCAGCTACAAGTTGACCTAAGGCTTTTATAATCTGAAGTCTCCTTCTTGGAAAGGCAGACAGAGCCAAGCCAGAAACTGAACATGAAAACTATATATACTGTTTGGTTCAAAATACTGTGTAAACAAAAACTGGATCTCTATAGCATGATTGTTGGCTCTCTATTCAGTCTCATTTCTAGGTAATGAGTGAGATTTAATAACAGAACCTGTTCCTGTGGTAATCACTGGTCATTTTTTTAGTTGAAGAGAGGCAGATAAACTGAAGTTGTGTGTTTTTGAAACTACCACCCTGTAATTTAACTGGAGTGGTAATTTCCTTTAACATTTTGGACATGAATTCAATTCCCAAAGAGAGAGCAGCCCATCAGCAAAGGCTGCTAATGCATCATGTACCAGTTTCAAAGCATCCTTGGCGGCTCATTTAAAGTAGCAGTCGAAAATCCCCTGAATTTCTGGGGAAACTGTCCTGGTGGTGACCTTTTAAACGTAACCTAAGTTAATATTTTTGGTAAAATCTGCCTTTTTCTCTTCCTTAAATGCCCTGTTTGAATTTTAACTGCTCTCAAATTTCAGATTTCAAGCATATAGTAAATGGGCAAGAGGGCATTCATTTGCTGGGCAATTTTTCCCTCCACAGGCAGTTTTGTGCCTTAGGCAAAACACAGAGGGGAAGATGGAAGATTGGAGCACCACAGGACCTTTTTGATCCCCCAGTAGCACAGCAGGAGGTGGTGACCTGGTGCTTTGGTCCCTGAGGGGAAGGCAGGCTGCAGCAGGGATCACCAGGAAGAGGAGGGAGGTTTAACACAGCTATGGTCCCCAAGATGCTGGGAAACAATCACAAATTTTAAACAGCCCTTGGTTTGGGCTTTTCTGGGACACCAAGAAGAATCCTGCTCTAGACTGGCACAAAGCTGAGCAACCCATGCAGGAGGCATGGTAGCAGGAGTCTCTAAATCCAAGGGATGCCAAACTCAGGCCAGAGGCTTAAGTGAGACAGTAGTTACTAAGCAAGGGATGTCAGCCATGGCTGAAATGAAGTCCTATCTGCTATTTATGCAAATATGTGGGGGCACAGGATGCTCTCAGTTCCTTACTGAGGGAACAACTGAAAGCAGGGTGATGCAGAGCTGTGTGGGTGCATGTGTGCTGCTACTGGCACAAGCTCAGCATCCTCCCCTCACCAAGACTGGCTTAGGAAGGTCTGGAGGGCTCAGGGAAGAAGGAACCCACCAGAACTGCAGTCTCTTTTTTTCCCCAGGCACTGGCTAAAACTCAAAGACACAGGTTTGCCTTCATTCACAGATGTGGCGGAGACCATGGGGGATTTCAGTCTTGGACAACTAAGATCCCCTTCTGCCTATTCACTATGAGTACAGGCTGCTCTGAGAAATGCCTTTGTGCTGGGCTTGTAAGGGCCAGCCTTAATTATTCCCGTTCCTCTTAAATCGTCTCTTTGTGCTACAGGCTCAGTTGTGATGATTTTTCATTTGAAGGGATTGCATCACATCAGACATGGGGCCATAAATCCCCCGGAATAGGCAAACTAGTGACAGCACTGGCCTGTTTTACAGCAGGAAAGTGTAAAGTTTATTGTCATTTTTAGAAGTGAAATGATTTTAAAGTGACATAATCTTAAAGGAAAAAAAAAACCCCACATCACACTACGAGCAACACTGCAGAAAGTTAATGTTTTCCCCAAACAAAGTGACCAGGTTATGGGAAAGGGTGGGGGTGGGCGTGTTGGTGGAAGTGGCCAGAGGTGAATGAAAACAGGAAAGGCGAGTAGCTCTGATGTGGCTGTGATTGCCTGGACACCTTAACTCTTTGCTGTCCTTTTCTGACACTTATGCGGCTTTGGGCTGTCTTGCCTCACAAAACAGTCTGACCCATGAGTGTGCTCCATCTGTGAAAGGGATAGATAGGCCCGTGGAGCTGCATCCTGGGGCACATTCCTCGCAGGCTGTCCCTTTCCTGGGGACAGCCTGCCATGGGCACATGAGGGGCCCTGGGATCAAGCTTTATTTTGATGAAACATTTGGAAAGTACATACTGAGATTTGGTGGGAGGGATAGCAAAGCACAGCCCAAAGATCTGACTTGGCATTGTGCCCCGGTGCACTGTTTCAGATTTAGAGGGGGAGGATTTTTCCCACATGCTTTGCACTGGCTTTGCGCTGCTCCTCTGAAGCCAACTGCCCCCACCCCACACTGAGAGCTTCAAAAGTCCCAGCTTGGGGTTTGAGTTCTCTTGTTGCCCAGCCATGCTGGATGGGACCACCTTTTCTGTCACATGGGATTTGCTGAGCTACCAAAGTAGAGAAAGAAGCTGCCCAAGGAAAGGCAGGGGCACAGAGAGCTGAACCCTGCTCTGCATGCCCCAGTACCACCTTTAGTGGGGAAGTTCTGTCCTTGCCTGGAAAAGGATTCAAAGGGTTCCTTCTGCTCTGACAAAAGTTGTGTCTAATACTAAAAGCCCCTTTGTGATCATGACACCAGAGTAAAGCAAGACTGAATACTTCTAAGGAACCTGATGCCATCCTGAAAACACAGACAGCAGCCCTGGAGGACAGCACATGGGTCAGTAAAGCAAGGCTGTGAGGTCTGCAGGGAGCCCTGCAGCTCCAAGTCTCCCAAGTAGTATTTGAAGCTAATGATGGTTATCACAAAGGAGTCTGTACTCTGCATGTCTGGAGAGATGGAGCTCCGGCACAGAGATATTTCCAAAGCCCGCTTTTGGGGACAGCCTATGCCAGCTGACCACATAACTCCACCGTGGTCCTGCAAATCCAGCTCCTTTCTTGGTGCCCATTGCATCGGTAAGCAGCATGTCCCAAAAGCCAGCTTTCCTTATACACCGTGCCTCCAGTCCACAAGCGTTGGGTCGCATTGTCCATTCAAAAGGGCTTAGGAACACACAGGTCCCTTCTCTGTAGTGCACCAGTCCCAGTGTCTCCAAAGGCTACGGCATCTTGTGAGTCTAGCACAAGGCAGTGTATGTCTTCCCCAAAAGGCCTGACATCCCCGCTCAGAGCAAGTGTTTCAGTAAGTTACAAGGGACGTTTCTGTTCAAACAAATGCTTTTCTGCAGCCAGCTGCAAATCCATCTCACAGTAATGTTTCTATTTCAGTAGGCAAGTCTATTATGTCAGAAACCGTCTAGCCACAATCGTTCAGAACACAAAAGCAATCGCATAATCCCCTTACTCTGTGCGAGATAAGCAAGGCTCCAATAAATGGAGCACTTCTTCTCTTGTGGATTTAATCCCCATTTGAGGTTTTTTTACTGTTATTATTATCCTTTCTAATCATCCAGGAGTAAGCAAGGATTTCAAATGAAAACTGCCCCTAAAGGTTTCTGTCTTTATATACATGTACATATATATAAAAAATTTGCACGTATATATGCACAAACACACATAATTTTGACTGTATATATCACTACATTCACTAGTAAGATTCACAAGAACTTCTTTTATTCTGATTCCACAAGCAGGATCCCTTCCCAGCAGAAATATGAAGTGCTGCAGCTTCATGCCAGTGGTTTCGAGTTGCAGACTTTAAGCTTTCTCTGACCTTTGTACAGAATTTTAATTCTTTCTTTTCTTCCTTGCATTTCTAGCTCAAGGGTGATAAAGGAGACCTACTGACTCAATGAGGTCACATCACCCCAAAAAGCAATTGAAAAGAATAAAATTTTTGACCTTCAGAGTAATTTTACCAGCCAGCAAGGTAAGTAATGAAACAAACTTTATGGAAAATAATTCACCAGATTTCTTTTCTGTTTTGACAGTAAAAGGGGAGACCAGCTCTTCTTCTTCTTAAGTAACAGACATTTGCAACTGGGGAAAGACTGCATCTCCCCAAGTCTGAACCAGGTTGTGGGCTTGAACAGCATCTGTCCCTGTCGAGACTATGTGTCCGACACTCAGTAGTGACACTCTCTTGTCCTGGATGTAGGCCTGGGAGAAGGAAAAAGCAGGTTCATACCATTTCCTTTGGCCTGGAAAGAACTGTTTTCAGGATAAGTAGCAGATTGCTACTTCAAATGAGGAGTGAGATATAAGAATAAAAAGTCTGGAGATGAAAGAGTGAATCCAGTTTACAAGAAACCTTTTGGTCATGAATGATTAAGTGAAAAGTTATTCCTCCCTGCCTGTACTAATGCCTCACAATTAATGAAGCATTTAAAGGATACTTAAGAGATGATATATATGAAACAGATCTTACTGGGTATGCTTTGTGTTGGGCTCAGCCTTCAAAGCCCCAAATAGTTTTGCTTAGGCATACACGGCTGGCAGGGGGACCCTGCTCACTCGTCACAGCAAAAGTATGAAAGAACAAAAGTAAAAAAATGCAAAACACTGAGAGCTGCAGAGTGCCTGGGACTGCTTCTGCTACTAAAAGCAGCAGTGCAAAATGAGGGTAAGCAAATCCAAGTCATTCAATCTGTTTCCCATAGCTTGGGACACACATAGATGCCAGAGAGGGCATGGCAATAGTAGAGAAGAGCATCGGGCCACAGGCAGATGGTAGCAAGGGAACAACCTGGTGCTATTTCAGAAATTAGTGGCCCCTTAACTTGATGCCACCTCGATGTTGGTTTTAATTAAGTGATTTTATTTGGCATTGCAGACTCCCAGCAGAGATCCATGGCTCCTGTTGTTACTAAATACTGGCTGAGAGATCAGGCTGAAGATGTGAAAGTGCTATTTCAAAACTGAAAAGATATCAGTATCAAAATTTGGCTGAAGAGCAAATAATTTAAAGTTGATGAAGAGCAATCTTTGAAACTGTTCTGACTTGTCTTGTAGCTTTCTACAGTTTAAAAGTAATAGCAATTTTTTGGGGGATAGATAATAAAAATGTTTTTGCGGCACTTTCCACTACAGCAATATATGCATGAGTATTTCTGGTTATTATATGTATAAGAAATATCACAGTTTAAAAATGAGTCAAAGGACATGTAAAATTTTTAGTGCACAGACTGCCATTTACTTTGTCATTGAGTGCACTGAGGAAACATATCTATGATCTGCTTTTACAATGGTAGTGTGAAATAACCTGAAATGATTACTTCAAGTTATACAGTGAACCAAGAAATTCTGATGGTAGTTGAATTATTCTTAGGAGTAAAATTAGGTAATATTAGCATGAAGATAATAATCACAAGCTTCCAGCCTATGTGCACTGACCCATGATTCAGTGATGTCAATGGGAGAGATGAGACTCTTGCCAGATTTTGGGCTGCTACTAAAATAAAAGTGCTGCTGGTGTAGGAATGAAGATGCAAATTTGGAAGGGTCAAGCATATTGCTTTCAAATTATCAATGTTTTGTGGAGACATTGATATTTCAAATATTGTTGAGGGTTTTTCTTTAGTAGTTTTGGCAGGACTAAATTAAATGCTTAATATTGAAATGCAGAAAAAGTGCAGAGATAAATTTTAAATTCTAGTCCTAATAGAAATGACTGCTACATATTCAAGTTGCATCCACATTTCATAAACATTAAGAGACCTCAGATATCATGGATGTTTCATTTGGTTTGATGATAGAAGGAAGTCCTTCATTGAAACATGACTTTTAGAAGGCAGAATTAGCATTAGAGTTAAATTCAGAAAGCAAGAGATTTTTTTTCCTGTGCCAGAAATCTTTAATACAACTAAATAAATTAAATAAATGTAATTAGAAAAATTATTTTATAGGACCAAAGTCACTGAAGTCACTGTAAGAGTTCCCATTGACTTCAATGGGTCTGTAGGATTATACTGCAGATTTAAGTGCTTTTAATTGAATGAATTAAAACCTTTCTGTTAAACTAAATTAAATAAGTCACAAGGCAAATCCTACCCTTCAAAGGGACATACCTAATGAGCAGAATTGTCTGAGCTTCACTTCTAACTGATTCTTCAAGGAGCTACTGGAAGCCTCTTCCCTCAAACTGTTAATTCAATGGATGCACAGCATGAATTCTCCCATCCCTCTCCACTCCACTGCCAGAGGTCTGGCATTAGCTGAGGAGGAACCATGAGACAATAACAGTGACAGGAAATGATAAATGCTTTTTGTCTCCATCCCTCTTTTTGCCTCAAGGGCAAAACTTTTTATTGCAGCCTGGTGGCTTCACCTCTGTTATGTGCTGGCAACATACTCAGAGGAACTCCGCTGGGACCCCTTCCTAGTGCATGTGAGTAAGTGTACATAGCATGCACATGGCAAGCTCTGCAGAAATGGGAGGGGAAAAAGACTGCTGGCACCCATACCCATCCACATGTAATATAGTTATGGAAAGCTAAAATGATAGAAGTAGAAAATTGAGTATAGGAATAAAGGTTCATGCAAAATTGGCACCTACTAGACCAGCTTAATTCCTTGGTTAAATGAAATATGTTTTGGCTAGCAACAAATACAAGAGACAGATTAAATTGTGTGAAATACATTGCCATAGTCCCAGTTTAGCAAACCCGTTGGTTTAAATCTTGTTTTCTTACACTGGAAACAGACTGGAGTATTTGGCTCTTAGGCTTTCAATGCATAGTCATGGCACATGTAGGAAACTGAACAGGACTTTCTTGGCATGAACCTCCTCAGCTTACGAATCAACCAACCGGTTACTTTATCAAGAACAAAATAATTTACATGGCCCAAATCCAGCTATGGAGATTTTCTTGGGGAGGGAGCACAGAGCATCTTCCCACAGCACATCCCAGACAGTGATGCCTGCTGTGGTGAAAGGACACTTGATCTTGGATCAGTAAAACTCTGACTCCTGCTTTGCCCCACTGCTTTCGCTTTCAGCTTTGTTTCTGCCCCTCAAGACCATATCTCTGTTCTCAAAAAGGACGTAGGCTGGCTTAGGATTTACTAAGGGTTGGACTTGTCCCTCAGTTTTCTTTTTTTGAACAGTCTGTTGATCTATCAATGGGGTTTTTTAGAGCCATGCTTTTGTATAGCATCTGCTGTGAACGTGAACACTCAGAGGGCTGGGCTTGCATTTTCTTTCCATTGCAAAATCCCTCATTTGTGTCTTCCAGCTGCCAGGAATGTGAGCACTACCTGTGGCCTAAAAGTCAGGCTGTGTTCTTCTAGCCTCTGCATCATCACAGCAATAAAAACGTAGTTAGCTCTGCTGTTAGTGACCTGAGAGCCAGAGCGTGATCCACTCAGTCCTCCCTGAGCTGTCAGTGCTATGTATTGCTAATAGGAAGGGAAAAAAAGAGTAAAAACTTGTTTCTCTTAGTGAAATAGGCAGCTATGACTCATAATGCACACCAGGGAGTGATCAGTTGACTAAGAAGGTATCTTTTTCGCTCCCTTCCTTTCTCTCCATAACCAGTGACACTTTGGCCTCAAAATGAGTATCACAATAGTGCTACATAGTGTCAAAGGCTTATTTTTTATGTTTTTCTCCAAAAACCTTACAAGCTGGAAGGCAAATGGAAATTTAGACAGGACAGAAAATAATTTTATTCTCCTGCTCCATTATTTTTACCTGCTTTTTTCTTCCTATGCTTCTGACAGATCTGGACCTAACTAGAAGGGATCCAGTTGTTCCTCTTTCCAGAGGTGACTGTATCATGTTTTGATAGAGACCTGCCGCCAAGAGCTGGAATTGAATTACGTTTCAACTTCAAGATTCCTCTCAGCTTGGATCACAGAACTTTTCAAGATGAAGGAATCGGTCAATAGTCCAAAACCCTCTCTGAAGGGACTTCAGTGAAGTCTAAACTGGGTGCTTAGGCAGCAGCAAGTAGTCTGTAGCTAATGCCTCTGTAGTAGTTCTTGGTTACATGAACTAATCATTTATCCACCCTTTCAGACTGTAGCTACTCAACATCAAACCTGGGATGACAGCCACCAGCAGCTCTGGATAAGCTTTTCAAAATCCCCCATTTCTGACTTTTGGCACTGCTGTCTTCGGAAAAGATGGAGATGGCAGGTGCACTGCTAAAATCAAGTTACTTGCATCTGACAGACAGCTGTCAAGTGAAGAGCTCTAGTAAAACCTGACCTCCGGTTTGTCTTACTAGCTTCATCAAAAAATCTATCATCTGAGTTCTCATTTTCACAACCTCTTAACATGCAACAGCTCTCCTTTCTTGCCCCTTCCATCATTCGCAGCTCTACAGAGCTGAATCATGCAGCACTCATTTGGTGTATTGGTCATGTGTCTGAGTCATGGAGGGAGATGGCTCATAGCAGGACCCGGGTCACAGAGATGGCTCATAGCACTGACTCAGGCCATGGTGTGGCCTCTGACCAGGCTGCTGGAGCAGGAAAGCATTGGTGAATCTCCAGCAGCAGAGCTTCTCTGTGGCTTGGTCTGTTCCAGACCCTCTGGTCCGCTGTGCATACAGCTCTTCAGGGATCACAAATCCATCCAAGAAGCTCTGCCAGGTGTGGGCTCTTCTGAGATGTGGCAGAGGCCAACACAGTCCCTCAAATGAAGGTCTGCCTCCAGGGAGGCATGACACAGAAATTCATGGAACTCATGAGGGCTAAATTTGGACAGCTCTATGATACTGTTGAGATGCTGTAAGTGCTGTGACCCATCTGCCTGTATCGCTCCAGTGAGGAGTCCTGTAGTCCTGAGCAGGATCAGGTCCTAGGCAGGCATTTGGCATTCCATTGCACAGCTTCAGAAGCTGACAAGCAGTTCTGGAGATCTGGCTACAACCATGCATGCTGAGGGCTTGGGAAGACTAGCCACTTTTGCTGACTTGGATACATGTTAAGATACCTTCAAATCCCTCTGTTGTGTAAAACGGGGTGATACAACCAGGTAATGCTTCAAAGTTCCTTCAGAATAGCAGAAGGAGACACAGGCTTGTCCACAGCAGGATGCTTCTCTCACAGAAGACACTCTGGCATAGCCCCCGGTGGAGACTCACTGTATGCTCACAGGAGTCCTTCTGATGGCAGCATTACTGCTGCTGAGTGACAGAAATTAAGCTGACAATAACACTTGTCTGACAGCATAGATGTATCCACCCCAGTGCTTCAGCCAGCTTTGTGACCAGCAAGAAGGAGAAGGAATGGTGGTAAATACACACTCTTTGGCCCCATGGAACTCTGGGTCAGGCCACTGTGTATTATTTGAATTTCATGGGTCTGGGCTTTATTTACCCTGTGGCACATTGATATCACCCTGGGAGCATCGAGACTGGTTTCTAAAACAAATTTAATGCCCTTATACATAGTTACTGTGGCAGCATTGGTGAGGATCCAGCTAGGCACATATCTGAGTCATGGCTTTATATCATGACACAACAAGTTCAGATCACCTGTGTAAAGTTCTTGGGTTACAGCCAGTAACGAGATGGACAAATTTTCATCTTCCCTCTCTGGTTATAATAAGGGAAATATGGCTTTTCTTCAGTAAAAAGTGAAATTTCCCATTAGGAGGAGAGTTTTTATGTGTGTGAGTATTTACTAGCTGTCAACTGTACAAGCTAATCAAATGCACTTTCATAACAAAAATTATTTTTTAATTGCATGAAAATTATAAATTTGCATGATGAATGAGGAATCACATTGCAAATGGGACAGAACCTTCAAAACATCATTTTAGATCTCATCCTGCTCCAACTTCTTTTTTTCTTGCATCTTCCATGAACTTAAGCTCTTCCATTTCCCCCCAAACACATGGTCATTGGGCCACAAATGGCACCTGGTACAGCTCCAGCTGGCTTCCTGCCATCTGCATCTATGGGAGCAGAAACAGCCCTGTTGGTGACCATGTCTGAACACAAGAGATACAGTATAGCATAATTAGAAAAGATTAACACATCACTAAATCCTACAGGGTCACATAATCATTTAGGACATGGCAACAGTGTCAGTTCCTGATTTAAGGGTCTCAGCTACAGATATGACAAGCTAGCTGTAAAGTAGCAGAAAAAAAACCCCACATTGCAATCTATCTTCCTTTCTGAACCAAAACTGCCAGTAGGTACTCAGCAAAATGTCCACCAGAACATGTAAAATTAATGCCTGCCAGATCAGACCAGGGTCCAGTGCTTTGACTGCACAGTTTCATTTCAGTTATGTATAAGAACACAGCCCAAAGGCCACCCCAACTGCTGCTGCAGCAGCACTGAACTAAGGGCAAAAAAGGATTTTTCCCATATCCTGCAAGAGAGGTAAGAACTTCTTTTTCCTCTCCAAGGACAATGTAGTCAGAGGAATGTTTAGGAGGGCTATACTTTTCTGGCAGATGTACCCTTCCTCCAGCATATCTCTGAAATCTAGTTTTCAGCATAAGATCAGATGCCCAGCAGTCACAGATTACTTCTGAGGGTATAAAGGTAACTAAGGAAAACAAGGTTTCTATTTGCTGCACTGGGTCTGTGGATTTCCTTGAAATAATGTGGATTCACCAGCTGGAAGAGGTTGAAGAGCAGCATGCTGAGCAGCCTGCTGGAAAGCTAGAAGATGGAGGAAAGTAATGGAAAAGAATTTCAGTTTTTAAAATTTTATCCCCCCTGAGCAATATCTGCCTCACCATGCTAAACATTTGCAAACGTATCTCTTCAGAATGTTCTTCTGTAATGAAACAGGAGAACAGAAATTTCCCTCATTCCTCACATCCAGTCCATAGAAACTGCTGGTGAATCATAAGCAAAGTGGGTGGTAAAGGAAAGAAGACAGAAAGAGAAGAGAAGGAAATGTAACAGTCTGCTCTGGATCTGTTATCCGTGAGTAATAAGGGCAGTTATGGAGAAAAAACTGTTTATCCCTTGCAATTACTAAGTGTACCTTTCATCTTGATCACAAAACTTTGGTAATGAGATTATGCCATTTGGCTGTGAAAAACATCATTTTAGCTCTACAGTATCCTCTCCCCAAGGATTTATGCAAACATTGCCTCTAACATCAAACATGCATATTTTAATAAACTGTATTAGTCTGCCTTCTATTAAACTACAGTTCAAAATACTAGTGTTAATAAGTTCTCCCTATTTCTGACAAAAAAAAAATAGCTAGAAAAAAAACCCACTTTTTGCTGACAGGAGGGTTGAAATGATTTGTGTTTAACAAATCAAACAAAGCTAGTTTTATTTTTACATTCATTTCTACTGTACAGCTTGGGGATAAAGCTCAGTGCTGCCATCAGTGAAGTCTTCCTGATTTTCCCCTGTAGGGACCATCCAATTTGCCATGCTGTGCTGTGCTGTGCTGCCTTGTGTGTGCAGGTTGAACTCTGCCCTGTCCTAGCACCCCGCAAAGTGTAAGACAGTTTCAGTGCAGTGACTTCAGATTTGCACCCAGGTATAAGCAGGAGCAACATGCAAGTGCTGGAAGAATCAAGCAGCAGTTTGGGGAATAGTTGCTGGCATGTGAGGGCAGGGACACCCAACGGATTTGTTGGCCTCACCTTGTGCCAGGCTCGCTGCATCAGCTGCCAAGGGTGGAGCTGCTCCTCCATTCTTACAAACAAGCTACCACAAATGCACGATCCTTCCTGCTATCTGCTCTGACTGCTCACAGCAGCTTCCTCCATTCCTTCCAAACTAGGATGCATTCCCAGAGGGGAGCTGAGGCATCTCATTTTTGGCAAATAACCTCATTCCCATGAAAGTAAGCGCAGCTTTTACACCACCATTTAATAACATGGCAACAATCTCATGCATTAGACTCATTTTCTTACTGCCATGACTTGAAAAATAAATACTGCCGCAAAGCAAGCTTTCAAAAGGCAGAGTGGTTTGTCAAGCTTGCCTTCTCCTCTGTGATGATGGTTTTAAAAATACTCAAACATACTTTTGCCTGCACTATTTAGTATCATTGCACCTTTCTGTAGTATACATCACACGATGTCACCCAGCTTAACTATACAGGAAAGATTTCTGAAAAGCAGCTTCAGTGTACGTGAGCAGGGCTGAGGCTGCACACACGTGAGCTTAGCCTTGGCTGCTACAGAGTTGGGTGTGAAAACGTGAACAGAGCTGTATAACAGTGTAGCAGTAGGACAGAGGGCGGGATATGTGTGTGCAAAGTTTTGTCCTGGTCAAAGCACACATCCAAAAGTGGAAAGAGCTCACACAGATAAAGATGAACCAAACTGCAAGAGTCTAACTTGGGCTTTTAAAAGACTGTGCCCACTGACCATGGTCCAGCTGCAGCTTGAAAGCAACCAGGCTGACATGGTAACGTAGCCTATGATGGTTGCCCAGGTGTAAATTACTTCTCTACCTTTGCCAGAGACCAAACTCTCGCTGCTGGTCGCTTTAAGGCCAGACTGTGCTCACAGGCTGGCCCCACAGCAGAGCTCATGCCTGACCACCACCTTGATGGGGCATCCACCTCACCTGCCCTTGGCTCTCTAGAGTGGGGTTAGCCATGGCATCATTTCCCTGCCGCTTCTGCCACTACCGCACATTTCACCACTGCTCTTGGCACCTCCTGGGGGACAGAGTCCTTCCCTGGAGGTCCCTGTCTCTCCTCTTACTAATGGGGATTATAGGTGTAAGTGAGAAGCATCATATTTAGATAAGTATCGTTCAGTGAGGCAGCTAAGCGACTACTAGGTAAAAATTCTTCTTCCAGGTCTTCATTCCCTGAAAGGCCAAAAAAGACCTTCACTCGTGGAGATGAAAAAGGACTGCGTTGAAGTTCCTACAGCGTCAAATCTTTCTGTCACCATCACAGTGTATTGACAATTTTTAGTGATTTTTATATGTATGGCATATAAAATTAACAAACATAATTTATTGCTCTCTCACACTGTAGCTGAATGTTTTACACAGAGGACCTATTCATCACTCTCTAACTAGTGCAAACAAACAGGGTTCCACAGTGTTGATTGATGGATATATTGGGTTTCTTTACTGCTGCTGCTGCTCATACTGCTCTTGAATTACTAACTAGGAGTTTACTTTGTGTATTGTTATGTTATTTTTAAAGAGCATTTGGAACACCTAAAGCCTGATTCTTATTAACACTAAGTCCTTGATACACCAAAGTGGTCTGAAGATATAATTAAATTTTTCTTCAACTAAAAGCTCTTTTCTGTGGTCATAATGATACAAAGGGGATCTCTGCCTCAATCAAAATCAGAGACAAAATTTTTGGTTAGGAACTTGCAGTAGCAGGGAGGAGTAAACATTTTTGTTGTCACTATTTCCCCAGATCACCCTAATAATCAGCAGAAGTCTTTTGAACATAATGTAAAAAGCAGACATTACTATTTTGGGGGCTTTACATACTTGTCTTGAAAAGGATCCTGCAATAATTAGTTTATAAATCTAATTTCCTTCATTTTTTGCAAGAAACATTTGGAAGTGAGCAAGGCTAGTACCTTCACACTATTGCTTTTGGCTTCTCCATGAAATGCCACTCCAGTTTGGATCAGTTATAAATGGCTGAAAATCACAATTTCCCTTCTGTTGCTTGTGTTCCTTGGGACATTTGTGCCACCTTGTGAAAGCAGTCATTAAACTTGCCCTGAAGGGAGCAGCAGGAGGAGCACATGTGGCAGTAGAAACTTCTGGGCTGTGCTAAACTCTCCCAGAAGTGCCATCTTTGAAAAAACTCCTTCCAAGAGTCATGGCTCCCAATCACATCCCTGTGCCTACTCTCAGATCTGAAAAGCAAACAGTAGATCCACTGTCACGAGCCCTGGGGCTGCTGGGCCAAAACGGGCCAGGTCAACTTGAAACCAGTCAAAAATACTGCCACAATGAGGGGCTGTAGGTTAGGTGATCCTAAACTTCTTTGGGGAAGACATGGCTAAGATTAATTTCTTCAAACAAGACATCATTTCTGGCATTCTTTGTATCAGTAACCTTTTCTGCTATTACGAAGCACCCTTATTTCTGTGGCTCCAAACAGAACTGTGTGTTACAGTGGTCACCTTTAGAGTGATCAAGAGGAGATGTTCAAAGGCAGACTGTAGGGATGGAGCCTCCATACACTGGGATTGTGTGCAGTATATCTTCCAGATTCTGCCATTCAGGCATTTTGAGTGCAGCTTTGCCTCTACATCATACTGTCTGACTGCCCTTCAGAAATATTCTGAATTTGCCCAACTCCAGGTTTGATTCCATGCTTACTTTTGGTATCCACAATCTTGTGTAACAAAGATGCCTAGAGAAAGTGCTCCCTGGTGTTAGGGATAAGATGCCTTCCTCTTGCTTGTTTTGCTGCCTGATGATATCAGTAGGTGCCCACAATTTTCATACTAGGAGACAGTGATTAATTCTTCTCCATTTGTCTTCCCCACGTCACTCTTGATCTCTGTCCATACCTCCTCTCTCATACCCTCTCATTGTCTGAAAAGTCTCAGATTAATTGCAAGGAAGATGTTTCTTCCCTTCCATATGTTGCCTGAGATAGACAAAGAGGTTGGTTGAGATGTAAACACTTAGCAGTACAGCATCATTATCCCATATATATATATATGTCTGTGTGTGTGTATGTGTGTGCATGCTCCCCACTTCCACCACAATGACTCCTGCTGTTCATGTTGTTGTTTTGAGCAAAATTGGTGAGGGTATTTCAGGTGAGTACGGAATTCGTTTCCTTCTCATTCACTACAGAATTTGCCCTGAGTTTCTCACAGAAACCCAGTAACACTCTGAATCAATGAACAAAAAGATAGACCTGAGTCTGTACAAGGAACAAAAACCTGCTTTTCCAAATATTTCAGAGCACTGGTTTGAAAATTAAAATATTTAAATGTACCTTTTGCTTTTAACTAGTGTTTGTGGAATATAGCAATTATAAACAATATTTTGATTAACATTTCAGTAAGGACAGAGTTGCCCTCTGCATCATCACACACGAAAATATATTCAACTTTGTGCAAATAGACATACATAAAGCAGTTGAGACGCAAATTCAGAAGCTTTGGTGTGAAATCAATTTCTCTTGTGATCTGCATTTGAAGTGTAGCTCTTATCTTGCATCTATTTGCCATTTTGTGAAGTTCTACTGCAGTGTACATGAGCTTATTTCCATCACACATGAGTATCAACACATACAGCCTCCTGCAGCATGGAATGTAAACCTATGAATTTTTAAAATGGTTTAAGCTATATATATTTAAATATTAATGAAATTAAATTCTGACCACTTTGGCTGGTGAAACCTCTAAATCTTTAAAAGGAAGTTTCCTGAAAATACTCTGACATTTGTGAGAATCTTTGTCTGTCTGAAGTTTTAACAGGGGAGTACTTGGTCAAAACATTTTAATTTGAAAAATATATAAAAACTGGAAAGTTTCTGGTAATTCTGAATCCAACCCTAATTTGGAGACTCAAATTAAAGCCATGCTTATGCATCTAAATACATGGCGAGTTTTCACAGGTACTGATCTACTTCATCTCTCCTCAACTCAGTCACCTTGTACCAAGACACCTACTTGGAAACACCATGTGTATTTCAAATGCTTTCACTTCACCAGCTGTGTTAGAAGAAAGTATTGATCTCACCATCTCAATTTTTAACCTTTACAGAACAGTAAATAGTTACTCACTTCACAGAACCTTTATGGATGAATTAGTGTGTAGAAAACAATTAGCATATATTACATAATTTCATTACTTCTGCTATCACTGCTATCTCTGTTCCTACTGATATTTGTGCATGAACTCAATTTGGTTTAGTTTTCGCTTGTAGCATCTGCATGGCTAAAATAACACAAAATCTGGGCATTCTCTGTCTTTTTTTGTTCAGTAACATTCATAGCGTAATTCCAGCTTCTGCATTGTTTTGTTGCCACAAAAAGACCAGAGATGTAAGAAAGATTTGGGAAAAGCACAATAATTACTATCCCAAATGTTTACTCGTGGGACAGAGAGACCAAAGGGCACCTTGGAAACGTTATTCAAGAGGACATAGGGCAGCAGCCATTCACTTGCTTCTTGCCCTGAAAGTAGCACACTCTTGTCCAGATCCATAGGCTGAAATGCAAACATCAAGACAAAGTTATCTAATTAGCAGCCTCAAAATTGCCTCTGGCTTTTATATGTTGTTTTTGTCAGGCTTGGTTTTGCATAGTAGTCTCCTCTGTTTGAAAGACTTTAATGAAGGTGATTAAAATGATTCATTAACATTGTACCTGTTTGAGTAAACAATCCAAACATTTCTATGTTCCCTGGTATCAAGTGCAGTGATCTTCACACAGATGTCCAAATGTCTTTTAGCTTTTTTATTTTTTCCACAGCTTGACTTTAATTAATGTTTCATGTGCAAATTTATATACAATTACTGTGCCAACTGACTAGCTTTCAATTTGATTTGGATTCTTTGGGAGGAGGAGAGGGAAAATATCCTCTGAGCTCGTAACAGACCATTTATTTAAATGAATACTACAAATAAATGCCTGTGAGTCTATCTGGTGTCCCTAGCCATACCATCTACTCCACTTTGCTTAGAGGTGGCCTCCACAGGTCCCTGCTTGGTTCTTTCTACAAAGAAAGGGACAAATGAGGTGACAGTCAGAGGACTAGTTTTTATTTTGCTATGAAAGCAAAGTAAAAAAGGATCCCATTTTTAATCTGCTATCACAAATCTAACACTTATTTTAAATTTCATCGTAAAAGCACTTAGGTTTTTGACTACCTGCACCTTCCTCAGGAGAGCCAAACAATTTCTCAAATTTGTGGGAGTGTGCTGTTAATTTCCAGCCTAAATTTACTTATGGCCAATGTCAAAGGCGGTTACTAGATGCAGTGGTTGGAAAATTTGTTAGAAGAAAAACAGAGGTGGATATGTTAAAGCTTTACGGTTTTTGGATGAACATTCTCTAGATCTGCATAAATAATTTGGCTATGGACACATAAGTCCTACCCCACAGCTTTAAAAAGCTCAGGCACAATAGGGAGATCAATGCTTGTATCTCCACAAACCCAATTTCCTCAGTATTTTCAAATCATGAGTACAACACTCCAGATAGCATTTCAGGAGGATTAAAAATCTGATTTTTTTTTTAATGCAGTACTTATATATGTCTATGGAAAACCCTTCTAAAGAATGTCTCCAGTGCTTCCTGTGGCCCTGGAGCTTTGCCCACCAAGAAGTGCTGCTTCTGAGAAGGAAGGGCAGCCTTGACAGCACTTTAAATATGAAACAAGATTTTGACAACACAGCTGTACTTAGCCCATGAACTAGCTTTCATATTTACCAAAGAGCCCTGTAATTTGTGGACTGAGAGCTATTTACTTTTTTAAAAAATAAAACTCAGCAGTGAAAACCCTATGTGAAGAAGAGAAGATGCCAAAATCAAGGACTGTGGCATGTTTGGGTCTCCTGCATTGATGTGATGGGTGCTGCTACTTTCTTGCTGTGTTCAGCAGCCCACAGGGCTGTGAGATGTTTCTCAATGGTGTTTCAGCTACCCAGAGTTGGGTGCTGAAGAGGAACCGGGGCTGAGAAAGGACAGTCAGTGGGCTGAAAGCACGAGAGCAGAGCTGTGGGATTAAAAGTAATGATAGGGCTGAGAGGAAGACAGCAAAAGAGGACTTTGCACAGTCCTTGTGCCATAAGGCTGGCACTGCACAACAGGCCAAGGAAGCCCTAGCCAAGACAAAAAAAAGGCAGTTTGTATGCTGTTGCTAGGAATATGGTAGTGAAACAAGTGAGTTGGTCATGCAAACAACTTGTTCTACAGAAAGCAAACAAAGTGGAGAAAGTCTGGTAGAGTACAACAGCTGTGACTGGAAATGAGACACCCAGATTGTTTTGGATTTGCTCTGATTCAGTCAATGCAGCAGATAAACAGTTAATGCCATTACAGAACAAATGGCAACAATTAAAAGCCAACAGGAAAAGGCCATCACTTGCCATAATGTGAGCAAAACTGCTGCAGTGAATGTCCTCCCTGCTGGGAAGTGGCAACACCAGATAAAAGCAATTGGAAAAAAGAAGTATTTTGGAAAAAACCTCACCCTGCCCCAAATACATTTCTTCCTGATGGAAATTTTTGAAATCCAGTTATTACTGTTTAGCCAGGTTTGTTCACAGGAAAAACAGAGGATGACAGAGCTGAAGAAATTCTCAGCCTGTGCAATGCTCATAAGACCCACTTTAGAGTTTGTGGATCCCTTGTGTAGTGAAGGCCATGGAGTCCACTAAAGGGAGAAAACAGTAGAGGGAGACACTTAGCAGGCTCCAGAAAGGGTTAAAAGTGGTCAGTTCATCACTCTTCTGTGTGGTGCCTTGGAAGTTTTCACAACACCAGATGTGCGAAAAAAAAAAGAAGCAAGCAAGCACAGTGAACACCAGTAGACATCCTGGTGCCCTGGAAGCAGTTAAATTAACACCCAGCAGGGACAAATTTGCAGCTTTGGGAACAAGCTTAAAGTTACTCTGTTTTCATTCCTGGAGTGAATTTGCAAGCGTATGACAGTGAAGTACAGCCTGGGAAGGAGTAGGCAGTTTTGGATTAAGGATGGATAGCCAGAATTTGCTCCCACCCTCCCTCTTCCCACTCTGTTTTGCACTTGGGCTGTGAAGCTCCCAATGCTTCTGCTAATCCCTCTGTCTTCCCATGTCTTTTACCGGTTCCAGTAGGGAAAAAAAGTAATTTTTTTTTTTCCATTCTAGCTGAAACCAGACAAGACTAGAGTTGCCCCAGCAAAACCTGCTTTCGCTGGGATTGCAGTTAACAATCCTTCGGAGAGATCTAGTTCTGTAATGGATAAAGTTGGATGCTTTTCTAACCAGAACCAAAGCACTAAATCCTTTAGTCATTTATCACTCAGTTGGAGCCGGGCTGTGGCCCGGCTTGCAACCGCTGCAAATTATAGAAAAGACTGGAAAAAGAAAAGTCTCTGAGAGTACATCTAACCCATCTTCAGAGAATTACAGAAAGCCCTCAAAGTCCCTTTCCCTCTTACAAGTTACACAACAAATTGTCTCCACAAAAATACCATCCTTCCTCATTTTCACACCTTAGTCTTTGCAAGTATCTTGGCATCAGTCAATCATGGGGAACTTTTCAACCAAGGTGGACTACACAGCTTCTTATGAAGACCTGAAAGGACCATTCAATGTCCATCATTCTTCCTCATGTATATCTTTGGCAAGGCAGGAAGAAACTTCAAATCCTGAAACAGGCTTCCCAGATAGGTGGTTGATGCCCCAAGCCTGTCAGTGTTTTAGAGGCATTTGAACCTGCTTTACCTTTTGGTCAGTCCTGAATTGGTCAGGCAGCTGGACTACATGACCATTGTAGGTCCCTGCCGCCTAAACTGTTCTATTTATTCTATTCTGTTCTGTTTCATTCTATACTGTTCTACTTATGTTGGTTATTCAATGGCTTGACTTGCAGCTGTATACGGTAGAGAAGCCGTATGGTTCCCTGAAGTTGAAGAAAACCAGAGAACTGCTTGTATTCATTGTTTTCCAGTGGGGCAAGTACGCTGCTTATTCTGTCTCCCTGACTGATGGAGACTGGCAGCCTGAAATACGTAGTACATCTTTTCAACCAGCAATTTGAAGGGCTCAGGGCTGCATTTCCTGCCCTGTTCTGAAGACTTCCTGCAGACGCTTTGGGAACTACTGGAGACAAAGCCATTAGGCCCCTTTACTTATTCCTGGCATAGGATACAGAAATAGTTTTTAAGTGTTACCAGTCTTCTACTCTCCCCTTTGAGAAGAATGTAGGTGTTTGTCCCCTGTGCATCAGTAGCTCCCATTCTGCCCCATTTTCTCCCACACTATTTCCCACCCTTAGATACCCTGTCCTCCTCTGCCTGCACCCAGACTTACTTTCAGCTTTCTCCTCCAAAGCTCCCAATCCTTCTCCCTTGTACCCTCACATCCAAACTCAATTTGAACTCTGTGCTACTGCCTTCCAGGCTTCTTCCTGCCCTCAGACCCTCACTCTCCCTGCGCTTTACTCCTTCACAACCTTCTCTCACAGTCTTGGTCCACCCCATCACAATTGCCCTACTCTGGATCCAGTCTCACCTGGCTGTTTCCTTCTCTTGCACTAAACTTTCTGCTCCCTGACTCTCCCTGTCCTGTCCTTCCCACCCAGACTCCCTTTTGCATCCAGCTGTTTACGTTCCACTCCTTCTCCAGCCACCCTGATAGCTGAGGTTCCCCAGCACCAGTCACATGAGTTATCAACTCGCTGTCACTGGCAGAAGCAATCCCATCTCCGCTTCTGGCCTCCAGCTATGTGCTCCCACCATTTCCCTTGTGCCAGTGTTGGCTTTGCCTGACCCTGCAAGCTGAAGAAAGTCACTAGAAGAGGAGAAAACCTACACAGAGAGAAAAAGAATAGTTTTCTACAAGTTTTGTGAGAGCTCAGACAAGTGCCATAGCTGGTGCCAGAGGAAGGAGTGGACACAGGGCTGGGTTGAAGGAGGACTTCTTGTCCCTTTCTGAAGCTTCCAGCCTTTACATCAACTCTTCCATCCTGTGAAACCTCACCTAAGAGCGTCCAGAGCTCTCGCCCTCCCCCTCTTTCGCCATATTGCCATGCAATTCAACGCTGTGTAGTTTCAGTCTGCACATGTATTTCAGGCAGAGCAGCACAGCTCATGGGTGCTGAGAGTCTCCTTCAGGGAGGTTATCCCTGACATTTGTGTCTCGCTCAGGTACGCTGAGCTGCGCATTCCTCACTGGTTACACAGAAAGCTTAGGGGGTTAATGTGAAATACAGATATCTGGTATGATAGAGAGGGATAAATATCCCTTCTTTTACTCAATTCCTTTTTACTGATTCACTGGGTCTGTTTCAACTCCAGACTCTGTCAGAGGATTTCTCTGCAATGATAAACCCTTATCCAACAACTCCAATGGACTGATTGTAGTGGCTTTGAATGACATCTTCCTTCTCTCTTTCCCCAAATACACAAGAATATATAAAATATATAGTAACATTTTCTTCATCTCAAGGTTTGGCTGGCTTCCTTATTTAGATTATAAATTCTTCAGGGCAAAAACTGTCTTTTACACTGTGTGTACATTACCAGAAACAGGCATGCAGCAAATGAAGCAGGCAGATGGTTCTGGAATAGTTCTGTTGGAGCATCTGGCTGATTTTCTGGATCAGCATCACATTCAAATGGTAAATTCACCCGTGAAAACTCACATTAAGGGAACATTACTAGGTCTGTTCTGTCTTAACAACAGTCATCTGTGGCCTGGGGCAGGTCTCCACTGTAAAAACACCAGCAGTAAAGGTGGCTGAGTGGAGGAATAAATATTTGCCATTAAAATATTCCTTCATTTTGAACCCCTAGAGAGGCAAATTACTCTGACTGAGCACTCTTGAACACTTTTGGGAATTAAAATAATAGGAAAACTCTAGGGAGAGAAATGGTAGCTGGGGCTTGTTAAAATTTTTTTTTTGTTCCTTAACTTCTTGAGGTATTCATAAATTGCCTACAAACAAGTAAAAACTTACAGGAAAGGGTTTTTCACCATGCCAGCTCCAAATGGCTGTGGAATTATATTGTTTTTTCCAGGCTGCCTTTCCAAAATCCCTGCAGGAAGTTGTCTCAGGGCTTGACTATGGCCTCAAATGCTCAAACAGCAATAGCAGGAATCCTCACTTCAACCAGGTAAGAAACCCTTGCAGATACCATAGCTTTATAGACAAGTTCACAGGTCAAGATAGACTAACTTGCCTATTAGCAGAGAACCAGACCTGAAACATCCCTGGTCCCTTACCTTCTGGTCAGCATGAAATCTTCACAGTTCCGTATCCCAGTCTTGCCCTGCTAGACTTCCTTTCCTGATAATCTAATAAACACAAACTCATGTCCTGTTTTTGGTTATGATTCCTTAATTTACCCTACTACCCCAAGCCTGTAAACTGTGCTCTTAGCCACCAGCACCGTGGACCTACTCACTTGCCATTTCCTCATTGGAGCCACCGTCATCCTCTCCTGTGTTCACACCTGGTCCCTCTGCTTTCCTTCCCCAGCCCCTGTCTTCCAGATGGCCATGGAGTAAAATCAGAGGAGTGAAGCAGGTAATAGCCTTACTGTACCTCCTGTCTCCAACAGCATGTTTTTCCCCCACAGCCAAGACAGCTGACTTGGTCATGAAGGGCCTCTTGGATCACTGCTGTCCTCAAATCAACATTTCTAGACCTGCAGGTAGATAGAAGTTCATATCTACCAAATTCCTTCCATAAAACCCATCTTATCTTTGATCTTAAAAAAGCCAATTCAACACTGTTCCTTTGAAACAGGTGACATTTTTAATCTAAGTCTATACAGTTCTTCACAGGATGACATTTTGCCCTATCAGCGGATCTCCCAGGCACTTTCACAATGTTAGTAAATAATGAATAAGACTTCAGTTGTGCTGACATTAGCAAATAACTCATAAAGGCAAGCGCAACGATGGTTTTATTTGGTACCTTCAGGGAAGTACCTTCAAAAAGCAGTTCAAAAGAGACCTCAGGAAATTTGTCATCTACTGTCCAAATCCCCTAACCCAGAAGCATTTTGCCACAGCTAATAATCTACTATTCTTCCAGTGTAAATGCTTTATGCAAAGAGTTGAAGAAACCTTATGGAACTGGGAATGTCCCTGAGACTCTAAGTTACAATGTCTTCAGGGACTGACTGTTCACAGTGTGACTGTCTATGTATTTTGTTCAGCAAACTGAGCATGAATGATGTAAAGCACTACCAAGATAACTATCTGTCATGACAACACAGGAACTTATGACATTTCCTCTCTGGTTTCATGTTCATAAATCAGCTGTGACCCTGCAACAGATGGTGGTATTGGGACATACACAAGTTTTTATACAGATTATTTAATTCAGAAGTCCTTGCATGAGGGAATGTGACCAAAATGGAGCTATCAATAAAAGCTGCCATCCAAATATTATTTTTACAGAGAGCATTGAAAGAAGGTCACATTGTTATTTTCTTACACTATGGAACAGTTTCTATTATTACAGATTCCGAAGCCTGGAATCATTGTTATTTACAATCTAAGTTAAATTGAAGTCCTGGTTTGTACCAATTACCATAAGCCATTCTAAGTTTTCTCTCTTCATTTCACAAATATTTGCAAAATAATTCCTTCACACTTGAAAACAGAGAGATTGCCTCATCAAAATGTGTTCTTTTCTTCTGTAATGGTAAATACAGAGGTCTAGGAAAATACTGTTTTGATATGAATCATTTAAAGAAGCCACATTTTCTTTGAGAAATTTCAGAGGCTAAATTAGAGATGTAAGTTACTGATCAGGAGTGAATGGCAACAGGAGTTTCTATATATCTGCACTTTCAAAAAAGACACTAGCTCTTTTGCTCCTGGTGCTTCTTCCTCACATAGCACTCTAACTATCTGACAGTTCAACATATACTTTTTATTGAATCCATATGGTGCTCATGCTTTAAAACAAAAAGGCTGAAGGTCATATCCTGCTGCTTACTATGCTACTGCAAGTCCAGTTACACTCTCCTGAAATGAAATTTCCCTGGTTTTACACTGGAGAAAATGAGAGGAGAATCTGTTTCAGCATCTCCGCAGAGCTGCCAGGTTAGTTAAAAAAACCATCTCTATCCCCTGGAGATAGTTAAGAGTGATGAATACATATCAGTTAAGCTCTGGGCATTGGAAGGGCTGGTGCAAAGGAATGGTCTGCAAGGAGGGGTCGCCTCAGCACTTGTAGCTCCTCTGTGGTGGCACATCCCTTGGTGCAGTGCTGCTCTGTGGCTTTTCTCCAGTCAGATGCAGCCACGCTGTGTCACTGGGGAATGGAGTGGAGCACTTGGATGGCCATTGGCCACATGCTGCAAAATAGAAAGTCCTCCTGGAGAGAGCATGAGGCAAGAGGCATGTGTGGGGAATACATGCTTGGAGCTGGTACCGGAGAAGGGACTGCTTAGGATTCAGTAGGAAGGAAGAATGGTTGGATTTAAAAGGAGCCTGTTAAGACCTTGTGAAGAAAATTATCCTAGGCATGTTCCAATTAGGGTAAGTAAGGGCAAACACCACTCACCCACACCACCTCCCAAACTGCAACTAATCGCAGTTCCTGGGTTAATGAAAATAGAGAAGTGAAAAAGAAGAAGACAATTACATGTTCAAAGCAATTCTAAAGGAATGGGGGCTAACAGGGACCTCAGCTTTGCACAAGCAAGCGCTCTTGTCGCTTGTAACTACATAGATGCTTCCAGAGCCTTAAAAATAGGGACTACTGGTTGTTCATGTAAAGTGGGGGGTGAAGCTCTCACGATCCCTTGTATTATCCCTGCCTTCGAAGCCAAAACTAAATAGGACACATGCCCACATGTAGCAGATGGAGTGGCCTTGCTCCATGAGGGTTCCTGTTCTCATGAGCTCAGCCTTCTATTCTCCCTTCCCTTGAGCAAATGAAGTTGAATAAAAACAATTGGAGAAAAATTCAGCTTGAAATCCTTGAGTTTAATTTGGCTTTAGGTCAAAACCAGAAGGGGATTAGTAATATTTTATTTAGTAGATACAGGCTTTTTCTTTTTTAATTTTTTTTTTTTACTTCTTCACAGAAAACTAATGGATCTTATTGAACAAGTCTTATATCTGATCAAAAACTTGGAAAATGTGTGTGAAATTTCTTACTAGTTAAAAACATTGAATTTTTCATTCAAAAACCCAAAGTCTTACTTCAGAAGCATCTTTCACTGACTGGACTAAATTTCTTCACAAGGGGAAAGTTAGACTTCAAACTTTTACCCAAGCCCAGTTACAGATTTTCAGCTCAGGTTCTGTATAAGTATTGCAAACCTGATCAAACCTGTGCAGAATTTGGAACTTCTAACTATTCTCTAAACAAAGAGAGTGTTGAATTTCTGTGAGGTTTTTCATGACTATGTGTATATTGCATTCTAATAGACAATGCAAAGGAATCTTTCCCACAACAAAGGAGAATAAAAGAGAGAGGCAAACAAACCCTTGATTCAGATCAACCTTGCAGGAAACCAAGATGATTTCCATCATTTTTATGACTTTTCCCTGGAGGCAAAAGACATCTAATTAGCAAATCCCACTGCAAGTTTGTTTCAGTTTGACACAAAGGGAATATGACAAGCAGAGAAATTATAAGCCTTTCATTTCCAGTTAGCCAGCTTGGACTGATAAATCCATGTTCAAATGGGTTTTGGGGATCTTAAATCTTGGGGAGTAAAAATCCAGAGGATGAACTGATAAGTGGCCAGTCTTTGCGAACGAAGATCTGGGAAAGGTGTTTTTACCTTTCAAGCCTGCGCAATGGATTTTTT
>JAWWLV010000001.1:38116189-38196183 GCA_035041135.1 Platyrinchus mystaceus
ACGAGCTCCATCTACCCGGGGGATTTGAACCTGTGGCCTTGGCGCTGAGAGACCAGCATCTTAACCGCTAGGCCACCAGGGGATGAACTGGTTCTCTAAAAATGTGAACTTATAGCGTTTCAGTCAGTGATGTCTGATGGCAATGTCACAGCAAACCTTTATGAACTCACATTACCAGCTGCAAAGCATTCCAGCAAGTTCAGAGGTGGTCCTTACAGTGCACAACTACAATGATCTGAGGAGGAGCTGAATGATACCAAGAAGAATCAAACCTTGATTCCTGATGAAGAAATAGACCATGAGTAAAATAAATATTAATCATGAAGTTAATTAGTAAATGCTGGTAATTAATCATGCATTACTGTTAATGATGTGTAGGAATCCTCAGAAGTGGAAGATGATTCTTCAGGAAAGCAGACCATGCCACCTAAATGAGCTGATGTCCCCACTGCTAAAATCAGCAGCAGTCGACCCACAAGGTTGCTTTGACCTTTGTTGTTTTTACTGGAAGATAATATTAGAGGTGTCTCTTTCTCTGATTTAATATTCAGACTTATGGGAGAAGCGGGCTCTGACCAAGGAGTTGGTGGGGTCTTGCAACTGTGCAGGCTGGCACTAAAGGAGTCCATAGAACTCATAAATACTGCAGGTAAACAGTTATGTTGAAAACTTTCGAAAACTCTGTAATTTACAGAGCAATTGTATTTCTAAGTTTTGTTCCAGCAGCTATAAAATACTATGATGAGAGAGACCTAATTGGTTTTCTGAACTTCATCAGCACTTTGGAAAAACTGCTAAAGATCTCTAAAAAAAAAATCCAGTTATCTCTCTAGAGCATTGAAAAACCAGTATTCTTGCTGCAAAAGCCCTGTAATGTGTGTTTACAGGGCTTTCAAGTTTCTCAGCTGTACTGTGGCTCAGGTAGCCACATCCTGCAGACACAACTGTGTAAAGTGGTCAGATGACAAGAAACTTCAGGAAATTAGTTTGCAGAAGTCTGTGATCAAGGCAAAACTTGATGTAATATCTAAAGTTTGGCACTCTGCAAAGTTCATTTAGGACAATGTTCCTGAGCCAAAAGATCTCATAGCTGCACAGGTGAGAGATCCTGCTACACTCGTGGTAAATCTTGCATGTACTACTAGGGCCCAGGTGCCAAGTCCCATCTAGTTGGCTGGCCTCCCTGAGCAGCAGCCCAAGAGGGTACAGAGCAAGGAGCTAACATTGCCTCAAGCAGAGTTGCTCTCTATGTTTTTATTCCTTTCCAGAATGTGACCTTGCATTTTTTCTCAGAAAATAGTAGTATTTGCAGAAGTCCTGCCTGTCTCTCCTGTGCTGACAGATTGCTGGAAGGTTCATCATGGCTGAATGAAGGAACTGTTAAAGTTCATCTGCCTGCCAGTCCGTTAAGAGAATAGGGAAATGCACCTAAGAAGAGAGCACACAGTAGCCCAAGAAGAAGAGGAACAGCCAGCTCCCACAAACCAGCAAAACTGTGCTTGCATCCTGCCAACACTCGTTCTCCAGCATCTTTCAACAAAGCAACTTCTCAAACCTAGCCTTAGGTTTCACCTGGTACCTCTTGCTAAGGGATTTTCTGTTGGAAAAAAATCATGGTTATTTGGTCAGGAAATTTAAAAGAGTTAAAAGGAGAAAAGTGTGCAGGCATACAACTGTATTTACTGTTTTTAAAACAGACTGTTCACCCAAAGAGTTTGGTGAAGAAACTCCAGTTCTGAATGATTCATTCACAGTGTTATTTCTCTCGGACTCCAGGGAAAACGTAGGCTCTCATTTTTCAGTAGTTTCTCATAGCTCTTTTTACATCCACAGATGATCTCCACACCTATATTCTGATTTCATATCTTCAAATGTGTTGAGCCGAAGTCCCACAGAAACTACTCAGAGTTGCTTAAATGTCCCAAGGTCAAATATGTTTTACTTGTTTTGCACCTGGTTTCTAGATTCTGGAGTACAGTGAGGTTGCACATTCTAACTTTGATTGGCAGGTCTGAAACTTGGGATCTGAGACCTGGGTGCACAGGGACTTGGCATAGCATAACTAAGCTATAACAAAAGATTTTGTCAGATCACTGTCTTATGATAACCCAGTGGGAGCTGGCCATGTAGTATATAATTGCAGACATTTCTGTGGCAACCTTCTCCTTCATATCTAAGCATGTATTTTATCCACACAATATTCCCAGAAGTGTGATGGGTGTTTATAAAGCTTACAGATAAGTCTGTTTTTCTTTGCCAAACAGATAGCAAATGTGCAAACAGTATTTTTTGTCATATCAGTCAAAATATATCTAAAAACAGAATTTCCTAACCCTGCCTCCCTGAGAAAAATGACGGCATAAAAATTAACATTGTAAAATACATAATCTAAGATAACATAGGAATGCATTAAAATTTTGACTTTCAAAAGAGCCTAAATTTTTGTAAGCTAGAAAACTTAGATAGGAGTCCAAAATAAGCTTGCATCTGCCCTACTATCTCACCTTTCTGATGAGTATCTACATAATATATAGCAGTGACACATTCATTCCATTGCATTAATCATGTGTTTCTTGAAATTTTTCTAAACATGCATTCATGATACACCTGAATAGGTGCTAAACGTGCCATCAACAGCTGTGCAGAAGTGTATGCTGAGCGGGTCATTAACTACCAAGAGTAACATCTCTTGGAGGAGTGAGGCCAGGCTGGAAAAGCCTTTTACTAGTTGGACCAGAATCGTTCTATAACAAATAAGGAGGAACTTGCCATTTGCCTTACCTGTCTGTGCTGCTGAGAGACTGGATACTGCAAACCTGAGATTTGCTGGCTTTGCTGCATTTTCTGAAGCATCATTTTTTGCTGCATTGCTAGGGTTACATTAGGTGGCCTCTGAAGAGACTGGTTTGGGAGAGGTTGAGCAGGTTGTGTCTGTGGCTGTTGTTGCTGCTGCTGCTGTGGCTGTTGCATGGGAGTTGAACCCTGTGCCTGTTGGGTGTAGTGCAGAAGGGCAGGCTTGTTTTGGGAACCCAAAACTGAAGGCATCTGCTGGTTTGTTTGCTCTGAGTTAAAGTGAAACAAAGGCTTTGTGTTGCCATGATGCTGCTCTAGAGGTGGCTGAGCACTGTTGATAAAGTTCCTGTTGAGGTCCTGAGGCTTTTGTTGCATGATTATATCCATTGGATTGCTCTGGGGAGTGGTTGGTTTATAAACATAGTTGTTCATCCCTTTTGACTGGTTTCCATTCACTGGTACCCCAAGCATTGCTGAGCTTTGTGGGCTGAACTGCTGCTGGCGAAAAGAAGGACTGGGGATTTTCTCTTGCACAAAGGGTCCGGGGGAAGGTCCTGGTGGAGACAGCGTGGACCAGTTGGCTGTCTGGTTCTGCTGCTGCTGTTGCTGCTGAATCAAGGCATGCTGCTGCCGGTTGGCTGCGATCTGTTTGAGCTGCTGTGCATGAGACACCTCTTGCCAGTTGGGCAATGGCCGACTGGACGCAGAAGAAACCTGTGATACCTGTGTTTGATTCTGAGGCACCGAGGGGATGGGTGAAGAGGTGGACATGGCAGTGGTGGCCATAGTAAAGGCTGAACCTGTAGAAGAAGGCCTCATCTGTGGGGAGCCCACAGGAGCCTGATTCATGCCTGGTGCATATTCACTTTTTATCACCATCTTATCCATCTGCAGAGATCTCACAGGGCCCCTCTGGCTCTGCTGCCCAAGGTCAATGTTGAATGGCTCGTCTTGTTTTATCGTGGCATTTATCATATTCTCTAGCTCAAGATCACTCATTGGTGGCACTGATATATTAGTCAATTCATTAAACAGTTCCTGAAGCTCAAGATCCATCATTTGGTCCCAGGAGTCTTCCCCATATCTGTTAGGGAACATGTTCTCATGGGACGTCTGGCCATCTGAGTGTTTGCTGCAGGACATTGTTTCTCCTGGTTCTTTCTTTACCTCTTTCAAAGTCATATTAAACATGCCATTCCCACTAGCATGTGTATTGTTTGCTAGGCTGCTGGCCTTTCTTTGTGATCCTTGCCCCACAGTCATAGTTCCTGACATTGACTGGCTTTGGCAATTGTTAATATGTTGTCCACCTTGTCCCACAGCGATACTGTCACCCACTCTTATCCTCTTAATGTCAAGGAAAGAGCTCTCTGAAACACCATTGGGCCTCTTGTTGTTGACAGGCGACAGATTTACCACCAACTTTCTCTTCAAGGAGCCTTGGAGCTGAAAGAAGCAGAGACAAAAAGAATAATCATTAGATAATACCAAAGAAACAATCCATAGTCAAATTGCTTGAAAGGCAACAAGCAAGTAAGTATTGCTTAGCTCATAAAGCTTCTCTGGGCTTTTTCAGTCAATGAAACTGTGCAGAACTGTAGGAAAATATGGTTTATGTGATGAATCTCCCTGCCGCCACCACCCCTGCCACCAGCATTTTTCAAGCACTGCTGCCTCCTGTTGATCACAGACCCTCTTTCCCCTATGGATGTGAGGGAGGAGGCAGCTGTAGCTGTAGCTGGTAAAACCTAAGTCATATCTAGCCCAGATTTGTTCCCACCTAGCTGTGCCAGACAGATCTAAAGTACTTTTAGATGGCAGAGATGAATGTAATAATGAAATCTGCCCTTGTGCTTCTCCAGTGCTGCAGGCTTTCACTCTCCTGATTTCTGTATATGACTCAAAAGACCATTTTTGATTGCCACAGAGTCCAAAGGTCCTAGGACATGTTGTAATGGCATAAACAAGATTGAGGCATCCTGAGCTTACACAGGTTTATACTGGCCAGAGGTGTGTATAATTAAAGATGTGAGATGTTAACTTATTGAAAACTGAGAATGAAATCACTGGAGCCATGTCAGGTTATGTCAGCCAAGGGTCTGGCTCATGATGTACTGATGGATTATTTCCCAGAGATGTATATTAACACATTAAGCCTAATTATTTATGTTCTGAAACATCTGCCATAAAACACACACCCCACATAACACTGGTCTGACAGCTGTAACTGTATTTCCTTTTCCTTGGATATTTACAGCAATACTTTAATTTGCTCACCAGCCCTGTGGGCCTACTGAAGGAAAAGAGGTTCATGGCTCTTTGAGCCATGATTTACTCTCATCTTCTGTCACTGTATACACAAATTCCCACCCTGCACACAGAAAACAGAGATGTCAACCCATGAGCTGAAAAGTTTAGACTTGGTGCATATGTCCTCTAATAAGATGCTGACACCCTCAAGAAGAGTTGCTTTAAACATCATTCATAAAAGAACAGATCACTGTAAAACAAGGGCAGCTGTCCTATATTTAGCTCTCCACTTTTGTTCTTAGAGGTCTTTTCCAACCTTAATGGTTCTGTGATTCTATGACCCAAGGGATCACACACGTGAGCAGCAGACAGACAGACACACACAGCCCTCACTCAGTGCATGCTGTCAGTGTTCCAGCCGTGAGCAATGCCAGGCTGAAACAAGGCTCATCTTCTGCCTTTCTGCACCTGGGTAGAAGTGCAATGGCCTGGGAGACATCAGACAATGCCATCTGACAAATACCTGTATGTGCCAGTGAGAAAATGGTGCCTGTACAAACTGTGATACCTTGGGAGGCTGTGATGGGCAGAGACAACTGAGAACTCTAATTTTCCATTTAAGTGAGGAAGGATGATTTATGAAATCTTCCAGTCACATTATTTGCATCATAGTGTTTCACGTACAGAAGTCCATGGGCACGTAATACTCTGTTGTGGCCTCTATGCCCCTCAGCTCCAGGCTTATCCATACGTAAAAGCTCTTCCCAGATAACTCCAGGTGTGAACAATTTTATTCTGATGTGAATACCAATGAGCTGCTTGAAAAGAGATCAACTGAGAAATACATATTTCCTCCATACCCACCTACCCTTCCATTGCATCAGAAGGTCACTGGATTTAGCCCTGAAAAATAAAGTTTGTAATTTCTCTCTCTGACATTGAAAATTTCATCTCATATCTCAAGTTAAGTTTCCAGCATAGCTTTTGAATCACAGATTCACATTTTCATTTCGTAAGGAGAGACATGTTGGTGCCTATTTGTACAAGTCCACAGACCGTGTGCCTTCAAGAGTAACTAATTGCCACTTGGTGGCCCTCAGGGGGGAGAAGTTTGGGTGGTCATTGCAAAAGGCACAGGCTGTCTTTGGTTAGCATGTTCCTTTCTGACACATGAGTCACTGTACTTTCCTTTGAAAAAAAAAAAAGGTAAGCTGAACTTCCTTTTACCATCATCTTTGCTATCGTTATGTTTATTAGAAATCATTCTTGTGCCCCCAAATTCATCTTCCTGGGAAATGGGGAAGTTCCCAGGTCACCAGAAGACATGACTTGGCAGCACATTTTGCTTTCAGATTTGTTGCTGACAGAAAGACTGAACAGATAATGAAAAATATATTTTTTGCATACATGTACGCTTTATGTGGTTAATATGACTTTCTGAGTTAATTTCAGTTTGCTTGACATTTTGAAACAGAGGGAGCTGTTTAAAAGTCTCCACATTTTCAGGGCACCTGCACCAGGCTTTCTGATACATGTAAAAATGCAGATGTTACAGTGCGCTTTGAATAGCAGCTGCTCTTCTCCTGCACTTGAAGTAGCTTCTAGCAGAGTGAGCTGGGTGAGCAGATAGGGCTGAGCTAGGAAGTGGTTTGCCACACACAAGTCAGCAGCAGAGCCAGGCAGAGCTCCATGGTCTCCAGACACATCCCCTAACCAAGCACTCAACATGGGCTGGAGGACTCCTGGTTTCATGACATCTGCTCAGCTGAAGTGCCTCCCAAAAGGGGCACTGTGCGTTTTGAAAGAAGAAATAACAAGGGCTAACTTATCACATCTCCTCAAAACCTTGCAAACATAGCCCTTGGAATGCTGACAACACCGTGGTCAATAGATGTCCCCACATTAAAGCAGAAATGATAGTGAGTGAGGCTGCAAGGTGCAAGGGACTCCTAGGGGACTTCACTGAGGCTGCTGAAAAGGTCCTGATTTCACATCCCCCATGAGTTCAGGATATGGAAAGCGAGGGCATGGGAAGGATGTGAGCAGCCCACAGGGATGAAGTCCCCTCTGCCTCCTTGCAGTGAGCTGTTACCAATTATATATCGGGGGGGTTGAGGGGACTGGTCTGTGTTTGTTCAGTGAGACAAGCAGTGTCCATCACAAGCCTCTCTGTCTCACTACTTCATCTGAACTCTGCCTTTGGAGGAGCACGGCTGCCCCAGCCTTACATGTGGGGTGATTTTGTTTTTTTTTTCAGAAAGAAGTGGATCATGGTTCCATCACTCAAATCTTTGTAATTTTCTAACAATCACATGTTTTAACTACTGATTGGAAGTCACTACTCAAGCTCTTTTTCCCCAAGCAAAGCACAGACTCTTCAGAAGGAAAAAAAAAAAAAGAACTTGCCAGATTTCAGGCTCCATCTCTTCCAATTTGCAAGCCAGGATTGATTTGGGTTAGTAAATGCAAAGCAAAAGTTCCTATAACACACACAGAGACACATTCCTCCGATCAAACAGGCTTGTGATTACACATCTCAAACTGCTTGAACTGCATAATACTGAAAGGCTCTGTGATGGGAAACAAAGTGACATGACAGTAAGTGGGAGAGGACAAAGCCCTCATCCCACAGGTTGGTGTGTAGCACTGGATGAACCATCACAGAGTACAGGCATTTCCTGGCAGCCTGTGTTATTGTGAGACCTTTTGCTGAGCAGGCTCTGGTGAGTCAGTGTGTGTTCACGCACTTGCAGCGAGGCAGTGCTGGATGATTGATCTTCTGAAGTTAAAACTGCACAGGCTGAGCCTCTGGAGATCATGTCTGTGAGACAGCCCAGCACTGTTAGTGGCCAAACTGCTTGGGGAGGTTAACAGCGGAGGGCAAAACTCTAGAGATGGCTTGGTCTAAACGACCCAGTATGACACGTCCTGTGCAGAGGGACATATATAATATTTGTAAGTTTTATATTTATAACTTACTCTGAGTCTTAAAGGGATTTAGGAGAGGCAGCTTCTTCTCTAATGCTCCTTGACACCAGGCCAAATCAGTAGGAGATCTACCAAGCTAATACCAAGGGTGCATCAAATCCTGGTAACAAATAATTTCTCTTTTGGGAAAGAAAAATTGCTTCACCTTTCTTTTGGTTGAAGTTTTTTACTAAACGTAAAACCAGAGGATTTTGCTGAAAATTGATTATTTTTTTCTGTCTCAAATTTTTTTCCAAAAATGGAAACAAATGATTTTTGATGCCAAAGCACAAAGTATCAATGAGAAATTTTAGAGACTGTTTTCTCCAAAATGTACATATTTAAGAATATTTTTATCACATATTTGATACCCTTCAGACATTACTCATGTGTATTCACCTTGCATTCCTTTCCGCAGGGTCTGTTCAATATGGCCAAGAAAAGAATTGTCTGTGTCAGCAGGAAATTGCACAGTCTATCTGGTTTCACTTTCAATGAAAGTCTTATTTTTTGTGCACTTTATACAGCTTCTGCAATTAGACTTCCTTGAGAATTTGCTTTTTATCTCATTTAACACTGTGTAGAAGCACAGTGCTTGACAGAAGTCTTAGGTTAACCATCCAGCACCTGGAGTTTCACAGCTCTCAGGACAAGTAAAACACAAGCTTGTCCCTCCGACTTGCCCCGAGTACCTCCACAGTGCCTGCAGATCTCAAAAAAAATAATAAAAATTCCCATTGCAAATGTTAGTAACACATCTGACTGTCATCTTGAAATGTTTATAGCTGGACACTTAAGACTAGAACAAAACACCAAAATGTCCCAAGCAACCTACAGAGAAAATACCAGAGCATGATAGTTTTAAGTCCCCAGTAATCGTTATTAGCTGAACACATAAAAAGAAGATTCCTGTCACCTTTGTTCTCCAACTCTCACAATGTCCTGCTAAGGTTTGCAGCTTTCTTTGCTTGTGTGGTGGAACAATCGGACTAAACTCATAAGGTGCTACTAACTGAAACCCCGCACAATTGCCACACTTTGTTTATGAGCCAGGCAGTGTGGCAGCATTAGCGATTTGTGGGGAGTGAAACTTCTGATGTTAAAAAAAGGCTGCTTTAGATTTTATGCTTTTAATATAGAAGCAGCAGAAAAATCCACTTTAAAAGGTCCCTTTTGCACTACCTAGACTTTCTCACAATATGTGCTGACTGTATCTATGGCTGCACTGTAAACAAAATCCTTCACGTATCTGGGGAGGCAAAAGGGAAAAGGAATTACAGGAAAAATACGAAAAATATTTAAACAATGAAAAGAGGCCAAAAAAAAATTCATTCCAAAGGAGGAAAACATGCTGAATGCTACTTCTTATTTATGCTGTGAAAGCATCTTTGCATTGCAGGGTTTGACCCAGCAAGCCAGCCCTGGAGGCTTAGAGCCTGATCCTGAATCACAGTAACTCTCATTTTCAGAATAGTGGTTTGCAATGTTTGCTGTCAGTCTTCTGCAGTGCCACCTCCTGCAGTGTCTGTGGCTGTGCCAAGCTGGAGAGTGCCTCTCCAGGCAGGGACTGGGGCTCAACAGAGCAGAGCCTCCCTGTTGCAGGCATCCCAGTGTGCAGGAGGACCAGGTGCCTCTCCTTGTTTTCTTACCCCTTCAGCCAGACACAATAGGACAACGGGATGGTTGCAGTAACTCACACTGTGGCCAGCTGCGAAGCCACAGAGGCACCCTGGGACTGACACAAGGACAAGGAGAAGCCATTGCCGTGAGATGCCACCTCTGGGGCCATCACAGGTTCTAATGCAACCATCACACATGAATCCCCAAGGCCTGTTTCTGACAACAGACTCACGAGGGCTTCCATTGCCTCTATTTCTACATATCTCATAAAATCTAATGGCTCTGGCTGTTCTTTTTTCTCACACCCAGTGGTGTCAGGTTCACCCTGACATCTCTCCTGAAGATCTCAAGAGTATGGTTCTCTTCTGAGAACCTCTTCCTAGCCCTTCTGCTCTGCACTTTCTCTGCACAGCATGAGTATATTTAATTTTAATCTTTTGTCTTCATTTGCAGCATCTACCTGCCATGGCTGAGGATGCAGGCATGATAGTTGTCTTCAGAGAGATTTTAGCACTCCAAGTTCAGAAAGTCCAATCTGCTGGATGATGCTGGATCTGGGAAGCAACATTAATTTTTCATGTCAAACCGAGGGACAGAAAGGAAGCTCTGGGCACAGTGCACAATGAGGGGCAGTCCTGAAAGCTGGTGTGTCCTCACAGCACCACACAGCACCATGGCCGGGTCAAGGTGGTCCCTCCATGGGTGCAAAGAGCTCTGTGCAGGAGTAGCAGATGCTGTTTCTCTCTCCAGTCTGATTTTGCACAGGCTCAGCTCCAGGTGCTTCCTGCCACCTCCTCTGTGTTCCCAGAAAGGGAACCCACTGTTCTCTCTGAGCAGTGAGGAGGAGGAGGCACAGGTGCCTTCAGCCCCACACTGTAGGTGAGTGCAGGGCACTTGAGACAGCATACCATCCTGCCTCACTCCCCTCCTATTTAGCTAATCAGTTCCTGAGACCACTTGGATGACCAAAAGCAAGGTTTACTGCCGTGAGAATTTTGTTCTGCACATCCCAAACCTTCCCACTGCCCATCCCTGTCCTTCTTATCATAAGCAGTTTGGGAAGAGACTTGGTGCCTATACAGGCCTCTTGAAGTGGTGTCCTGACTCTGGTCAACCCTTGGGCATAAGCACTACCAGCAATAATAATGCTGACTGAGAGGCAACACAAGTTTTCCTCCCTGTTTACTGTAGTAAGTGCCACTAAAACTGAATTTGTAGTAATAAATAAGGATGTTCCTTGGCTGACAAGTATCCACTTAATTCTCATTAGCTGGAAAAAGGCTGGAATAGTAATCAGTATGTTAGAAATCCCACAATTTACCTTCACTTATGGAAAAAATATGTATCTTGCCAACTGAACATACCAACCTAAAAATGCATCCGTATTATTCACAGTGTACTGCCTATAAACATAACGTCAGGGCTCTGGTCCAAGTTGCTGAAGCACAATAATTATATTTTTTATGCAGATTTTACATCTGATGGATTATAAAATATCATGTCTAGTCACAGTCTTTTAGAAGAATAGGAACACAGAAAAACAATAGCATTTTAACTAGGTCAAGATTGCTAATCAGAATGTAGCAGTCATTACTGTGTGCAAAACAAATAGGCATGAAAGATCTGCATTTCTTATCTTGCAAGCTGTGTATTTGTCTTCTGGAGAAGTCTTTTCTGTTGGGGTTTTTTTTTTTGTTGTTGTTTTGTTTTTTTTTAATGATCCTTTTCAACCATGAATAAATTAACAATCACTTTGTGTGAAATCTACAGAAATTTATGTCAACGTTTATTACCATGAAATGTGGAACAAAGCCTAATGCAACCTGAGCTCTGGGAAATACAACTGCTTAACTGATCCTATCCTGATGAGAAGGAAATATCAAATGCATTATAAATGCTGACGGGATGATCACGCATGTAAAAGAGGTCATCCAACACCACCCTCCACATTGTTTACCAGTTTCATAAGTCAGCTTAAAGTATTAAAAACACATACTGTCTTGCACAGGAAGCTCCTAATCCTTAAAAATGTGGCTGCTGTTATTTGATTTGCCTTTTAGAGATCAATAGCACAGCAGACTTCACCTAAGGAAAGACTGCTGAGAGCAGTCTGGTCCTGGTATTCTGCTCATTGTTGCTCCCAAACTGTCTGTGTGAAGGCTTTGTAGGCTCCTTAGGACAGATATCCATGCCCATATGTGGGCTTTTATTACCTACCTAAGCACCTATTTCCTCTGCAACACTCTGTATCAAAAGTTCAATCAATGGAGGAAGACAGCAGCCACCTATCTAGCCTTGGAAAATAAGGAAATATTTAGACTGTTTCTCTCTTCCTGCAAATCAATGCGTCACACCGGATGCTCAAGCCAACCGTTTGTCCTTGAGGTCTTCTGCAGGGCAAGTTACAGTTCATAGGAGATACAGTCATCACTTGTCAATTGGAAAAGAAAGATCCCTTCAGCATGTTACCCAGCCATGCTTCCAGCATCAGACTCTATCAGCCAGGACAAGGAGGGCCCATGCCAAGGAGAGCTGCCCTTCCATCATGCACCAGCTAATGCTATTAATGAGCAACTGGCAAAATGGCTTCTTGTTAGAAGGAAGCAGTCCTGATCCTCTGCCAGAAACTTCAGTGAAGAAGTGATATTTAGGATCAAATTCAGACCTGTGGTAAGAGAGTGTCTCTAATAGGGTTGTTGCTCTTGCCTGATGGCTGGGTTTGACCTGTATTAGCATCTTCACCCTGCCTCTCCCCATCATGCACGTTCACCCCATTAAAGACATAAAGTAAGGGCAGTACTTAAGAGCCACTTTCAAAACCTTCAGCTTAAACATGCAGCGTCAGGACAGGCCAAGTACACTCCACCAAGAGTTTAACCTATATGAGCAGAACAGGCAAAGATTTAGAGGGCTTTGGAGGATTTTGAAACAACAATTTAAAAGCTTTGAAGATACTCCTATGAAGAGAATTGACAATAGAAGGGACAAATAAAAGAGAAAACGAAGGAAGTTTATATAATAAGACTCTAAATGATTAACTGCAGATAGAGAGATTATTTAACAAACTTGATCCACAGTAAATTCAATGCCAGTGAAATGATACACATTTTCATCCAAAGTGGATACAGTCTGAGGAACTGCATGAGAGATTCAGAGCTCAGCAAAATCTAAAGAGGGGCTTAACATTTGTTTGGAAATGGGAAGATGCTGACTTATGAGAGGTGATGATAACATATGTAGAAGGGCATGAAAAATATTACACATCATGGTTCAGACTGGTCTATGGTTCATGGGGATTGGTGGTGCTTGTCAGTGGGCAGGGGAAAAAGAGACAAGGAGAGCAGTGGTAATTTTTGCAGGCCTATCAAGGTGGTTGTGTATCTTCCCCTGATATATTTGTCATTGCTATTGATGAGATGCCACAGGGTTTAGAAAGACACAAGTCTGGAAGAAAACTGTAAAAATTGGATTCATTTGACCAGTATCTAGAAGATGATGAAATATGGAAGATCAATTTGGAATCATAACCATTATGCAAGATCTTTAGCAGGTTACAGGAACCCCAAATGCTTTGTTGTCTTGGAATAGCACATGTTCAGATGATTTTTCATTATTTGGTCTTTCTTTCAGTACCATCTTGATGAGAAGGCTGAGAATATCCAAACCCAAGAAAATGGCCAGAGAGGCTGAGTGGAAACAAGCACTCACCCAGGAAGGGATGCTCCAGGAGGTAGAAAAGGTCAATGTGAATAGAGCGATCCAGGAAGAGGCCAGGGTAAGAAAAAGACACCTATAAGATGAAAAAAACCCCACAATTCAGGTACTGAAAAGCTTACAAGATCATGCTTAAAAGAAATGTGAGAAATGACAAGAAGAGTGGAGAGGATGAATTTGCACAAGAGAATGAGAGGATGTTCGCACAAGTACACAAGCCAAATGCATGGAGACATCTTTGAATGAAGAGTTTTCTTTGAATAAATAAGTTTTCTGTTCTTTTCCTTTCTGGTTAGCAAAGAGAATCTTGCATCTAGCAAAAGCCTGGCTTTTGTAAAAAGATTTGCTTTGGCAAAAAGGTTCAAGGAGACCGCACCTAGGCAGGACTTGCAAACCTTCCCAGGGATGAGGTGATGTCATTTGTACACTGCAGCCCTTCAGCTCCTTTATCCTTTATCCGAGGCACAGCCCTGCTGCTGAGCACACTGTGGTTTGTGGCTTGGAGCAGCAATGCCAGTGACTAAGGCTGTCTGTGCAATCCCCTGCTGCAGATGCTCACGCCCCTGCAGCCATCCAGTCTCCTGGGATCCTTTGTACTGGATGCCTTTATCCCACCTACAGCTTTCTTCAAGGGGATCCTAGACCCATTGCTGAATCTCATGAGACACAGTGGGGTGCTAAGCAGCTGATGAAGATGCTTCTGGTAGTCCTGGTCAGCAGCCCATCCCCACCAGCTGTGGTAGTAAATGACAAAGGGTCATCATAAAACTTTCAAGTATTTTTGGCTGCTATGATAGTTTTCAGTGAATGGGACACAAGTGGATTCATTACAATTGATGTGTCCTATATGCTTTATTTTCCTACTGATCACTTGTTGAGTTGACTTATGCAAATATAAACGGCACTGAAAAATTAGTAGTTCTAGTCCTCTCAAATATAAAAGCCTTTCTCAAAGTCATATTTTCCTCCACAGCAGCCTTGAGTCTGTTTCTAGAGTCAACTATGATTGCTGGCTTTGAAAATTCAAAATGAGAAAAATTCTTTATTTGGCAGTAACTGAGTGGAATAGTGTCTCCTTCCTGACACAACACACTGTGACAAGGGGACGCATTCCTACAGGAGCGGACACAGGCACCACAACCCTCCCAAGAAACAGAATTCCTTGGCATAGCCAAGGACTCTAAGGATCTCTCAACTACAATGGATATTTGTTGCATCAGTGCTGCACCACTTTTGTAGCCTACACATCAACGATGCCTCAGGTGTGGCCAGAAGCAAAACTGTTCAACTGCTCTGCTCACTTGGGTAAGGGAGTCTAGGCACTTAAAGTCAGTTCCCACCAAGAGTCATGCAGTGAAAACCCTCTGCAGTTGTATAGCTCCATAAGCACATTTCTTCAACTCCATCTCTGCAGACCACTAACACAGTAGAGTTCACTTGCTACTCGTCCATTTACCATGTTACTCACAGAAAGAAAATAAAAGTATTGTGGCAGAGGCCTTAGTGGAGAGTTCTTTAGAAGACCTTTAGGATAAAATGACAGAGATGTGAAGGGATCTCTGGACATAGAATCAGAGGATCAGAGAATCAGAGAATGGCTACAGCTGGAAGGGCCCTTAGAGATCCTCTAGTTCCAAACCCTCTGTCATGGGCAGGGACACCTTCCACTAGATCAGGTTGGTCAGACCTCCATTCAGCCTGGCCTTAAACACTTCCAGGGATGGGGCATCCATGGCTTCTCTCAGCAACCTGTTCCTGTGCCTCACCATCCTCACAGTAAAGAATTTTTTCATAATATCTAATCTAAACCCTCTCTTTTTCAACTTGACGCCATTCCTCTTTGTCCTGTCACTACATGCTCTGCTGAAAACAGAGCTACCAACAAAGTTACATCAGATTGCTCAGGACATTGTCCAGGCAAGTGTTGAACACATCCAAGGATGAAGACTCCACAACCTCTCTGGGCCCTGTTCCAGCTCCCCTGTTTTTCTTTACATCTAGTCAGCAGTTTGTGTTCCTTGCCTCTCATCTTTTTGTTGTTCACTTCTAAGACAGACCTGGTAGGTAACTGGAAAATTTTGAATGTAGAACAAATGGAGGGAATGAATAAATTTGACTTATCTCCAAGTCAACGTTATATATGATGAGGGAGGAGGAGGAGATGAAAGCAATAAATGACAGTGTACTTGAGAAATGTCAGTCTCCATTTCTATGCAGATTCCTTCAGGGAAGACATCAGATCAGTAGTCTTTAAATGACATAAATCAAAGGGCTCACTGAACAAACTGATGCTGCATCAGATGAATCTGAGTTGCTAAATTATGCTTTTCTTTAAGCCTGATCTTAAGTTCATTGAGATACACAAGTCTTTAAATGGACTTTGCTGGCCTTTGTTTCTCTCTTCTTGATTATAAGGTTCCATGACAAGGACTTTATCTCTATATATTTTTCTGAAAAATACTCTTCATGCATTTAGACACTGTCAAACACATTAATAACGAGCCCCATTTTCCAGCTAGATTCCAAAAGACATCAATGCGCATTCAGCGCCTCTGAAAAGCAGACATCTATTTAAGTGTCAAAATATGGATCCCAACATGCTTTTGAAAATAATAGCCTGGATAAATATAATTTTACATTTTATAACTAATGTGAAACCTTTCACCTTTGCAGAACTAGTTAATGGTGACTAGAAATCATTACAGTTGAAGGGCTGGACAGCAAACTGCTATATTTGAAACTCCAGAGGGAGCAGATTGGACAAATGACCACATCATTCTTGGTGCTAATTAGTTCCTTTTGCCCTTCATATGCTTCCCTTTCTTTCATAAGCCTTACCTAGGATGCTCTGGGTCAAATGTGCTCAGAGGGCACTCACCAACTTTCCACTCTCAGAAAAACCAATGAAAAACTCAGGGTTATCAAAGCACTTCAGTGAGACTTTGCTTGCATATTTTACTTAGAACAGGCTGGCTGTGGTAGATACATATTTATTCTCATTTATGGAGTGGAAATAAGCATTTTATACCCTATTAAATATCCGAAAAAAAATATCAAAGGTATTTCTGTCCAGAAAAAAAGTCTTTGTTCTCATGCAGACTTCTGTCTATAGTGGTCTGCACTTGGGAGAAGCCTTTGGAAAGGCTAGCCATGAAGTCTTGCTTGGGACATGGACCAAATCAGAGCAGTCTCCAGGGCAGCTGTTGCTTTGGCAGGCATGGATGAATTCAGTCTTTAGGTCATCAATCAGGCACATTTCACACACACTTGAAAATGCAGAGGTGGGGAAGTGTTTTGCCACATTCCCCAAGTGAAACTTAAATTCCAGAGAACCCATATATGCTGATATTTGTCTGCATACATGGCCTTGTTTGTGAATCTGTACTGAATCCCAATTCAACAGTGAGCTAAATTTTCTGTTGCTGTAAACAGATGCAGCTACACTGACCTGTATCAGTGGTTTATTAAGAACCAGCCCCGAAGCCTGAAATCTGGATTATGAACCAGCGTTTACTGGAAGTGCAGATTGCAGCAGGAACTTTTCTTGGACGCCTATTGCAACAGACTCCTCTTTTTAAAGTGCCTCTAGTGTTGCAGGCTTTTACTGAGGGAACACAATGGAGCTGGCAGGAAAGCCACAGCTCTTCACCATCTCAGAAAAGAAAAAAAAAATAATAAAAAAAATCAGCAGTCCTTAAGGATACAGCACTGCTAGGTAACTGGGACAGTGAATTAACAAGGACTGACTTTTCCCTCTCTCTGTTTTCAAGGATAGTAAGTAACAAAATCTGGCAGGCTGAAAAGCCCCTGCTTGGAGAAGAGAAACAAAGAGGCAGGGCTGAAATTCATCGTGTCAGTTTAAAAAGGCAGAGTTTTGCATTTACACAATATGCCCATTCTTGTTCTCCTTGACTCATGGAAAAATATTGAACATAGGACAAGAATGTAGGAATGTGTCTGGTGTCTGATCTCCACAAAAATCTAAATGCCGTTTGCATTCACATAAGAAATCAAGACTGGCTATCCAGGCTCTCTTGATGTGTAAAAAAAATAACAGTAGTGATAGCAATATCATTATAATAACAGCAGTAATATAATTTTTTTAACTGGCTGTGTAACTAGTGCAAATAAAGCACAAACCCAGGCACTCCTGGCCCTTAATCTCAAACACAACTCAGCAGAGCTTTCTCTACCATATGCGTGTCACAAGCATCACAAAGGCTCCTCTCCACCGATGGCATCTGAAACCACTGTTTGTTTTCCTGGGTAGCAGAGGTTAAAGCTTTTTATTGCTTTTTTGCCTTCAGAAGCCGTAATAGTTGCAGTGCCTATATTACCATCTATGGCAGACAGGCTGCATGTCTGCCAGCTGTCAGCCAGCCTATTCATCTCTAGTTGCCTTTTGCCTACTTTCTGCAGCAGAAGAATTTCTCTCCACTTGATTTCATGTGCTGGAGTCCTGTGCCTGCCGACGTTCCTGCTGCTTGTTTTTAAACACAGGCTGACTACAAGGGTGGGGAGCATGGGAGCCCACAGCCCTGAAGAACTTGGGGCTCCTCTGTCACATGCAGCTTGCCAGGCAGCCAGCTATGGCTCTGTGTCTGGGCAACATCATATAATGGGCAGGATATGAATGGGGGATTGCTGGCTAAACCCAGTCATTGACTGGAGGAAGAGGCAACCAATGGGGTCACCATGGCCTGCACTGATGGGCTGCTCTAAGATACACCCAAACACCTTCCTTCTGCTTGTTCCATGGCAGAGATGTGGAATCGGGCTACTTATCCTCTGCCCAGAAACCTCTCTTCTTTCCCAGTTCTTCTCATCCACCTAAGATACATGGTCTCTGTAGTAAGGATATCGGTACACATAATGTCTGGCCACTCCTGACCGAGCTGTTCTTGGAGATCCCCTCAGGCACCTGCCAGCATCATTAGGCAGCAGTGTATCTCTAAAACATCCAACAATGTGGTATTTTACAATTTTACCAAAGCCTGATTATCACACAGGACTATGCAGGAAGATAGGATGGCCAGGTCCCCAGGCCATAAAGACCAGATCCTACAATCATAGCCCTGTGCTATATCATCCTTTGCCTAAACAAATCACACTCCCATTTACAAGAGGCCCTGAAATCATGAGAGGCAATGCTGATATTTAGGGGCTCTCTCTTTTCTTATCCCCATTAGGTTAGTGATCTGAAAATCTGCAGACCTGCCTATTTCTTGACTCACGGCATGAGCTAGTGACTCAGATGAACATCTCTGCCAGACCTTGTGACAGGGGTAAAATAGACCACTCAGTTGCATGAGGTTTGCCAAACTTGTGTGTTTATTGTACATTTTCTTAGGTGTGACCCAACTCATCTCCTGCTTACTCAGGCCATGAGAAGCCTCTTGAAATTTCACTTAAAATCCTAACCAAGAAGGATCAGTCTCATAGCTCCCAATTACCAAGCTCCGAGTCATGAGTTGCTCTTCCTGCTGTTACTGCTATATGAAACTGCCTACAGAAAAAACCCAACACTTTAAAAAAACCACCCTCACACAGGCTAGCCAGGAAGCCCACAGCCAGAGGCATTTGCCCACCTCCCTGCTCCCCAAGGAACCTAGGTCTCGAGCTCCTGAAGTCAACAGAAAGACTGTTGTAGACATCAGTGTGTCTTGGATCAGGTTCCAGCTACCCAAGAGAAGAGATGGGCTTTGCAGCCCATCCAGATGGTTAACAGCTTTACATATAACCGCTGCCTTATTAAATCTACAGTAAATTAAATGAACACTTAAGACACTCAACTGAAAGTGCTATTGACTGTGGTAATTAAATTGAAATACCCAATTAACCACACCAGAATAGGAAATGAATATATCATGGGGCACCACTCTATAGTGTCTGAGCCAATCAGATGCTGTCTATACCTTAGTTTGGGATGAAATAATTTTTAAAGGGAGCTTTTGATTATTTAAAGATGTGTTTATATAATGCACACATATATATGTCTATATATGTGTATGTGTGTTTATATATATATATACATACAGACACATATTATATTATTATATTTAAGTCTTCTGTCTGAGCTCTAGCCTTACGTTGGCAGAGATGTACTTTCAATTCCAGGTCAGCCACCATCTTCCAAGATAAACTCCCACATTATTAAAACATCTAAATCAGAAGGATTACAAATGTCACGCAGCAGACTTTTTTTTTCTCTTTATTAAGAACATTTACATGAAGGTGTCTGCAGTTTCAAAGCCATTTCAGACTGAGGCCAAAGTGAATGTTTGGGGGGGGAAAAAAAACAGAAGAAAGAAAGAGTCTTTTTTTCTCTCTGTTTAGCCTGTGCTGTCAGGTCTCTGCCTGCTGCTCTAACCACAGCCACCCCAAAGCAAAAGTTTACCTTTAATTAAGACATCTAAGTGTTAGGATTCTTAGGCTCTGAGCCTCTCTCCCTTTCCTCCCCCTCCTTTTTTCCATCAGGAGTGGAAACTTTATCTCACCTACAAAGGCACACTTTGCCCAAATGTTAATAGACTGCAGTGAAAAACCTTCACTTCACTCCAGATGAGTCTCCTGGTGGAAGGTTCTCAGCCATTCCCAGTGACAGGGCCCCCTTAGAAATGTGGTGGTTTTGGGGCTGTCTCAGCTCAGAGAGAATTCAGGCGTGGCCACCCCACCCCGCTCTCCCAGAGATGTGCATGAGGCCCTGGCCCTGGTTTGGCCTTTGTTTGAACGGGATGTACTCTCCACAAATCATGAAACTGCAGCCTCATAATAGCAGCACTCAGAATGACAAAAGGTCAAATTGGGTTACAGCCATTCAACCCTACTGAGTTATTTGGGTAGTGGCAAGAGGAGTTATTTTTAATGACTTCATGTCCCAACCTCATCAACAATAATCAGAGAGTGTCTATGAGCCTGCTCAGGATCCCAAGAAAGAAGAGATATGACAGGGTGGAAGTCATCTTCCAAATTTGGGGGTTTCAGTAGAGAACACACTTCCTTCCATTTCCTCAGTCATCTCACTCATCCTGGCATTGTCTGCAGCATTGCCCCTGCCTTGTCCTGGGGTGGTGACCAGGTCCTATTTCTGCCTGATGCTCCTAATGGCTTCAATATCTCGGTGCCCAATGGATGGAGCTGAGGCAGGTGCTCATCCTTGATGACACTGGACCCTGCATTCCTGTGGGACCATGTTCAAAGGGTCTGAACTGCTGCCCTCCACCCAGCCTGTGGAGCTGGGGAAGGCAGAGGTTGTCCTACCATGGTTCTGCAGTATTTTGGAGTGGTCATACAGGTACCATTTCTGTAGGTATTTGCTTTGCTTTGGTCATGCCTCCACTTTGGCCACTTCCATACATTTTCTGGACCAAACTGATCTCCTATTGTTGCCCTCCTCATAAGTGGAATTGCAGCCCCTGTGGCCCTCTGCCACTGTTTATGCGGGCAGACACCAGTGGATATTGGCAGGTAAACTTGGATGGGATTCAACAGTAAGAGGGCAGAGAGGGAAGAAAGGGCACACTGTGGCCCTCAATGCCTTTGCCTGCCTTTCAGAGAGCATGCTCATGGACAGAGGGAATGGAGGTCACAGGTGGGGTGAGACCTGTCCTTGCTGGTGAGGAGATGGGGCTGAGACAGGTTTTAAAATGCTTAGATCTGAAAGGTACCTTGGATCCTGTTAGGTATCTGTAACACCCTCCCTGTGGAAGATGCTCGTCTGGCCCTAGAAGCTTTTTTCTATTTATCTGACAACACTTCTAAATACATCATGCTGCCCACTCTGTCTCATGAAGGAGAGGCAATACAGCCAAGTACAAAATGTGTGCTGGAACAGAGATGCCTCAGGCTTCAAAATGCATGGACGTGCTTGAGCAGCAGGGTGAACTCTGCTGCTTTGGCCATCTCTCCTTCACTCTACTGCAGCAAGAGGTCGGAGAAGTGAGTCTGCCGTTGACTCACCTTTATGCCTCTCAGATGCCCAAGTAACCCAACCCTGACTGAAGTCAACAGAAAACTCACAGTGGGCCCCAAGGTCTGTCCTTAGTGCATCTGAGCCTAAAAGAAGAACCTGGCCTGGACTGCCTGGCTACTATTCAAAATGGCTCTTAGTTATAAAGAACAAATTGTAAGTTCTCATGTAATGTCCCTGGCAGAATCCAAACTTGTAAAAGAAAAGCCTGTAAACATCATTCTTACTCAGGAACTGTGCAGTGTTATTTTCTGACCCCGATGCACTTTGACATATTGCAGAATTACGCAGGTCGAATGTCCCCCCAATGGTCCTGAATGAAAAATTTCAAAAGGTTTCTCTCCTTTTCTTTCCCTCACTGCCTAATACAAAGAAACATCTCATTTTGCTCATGTAGATCTAAGATGATGACATACAGCTTTGAAATGACTTCAAGTACAATAGCCAGATTACAAGCAAAAGCAGTTCATGAGCTCTAATTCTGCATTTACTTGCTGCGAGGAGCCTGTCCCAGAGCCTGTACCTCTCCACTGAGCCCCAGGAGAGCGTGAGGGATTTGTTTACATGCTGGAGGAACAAAGTAATGTAATGGAAATTCTGAAAATGGTTTTGCCGAATTTTACTTTACTATTTTCCAGCTTAGTTGAAAGGAAGCACAGCTTCTCTGAACCTGAATCCTCCTCCACTGGCAGATTATTTATTAAACAGCAATGGTAGACTGGAGCTGTTTTCACTTAAGGACAATTCTTTCAAAGCCTAACAGAGAAGCAGAGTTGCCATAGTTACCTGAGCAAGCCCTCAGCAGAGCACAATTCCTTCCTACAACCCAGGAGTTTAGGGCAACTTGCAAGTTTGTCAGACAAAGCTTAATGGTTTGCTATTTCATGCAAGCGCATTGCATTTAGCCAATGAGAAGGTGATGTGAAATCACAGACAGGATTGCCCCCCACCCTTTTTTTTGGTGTTGATCCAGAAGTCCATGGGGTTCACACCAGCTGAAAATTCTGCAGGGTATCTTGACAGCTGGGGAGGAGTTTGGAGTAAAAACACATTTAGATCTTGGCACTGATTTCGGCCATCCAATCCAGCCCATCATTAACAGCTTCTGTACAGCACTAGTCTTCCTCCAGGGGCTGTACAAATGAACAAAACCTTTGTTCAACCTAAACTTCCTTTCCTTGTCTGCTGTTCCTGCAGACTTTCCATTCTAGTGGTCCTATTGTTTCATTTGGAAATGTCAGAGAGCTGCACAGTGTGCCCATTTTATAAGGAATATGTTCCATTTTAGGAGGCCAAAATGGTACACTGTGTTGTTCCACAATTAATTTACTTGAAACTTGCTTAGGCTTACTATTGTTTGTCTGAAATGGTCTTCTTTCTCTTTCTTTCTTTCTTTATTTTTTTTTTTAGGTGCCAGTATCTGTATTTAGATTGGTAGCTACTGCAGATACTTGCTTTGCACCTGAACAAATAGGACTGCTGAGGACAAGATTAGCTCCTTTGTGCCAGCTAATTTGGACACTGGGCGTCCCAATGAATGGGCATTTTGCTCTTGAACATCCCTTACTGGAAGCAGCAAAAAAAGAGTAAATACCCTGATTGTATCATCTGTTAAGTGGGTCATTCCTACAAAGGGAACTGGAAAATCTGCCTTCCTACTCAGAGTTTCCTTCAGTTCTTCTTATTGTAGTGTTGAAGAGAGCAAAAGGGAGAAGAATGTGCATAGAGACTTAATTCTCCTGAGAACATGGTGAAATCAGGCAATCCACAAACTGACAGTCCTACATCCTCACAGAGCCTAGGTTTCCATATTGCTCTGACCTTTTCCCCTCTTGGTGCTTCTCACCCCAGCAGCCTTATATCATGGTTTCAGGCAAAAGTACATCCCTGCCAATCAGCACAACTTCAATTTAATTAGGAAGCAGGAGAGATGACGTGAGCACAACGAAAAGTGGCCACATACATTGGCCGCTTCTGCCATTAATAGCATAAGTTTTGTGAGGGTCTTGCTAAGGGGCCATGATGTGGAATGGATAATGTTGCTGACCTGAGACCAGAGGCTCAGAGGGATTTAGACCCCTAAATCCTACTCAAAATTAATGGGGATTAAGTGTCAAAGCTGAGCAGCTGTTTAAACTCTGCTGGAAAACCTGAGGCTGAGTGCCCACTCAATCAGTTCTGCTGGCCTCCACTCCCTTTTCTGACCAACATGGTTGACATGCATTTTAGAAGACATGAGTATATGCAGGCATGGTGCAATTTCAAGTAGAAGACAGCAAAGAGGAACAGCGGAAAGAGAATAAAAGAATTATGAAGCAGGGAGATAAGGATGAGACAATGTATGATTTAGTCTGAGGAGTAAAGGACAGAACTCAGTGAAAAACAAGATATCCAGCAAGATCCTCCAGCAAGATCCTGGAGAATTAAAGAAGAAAGAAAGAGGAAATGAAGCAAAGGATGGCCGTTTTTCTCCATTGTGGAGACAAGTCTTTGCTGCCCCTCGAGCTTTAAGGGGCCACTCATTTGTGAAGCAGCTTGTCACTAGGGAACTTTTGCAGGACACACCCATGTTACGACCTACGTTTAAGTAGATAGCAATTTTAAAGATGCTGTTTTAATAAATATCATGTTTCTGGCTGGATGATTGACACAGGGAACATTTGATTTCCAGAGACAATAAGCATGTAAGAGTACCATGCCATTGGAATTTTGGTTGCTGAGGGTCTTTGCATTTTCCTCCTTTCCCTGCCAACACTGAATCCATTCCATTTGGATTTGATAGACTGGTTGGAGTCTCAGAGAAATAAAGCTCTTACAGGTTGCACGAAAATTAATGGCTAGGAAGAGAATATCCAGACAAGGGAGATTCTGGTTGAACCCAGACATATGTGTTCAGTAGAGGTTGGCACAGGTACGAATTGACCCAGCTGGCATCTAATGTCTTTTACCTGGTGAGGATGTTATAGAGCACAGGAAAAGGAACTGGGTATGTTGTGGATGGTAAGAAAAAGGAATGTAAAGGGACAATGACTCAAATCCATAAAAAGCCCAGCTTCTTTTTCTGTTTCTTTAACATCTCAATTTTCAGAGGTAAATTATCCTGGATGATTTACGCCATAAAAGCTTTTGAGTCATCTTCAGTATTTAGCTGTGAAAGACGAGACAGTTCAGTTCAAATCACTCATCTGAAGACATGTTAAATAATTAACAGTGTATGGTTTGCAATGCTATTTACCATCCCACGGGGTTGCTAGTCCTCTGACCTTGTAACAGCCTTATTTCACAAACAACACTCTGCAGGACTGCACACTGACAAAACTTCTTAAAATAAGGAACTGTAATTCAATATCAGCCCAATACGTGTGGTGGAGCAGGTAGTTTGTGCGGGTTCTTTTGGGTCTCAAGTAAACAGAGTGAGTTAAACAATAGGGAAAACTGCAGAGGAAAGAAAGGGAATGTGGTATATGCCAGTGCCAAAGCTTGAATACATTTGATGTAGTAAACTAAGGTCACTGCCTTTGTTAAGAAAATCTTGGCAAATGGCATCTGTTGTAGAGGTCAGGCAATTATATTCTCAAGGAAACACAAACTTGCATGCTATTTAATGTTTCCAGCCGCTGTAGTGCAGTCCTACGTCAGTTTAAATATACAACATCCCCGATGAGTAACAGATACTGCTGGACATGCTGCTTTCCTCCAAGCTCAGTTCTAACAGTGGTAGAAACATTTATGGCAAAGTTGGGTTTTCACTCAGAAGAGCAACCTCTTTGAAATGGAAAAATATTGAGAATGACTCATAATAAAATTGACTGCTTTATTTTGCCTCTTTCCAAGTTTTCTATTTTATGGGAGTTTTATTTAGCTTTGTTTCCAGTTTACTGTTAGTTTTTTGTGCTTGTCATTTCATTTCAGGTTTTCCAGTGCTTGCAGCACAGGTCAGCTTCTCTACTCTCTGGTTGAGTGTCCTTTATCACAATATTTGTCCAACAGTCGAAAGATAAAATAGCAGATAATTACTGAATGTTATGGGTTGACACTAGCAGCAAACTAAAATGCCAAGTCATTCAGAAACTTGCTAAACTAAACTCTTTTCCAGGAAGCAAAGCAAAGCAAACCAAAAGCATCAAAACAAAACAAAACAAACAAACAAACCCACAAACAAACAAAACAACCAAAAATCAGTGTTTTTTCTACTTCCATCTTGATTCAGCTGAACTGCTAACTATAGTGTGCAGCTGTTGATGAAAAAATATCTTGGCATCAGAACACTGGCAAGTGGCAAACGTGGCACCAATTTTTAAAAAGGCTCTAAGAAAAATACTTAAACCAGGCAAAATGTATGTATAAAAAATTTCTAGATAATACCTTTAGGTGACACTGGGATAAATAGGATATACTAGAGAAGTCCAGCTCAGCTTTTGCAAAAGAAAATTCTACTTCACAACTCCAGTAAGGATTTTTGAAGAAGATAACAAGCATGTGAACAAGAAGAATTCATTGACATAGCTTAACTGGAAAGCTTGTGCCCAAAGGCACTCAACAAGATCACTTGCTAGAGATGCTTAAAGAAATTAAGCTGCTGTGGGTAAGAGGGAAGCTCTTCACATTGGTTAAAAGGCAGAACAGAAGGGTAAAAGCAAGTTATGAGTGAAAACTCACGAGAAAAGGAGATTACCAGCATCTAGGTGATAGAGGAGCAGATGGAATTCAATATAAATGGATATGAAATCCACCACATACAAAACAGTCCTTTCTCTACCTATAGAGATGGGATATAAACTCCTTCTTACTCCTTGGGAATGAGATCCCCAGGTCAAAACAGACTGTGCTATAACACTGTCTGAATACTCAGAAATGCAAATGTTCAGACACCAATCTGAATGACAGCAAAGGAACAGAGAGCAAGGCAGACACATCATGTTGGCAGAGTCTAAATCCACCTCTGTCACAAAAAGAACATAGTGGACAGAAAAATATAGAGAGAAGGGCAAAAAAGACAGTCAAAGGAAAAAAACCCAGCTTCCACAGAGGAAGAAGTTAAATAGGCTAAGAGTTTTTCAGGCCAGGAAAGGAAAATTTGAGTGAGAAATATGAAACAAGATCGATGAATCTTCAAATGCAAGAGTTGGACAACATCATGTTAAATGTGCACAGGGCAAGGTAAAAGCAGACAAGGAGGTCCTGATGTGAGAAACCGCTACAGAGCTATTTTTATCAGGATGTCATTCATGCTGTAAGTTTAAATAGATTCAGAAAGCAAGTAGATAAATGAATTGAGGTTGTGTCAGGGGAGGTTTAGGTTAGATATTAGAAAAGGGTTCTTCACCCAGAGGGTGGTTGGGCACTGGACCAGGCTCCCCAGGGAAGTGGTCAGAGCACCAAGCCTGACAGAGTTCAAGAAGTGTTTGGATGATACTCTCAGGCACATGGTGTGACTCTTGGGGTTGGTCCTGTGCAGGGTCAGGAGCTGGACTTGATGATCCTTGTGGGTCCCTTCCAACACGGCATATTCTATCATTCTGTGAATGCAAATACTCCATTTATGGATGCTTAGCCAAAGATGGCTGGAGGCTGGAAGAGCATCGTGGGGAAGGTAAAGTTTGCTTATATGGTTATCACGCTGTTATAATAATGACCACATACAGAATCAGTCAAACCTTTGGTCTCAGCCAGTCCAGATTTCATATCTGTGCTTGCTCTGAGATTTAAATCACAACATTTCTAATTGTGTATGAAATGAAATGAAAAATTGCTTTTTTCTGTTCACTCTGTTCATTTTGAACTGCTCTCGGTTTTGGGGGTGAGCATGAAAGAAATACATTGGGGAGAAATACAGGAAGTTTTTTAAGGTATCATCTCTTCTGCTGTGCAAATGTAATTTATTATATTTATATTCATATAACAGTCATGAAAATGGAGCTTTCGTGTGGTAGAGATCATTGTCTGCTAGTGTAATAAAAAAAACACTAATGAATGCTAATGATGGGATTTGTTTCTGCACACACGGGTATTTCTGTCCCATACTGTTTAAAATGAAGCTTCCAAACTCCTCTATTATCACTAAGTCCAAATTCATCCACAAAGCATTGAAACAAACCACGAGAAAATGTAAGCATTGATCTGTCAGAAGCATCTCCCTACACAGCTCTGGTGTTGCAGTCTTCACCTTCTAGAGATGAACTCAGTCAAGACTTTCAGAATAAGCTGGAATGTTATTTCCCTTGAGTAAAATCCGTTGAAACTGATGAATATGTTGCTATTGGAAATCCCCGTGGGGCTGAGATTTTACTTCCAGTGCTAAAGTCTTGAGAACACCAAATGATTTAGTTGTAGTTGTGTAATCCTGAACTGGAGGCAGGGAATGAATAATCTAAGAACAGGTTTGTCATCTCCAGCCACTAAATACTGACATGGAAAATGTTCTGCACTGAAAATGAGCAGGTAGATTGACCCAGAGGTGGACGGGTTGCCCAGACTTACCCAGTCCTTGGTCTCTCTGCTTGCCTCATATTTTCATCATTTTCTCTCCCTGTTTCTCCTGATAAAGCTAACAATGCCTCAGTTGTTTTGCTCCTTGCCAGTGCTGAGGGCTCTATTTTTAATCACAATTAATATGGAGGCCAAAACAAAGCAAAACTTATCTCTCAATCCTGTTGTTTGTAAAGGGGATGTTTAGTCTGAGGTCACAGGGCATGCCTCTGGCCACGCATGCCCCAAAGCTCAGGGCCTGCATGACTCCTGCCAATCAAAACTGCCCTGCAGTTGCTTTACACACTATGTTTTTTTATCATTTAAGGTCTTCTAAATACTCCCTGGAGCTCTCTGTGTAGGTACGTGGTGTGGTGTGGCATGGCATGGAGAGATGCTGGGGAGACAGCACTGTTTCTTGGACTGTCTGTCACTGCCATGACCATCCCCGACCTTTTGGGCAAGAGTACATTTTTAAGTAAAACACCTTACATAGACATCAGCAGCTCCTCTCCTGACCATGGGTTATTTTGGCAGGAATGAGGCCACCTTGACCACCATGGACTTAATGTACCTGAACAAGAGGGATCCGGATGGGTTAGCTAAAGTAACAACTAAGTCATGATGGTGCCTGAAAACAGCAGCTGATGCTCCTGAGAGCCCATTTCCTTGGGTACCAAAGCCTTATGAATATGCCCCAAAGAATCCTAGTGTATACACAGAAGCAGAGATCTCAGCCCTATTTTGGTTTCAGAGGGACTTCAATTTTCTGTAATTCACTATAGAGCTCCTTTCAGTTCACATGTTCCAGCCTTCCTTATCTACCTGAGCAGTCATGAATGCAATACAAGACATGGTTTACCTATGGCAAACAGCCTTTATAGTCCTTCACAGTTCACCATGCAGGCAGGCAGCTTTGGTACTGCACCACCTGAATGGGCAGCTGCTGGATGTCCTATAGCGACCTCAGAAGAATAATATTATTTTCTTTTAATCTTTTTTTCCAAGATTAATTCCTAAACTGCTTGTTTATCTAATTTACAGGAACTGGTTACATTCCAATTTTGCAGACAAAGAAATAATAAAACCGTCTTTATTTCAAAAGACCTCGCTTATCAAATGCATTTTTCATAGACAAGATATTTGTTGTGCATTATTATATCAAGGCATTTTTCTGTGCCTGTGCCAACAGCCACTTTTCCCTGAAGAACTGAATGTGTTTGAAATATTTTGAACCCCCACTTTCTGCTTCACTTGCTAAATAATTTCACATTTCTTCCAAAAGCTGATCTTCTTTCATCAGATAGCAATCTATATTATTGCAACTTCCTGGAACAGAGAAATGCTACTGACAGAATGAATATTTAGGTACAGAAGTAATTTTATTTTTTGCTTATTTAACACCGGAAAATGCTAAATTTGCACATTTCTAACTAGTATATGTGTAGATGCACTTCTTGCTTAAGCTGTCCAAACCAGGTTAGGTTCTACAGGCATGCTTAACTAGTCCTCAGGGTTATTTTTTCCTACTTGCTTTTAGTATACCAAGAGACAAAAATACAACTGAAGGTCAGCTTTAGCAAACTTCCATACATTTGACTTTACATGCATTCAGGCAACCTTATGTCCATCACTAACAGATTCGAAAGGCATGCAAACATGCACAAGGGAAATTTTATTAAAGAATGCCTATACTATTAACTGCTTGCAGCTGTCCTATTAAGAAACAACATTATCAGCCTCAAAAATCCTGAAGCTGGTTACTGAAATGGTTACGGACTAAGCTGTCTATTTAGTTTGAGTATATATTTTATTTGAGCAAATGAAGTGAATAACCATGTGTGCAAATGATCAGACATGCTGATTTGTGTGTGATTACTCAAGTCAAATGTTTAATTTGCATAACTGAATGCAAATTAGGTACAGAACTGCAGGCTAATGTGAAGCATGCCATTTGGCGCCTGACAGTTTTAAAAATCAGACTCAAAACCTCCATGCTTAGTGTAACTAAATCAGAGCAGTGGAATTCAGCACACCAGATATCTATCATTCGATTCTGCTTGTAATTATTTACCAGTAAAGGAGGATGACACGTAAACAAGCAGTAGAACCACAAATCTGTTTCATTTTGTATCTCTCCAAAAGAAACCACTATTCTGAGCTTCTAGCATATTCTTTCTGGTCTTATTTCTTAAATAAACATCTCTGACAAAGGAAAACCTACAACTGTCCAAAAATATGCAAGGGCTCCCCTTTTAGAGTAGATGTTTGGTAGATTTTTTGGAAGTGGAAGGTTTCCATTGTACGTGGTCCTCAAATTATTTTTAACTTTGCTTGTTTACAGTCTGGAATGACATATTCACTGTGATTTGATGTTTCCTAGTATTCTTGATCCACTCTTTTCCAAGGGAAGCAGTGGAAAGTCTAAGATGTAGTAAACTGAATGCAATACCTCGTATGAGGAAAATATTTATAGAGAACAATCTGACAGGGATTGGGAGCCGAACTGGATGATCTAATGGGCATTACATTCCTGGATTCTAATGATTCATAGTTGCAAAATGGCAAAACGGCAATTCTAATGCTATTTAAGAGCACAGTGAGAAGGGTTTTCTGGTGTATTTGAAATTCTCGTTTACTATAATGTACAAGAGACCCCATTGACTCTGCTCAGGATGTCTTTCTGTAATGTCTATAGCTTGGTTATAAATCCAAACACTTCAAAAGCCAGGCTTGGGAGCTGAAATATAGCTATTTGTTGCCCTACATTTGAAGATGCAGCTCAGCTGTGACTGCTGCCGAACGTGGAACTGCTGCCTGTTTAAACTGGGAACTACAAAAGAAGGTTTGAAAGAAAGGCACCCAAAGCTCCTGCAACCTAGGAGGCGAAAGACACAGAGTTAAAAAACACAACAGCCCTAAAAAAGCCCCAAGTGACATGATTTTGTATGCCCAATTAACAACTTATGAGTGACGGAGGTTGGCAACACTGAGGAACTGACTTGTGAATACTCTGCTTTCTCCATCAAGAGAAAGAAGCAGAGGGAAATGTCAGGGTTGCCCTTTGGCTGTCTTCCCCATGGTGGGCAAAGCCCCCTGCAGCCCCTCTATCTGGTACGTAGGGGACCAGGAGCAGAGCAGCCTCGTGCAGGGCACTGGCACCACAGCACACACTGGGCCTTAAAGAACGGACAGTTCATCATCTATGTGAAAACTGAAGGTCTGTGCATGTGCCTTGTCCAGATTATGGCTCTGGCTGTGCAACCACTGGAGGAGCAAACATGAAGGTACTCTGGACAAAGGAATTCTCACTTATCTGCTGGACAGTCTCAAGTGTTGTCTACAAATCTTCTGAGACAAAACCCAAACCCTGAAGGTAGAAAAAAGCTCTATTTATTCAAACATACTAAAAATGTCTTTTGCTACCCTTCTGCATAATGTAAAAACCTAGAAGAGAGGCAAGTATTGATCATGTGTGATGTAGAAGTTATTTCAGTGAGCTGTGTGAACCTGAAACACCCATATTCACTGTGCGTATGCATTTCTGGGAACACACTGTATATTAGCCTGCAAATACCACTGCTTCACTATAGGTGAAATGGAGCTAACATCAAGGACAAGTGTTGTTTTTCAAAGGCAATAGAGTAAACAAGTCTGTTCCTGAAGGCCCAAGATGCTAAAGCTGCAAGAGAGATATGTCAGGGAGCAGCTGAAATTAACGGAATTGCACTTCATTATAATTCAACTAAGAATTTGATTCTCTATCAATACAAGTGCACTGGTAGATTCCTAAAGATCAATATATATATATATGTATACATCACATTCAACCTGGAGACTGATTTGTCTCAATACAGCTTCCAGCTATTAAAGACCATTCTAACTCTGTCTGTGTGGCTGCAGGGCTTTCTAACCATCTACAGTACCTCATGCAGCAACACGCAAGACTATCCAAGTCAGCCCTCACCCTTCTCTTTCATAAAAAAAACCCAAAAAACAGAATGAGAACCCAAAATTCGATTCAGGAGCAGTTATTTCAATTTCATTAGACCCAGTATGGATATGCTGTTTCTCCTCTGGTAGAATATATCCATATGAGTTCAGACTTATAACTGAGCTCCTGCAGCATGACAAGTTGGCATGTGTCAGCTCAGTCATGGCAACTGCGCGCTTGTGTGTTCATAGTCCCTAGCAAATGGGATACAATTCAAGTAATCGTGAAGTAAGTTACACTTCAATGACAGCGGGTTATGCTAAGTCACATTTCCATGTATCTGTCAGGAACTGGAAGTGTGCACATGGACTGTTACCACTGACAATCAGAAGAGCACAATTACTGAAGTTGTGCTAACCTACCCGAGAGTCTGAACTCTCTGTACGCACAGATCATGGAAGAGGTGTTTGATGATATAGGTCAGATTTCCCTGTCTTGAGGACTACATTATTCCTTTTTCAGTGATACTACACAGGACTTCAGCAGTTGTCAAATTTCAAGCACTGATTGTAACCTCACAGAAAAAAAAAAACAAACCAAAAATTCTTTTGGCCAGGAACTGCTAACTGAAATAGCTTGATGATTTCAGTGTACTTCGTTAGGATTTATAATCTCCAGGGTAAAACACAATCAGCATTTGCAACACAGTGTTAAGTATACCAAAAAAAGCAAGTAGAAATTGGAATATTCCTCCAGCCAAGAATTCTTGCAGGCTTGATCTGCTGATGTGCCTGTGCCTGCAGAGGCTTTCAGGCGAGGGGCTTGCAGAAGAGCTTGTAGGATGTCTGAGCTGTGGGAACTGACAGACAGCCTGGGAGGCTTAGTAGAGGCAGGGTACCCATCCTGTCATTTTCAAGTTTTAGGTTGTGGCTCTGTAGGGAAACTATTCTGATTTAAACAATAATCACCACTGAAAATGGTCCTGCTTCTCTCCTCCCACTCTTCCTTGTGCACTGGCATTTTTCTGGCCTCAGAGAAGCTGGGTTGGAGACCTGAGCCAGCTGCCGGCTCTCTGCTCATTTCTGTAAGGCTAGTTTTCTGCTGATTTAGCTTTCTGAACATGTTTCCTGGTGGGAGCAGAAAACTGTCAGTGCCAGCAGAAGGGGAGTGGCAGGGGGACAGCAAGGGGAAGGAAAAGAAGCAGAGCTCTAACTTGGCTGCAACAGCTGAGCATGAAGTCCATTTAGTGGCATCAAAGTATGACACCATTAGTATTCCTGTCCCATAAAAGAAGAACAATCAATTCAACTTCAATTCTTAGGGCTTCAAATTTGATTTCTCTAGCAAATAGTTCGCTTGATGATAAGCTGCTTCCCATTGCTTACTGCAAGTAGTGCTGGCAGATGATGCTGCAGCCGGACAGCATTTTGAATCTTTCTTTTCCCCTGATCGTCCCAAATGCACACTGGTCACATTTGTGTAAGCTCTCTGGGGACAATACCACCAGCCAGTACCACATATGGATGCATTTGGATGTCTTGGTCCTGGGTAGGTGGGCCCAGGGCTTTGTTGTCCCTCTGAGACAGTCTGAGCACAGCCCAAACCACCACAGACGAGGACAGGGAGGGGAAGGAGGACACAGGGAAGGGGAGGGCTGAGGTCACAAGACTGTGATGGGAACTCAGGCATCCTGACTGCTAGCAAAGCAGTCTGGCCAAGGTGTCCAATGGCTTCAGTGCAGAATGTACATTCAAGTGCAAACAAGTTGTGCTGTTGACCTGTCATCTCATGGCAACAAAGACCCCAGAAAGCTGTTTGTAAGGAGTCTGGCCCCCTCCAAATACTGCTTTACACAGGTCCAAATGGCACACAAAGTGGGCCAAAACCAACAAAACTCAATCAGGCAGTAACCATCATCCTTGCCTTCCTCAGGCTAACCCAGTGGAAAGGTTTTCTAATTGAATTTACATGCCTAATACAAAAATAAAGACAAAAAATCCAGCTTCAGAAATGTAAAGGCTGTAAGTGTCACAAGGCATGTGGAGCTCAGGTTCAATGCTGCTCGCTTCCCCATACTGCCATGCTGTCCTGATCTCACCCCAACATGCACACGGTCACTTTGGGGGTGCCAAGACTAATCCATTAGTGCTGCATGGTGCAGTGGTTTCAACAGGATGAACTAAGAGAACATAAATCATCACAGAAGCTAATTAGGCCAGAGAGAGCCAAACAACCTCAGTGACAAACCACATGAACAACTTTGTCTTATTTTGACACTCTAGGCTTGTGAGGTTTCCTCAGCTTCTGTTGAGCCTTCTTAGCTCAACAGACTTTACATGGAGCAAATGGCCCACCAGTGCCTGCATATCCAACAAATATAAAAACAGAGAATTAAAAGCTCCCAAATCTCCAGTCTGTACCTTTATTCTCCCTCTCTCAGACTTTATTACTATTTTTTGTTATCATCTGGTAATTTGCTGACCTCTCAATTCTTCGCAACAGCTGCAGCTGACAGATTTTTTCTAATGTTATTCCAATGAAAGTTTAATGAGAACTTTGCTTTAAATAACCTAATGAAATAAGGCTACCAATTAATCCCTTTGGGCCAAAGTCAGTTCCTCTTTATTTTTGTAGTCTAAAATAGGCTGTAAAAGTCCCTCCTGCAGACGGTGGTCCTGTGGAACTTCACAGAGATTAACCCATGAGTTTCAACTGCAACTGTGTGACAGGGAATTGGAAATTTTTCAGTCAGGAAGGATTTTCCATTGCAGAAATGCTGATTCGTCAAAAGCAATATGTTTTGTGGAAAGTATTTCCAAAGAAAAAAGCATTACAGAATTTCAGTGTTACAAGAAACCAAAAAAGTCTTCAAAAGTAAAACAAAGCCAAACATTAAAATATCAAAATTCACCATGACATGGAAATTCTGAATTTCAGCTGGTTTAGCAGAAAGTTTCAACTATGCAATAGCTTGACATCCCCCAGTATTTCTAGACAGGTTCTCAACAGTATCTACTTTACGCGTCCATGCAGAATTCCTAAAACCATAGCAATATGAGCTACATTTGCTCTTGACAAGGCCAGGGTGAGTGGGACTTTGAGCAACCTGGTCCAGTGGCTGGGCTGCAGTAGCATAGACCTCTGGCCAAGCTCTTTTATTCTGCTGAGCGATATCAATCTGGGATCTCCCTGCCGCTGCTGTTGGATGGCTTTTGCTCTCTGAATTAGCTCATTTAATGTTCATGCATCTCAACACTGCGCTGTAATCTGCAGTGTAGACAGAGCATTATTTCTCATCTAAATTTATCCAGCTTCAGTTTTCAGCCACTGGATCCTGTTATGTCTCTGTCTATCCATTCTAAAAACTTTCTATTATTAGAAATATGCTACAGAGTTGAACAGATCACATCCATCATCGCTTTATGATCCTCCCACTGTTTTCCTCACTTTTAAACCACAGTCTCCCGTGTCTGCATACGGGTCTTCTTTTCTCAGTCTCTGTTTTACAGTAGGGAAGCAAGTGCAAGGCTGAAAACGTGGCACTGGTTGGGGATGCAGCTCTCACTGGAAGAGGGAAATCAGAGGGCAGAAAGAACTGGTAAGTGCATCTGCTGTGTTGCTGGGTCCAGCATCACTGCAGGCACACTTGCATTATGTCAGTGTTTCACATGGTTGGTGGTGCCTGAAAGATTGTTCTGGCTTTGGCTTGATCTCTCACCTGATAGGTATTTAGCTTTTGTCATGCCCTGCTTTGTTCTCACAGTTATACACCAATAAAATTCTCTTTTCCCCCAAACTGTCCTACAAACCTTTAAGTAAAGCACACTACATAAAACAGTCTCTGTTGTTCCCCGGGCTGTCAAATCACCCTGTTTTTGGAGAGAGCTCAGATACAGATCTCATCGTGCAAGATCAGGTTCACCCACAGAGATGAGGAGAATCCTTTGTCTGCAAAAAGCAGTTTGCAAAGTTCAGTGCAAGTTCCCTGCTTAGTCCTGACGTTTGTGTGCTGCCCACACAACCAAAGTGAACAATGAACTGTGGGAAACATTCTTCTGCCGCTCTCACCAAGCTGCCAGAGCAGGATGCAGAGCTAGGATTTATAGAGTTAAGAATTACACAAGGTTATATGGCTATATAAAATGCAATTAAGATGCAAAGAATATTTTATAGCTTCACTGCATCAGTGTCATAGAATTTCATAGCTGACTGTGTGTTTTTCCATTTCCTAGAGCACTCTTTAAAAGCTGAAGGAAATGCATTCAAAGCCAACAAGATTAAATTATACATAGTTCCTATTACTTCGCTCTTATAAAAGGACCTCACATGGACACCTCTGCCTAAAACATAGGAATGATGAGGTTATTTTTGCCATAAGCCAAACATATGTCCTTTAGATTATGTAAGAAATATTTGTGGTCCCTGCTGGTGTTGTCAGAATGTACATCATATATTAGATTCCCAAATACATAGAAATACCCTGCTATTAAAGCAAAACAAAAGGGATTTAACGGGTTAGACTAATGAATTTCAGGAACTGATTATCCATGGCAGTATGATACTGCCTGACGCGTTAAAAACAGTGAAATAATGTAGGACCTTGCCTAAATAAGATTTATACACAGTGCCAGCTAGCTGGTAAAAAATAGCAATAACCTTTTAAAACATTAATTTAGACTTTTATTAGAATACAAAGAACCTCCAGTTTTTGAAAGCAGGCATTGTCTCCCCTTTTAATTTCAACAGCACCATGGCTTGAATACAACACAGCAGGGTGTGTGTTTTCTAAAGTTGGGTTATTATCAGAGAGCTCAATGCAGTTTGCCAATAAGCCTTTATTTGGCAAAGCTTAAAACTGCTGACAAATGAGATTCTTCCTACAGCAGTAAAACAAGGCACAGTTCAATATGCCTAATTACAAAAACACACCGAGAACCACTGTGAAGTATGTACATCGCTGAAAAATCAAATGATCTCTGCATCACAACTGAGGGTGTGGCATCCCAATGCCACCTAACCTCATGCAGTCAAAATACATAAACACAAAAGATCTAGGGACAAGATCCTGCCTGGTTTATGCCTTGTGCAATCCCATAACACCCAACAGACCCCGTCAAGCCCTTCTTCAGACTGCAGTGATCCACTGCCAAAGGACATCCCGCTTCTGTTCCTGCAGTCATGCTGGCTTTAGGAGCTATCTAACCATGGCAAGGTGAGCACCCTCTAAGATCAGAAGCAAGTTTAAGTACACAGAAGGAGAAGTATGAAAAAAAAATCTCATCTTGAACCATAAGTTCAATTAACTGATTTTTTTGCCTACAGAAGTATGGCAGTGCTTTTTCTTCAGGACCTCTGAGACTTTCTCTCCAAGGGTATGAACTGATCAGGAGTTGAGAGTGCAATTAAAACCTTGAAACTAAATGAAAAGATAAATCTGTTTAAAGTGAAGTAGCTCTTTGTATCTTTCTCCAACATAAGACTAGGTAACAGACCTGTTTCTTTAATAGTGTGGGACAGCGTGCACTTTTGAGTTCAGATGTGAACCTCATTCCATGACAATTATACGTAGCACTGATGAACTCTATTCTAACTCCAAAGGAATTAGTAGTATTTCATGAGAAAATAATTTGCCCACTTGGACTAAAGGTTGTTTCTAATGTACCCTTCTTTAAATGTACCTTTCATCCCCGAGCATTTGAATAGCTATTTGTGAGCAACATTCTCTGACAAGAGGATATAAGCAATGAAGAACCACAGTGAACATGACTGAGAAACAGAAAATGATCAACAATTACATTTTGACTGAGGAACAGAGTCCTTTTGGTTGACATTGGATAAAACTTTTGAGCAGAAAACTCTCTTGACATCAATGTCAGGACATTTAATAGTATTCCCAGGCAAAACTCAAGATAAACAAGAGTAAATAAGTACAGCTATATGCACTGTTGCTGTTTCATGTCTATGGTGCTTTTTTTTCATACTTTTAATATTTTAAAATATGTGCACATTTTAAATGTTTCATATTTACTATAAATATTTATAAAAATATTAAGAACTACAAAGAGAAGTAACCCATTGCAGTAAAGGCAAGTACCCAGTAAAAATGCCAAATCCTCAAATAAAATGTCCTATAATATAATGGAGTGTCTTATTTGTTGCTGTCTCTTGTCACTTCCTTCAGCTACACTGAGTGTCCCTCAATGGGGATTTACAGCAGCCACCACAGTGTGTCTCAGTTACTCAGTTTGTGACTGTATTTAAGCCAGGAATGAAGGGGTTTATGTTTATTCCCATTGCTTTCAGGATAAAATTGCAAATTCTGAGCATTAAACTCAAATTTTAGTTTGAAAATTAAACTTGGTACTTTCCCAGTTCTGTGCTAGCTGAAGTCTGATACATTTGCACCTAAATAACATTAGTAATATTTTAAGAAATGCCTGGAATGCTGAAGGAACCTGAAATTCCCTTGTCAAAGGCATTTAAATCATAAGAGAGCACCAATTTAATAGATAATTAATTCACTTAGGCTCCTGAGTGCACCAAGTCACTTTTGAAAATAAGCCCCAGCCTCTAGGGTCATGTAAGCTCTTTTGAAAACTTTACACGCCAGCTCAAATTCACCTTAATTGTATTGATAATAGAGCTCAGAGTGAAACAGGATTCCTGGGAATCATGTATAACCAAAAAAGGATCCTGGTTTCATTGAGAGATCCCAGGTTAGGCTTGCAGAGCTGGCAGGGCAAAGGGAGGAGCTTTCCGTTGATCATATGTGATCTGTAGATAACTGAGACACAACAACAGAGCTCTCTCTAGATGCGTATCTATCTGTTAAAAGGATAAGGGGAAACCTTAGGAGAACAATACACAATATATTAGTCTGTAAATTAACAGCTGCCCTTAGTGGAATCAGTATTAGGTGTATGGAAAGTGCACTGTTTGGGTCACTTCAAAGCTCTGCTCATACCTAAAACTAAACTCCTGTTTATGATGTGCTCAGAAAGGGCTGTGATGTGAGTACATGGAATAGAGTGTTGCAGTCCATGGAGCTGGAGGAGCAGGGAAAATGCAGGGAATTCAGAAGACAGCAGCAAAAGAGATGAGGCAGATGGAAGGACCAAGGTATGAAAAAGGATTAAGAGTTAACTACATATAGCCTGCCTGAGCACTGAATTAAAGTGCTCAGCTAATATAAATGCCTTGGGAGCAGAGTTATTATTTACCAGGGTATTTTAATCAGAGAATCATAGAATATGCTGAGTTGGAAGGGACCCATCAGGATCACTGAGTCCAACTCCTGGCTCTGCACAGGACCACCTCCAAGAGTCACACCATGTGCCTGACAGTATTGTCCAAACGCTTCTTGAACTCTGTCAGGCTTGGTGCTGTGACCACTTCCCTGGGGAGCCTGTTAAAGTGTCCAATCACCCTCTGGGTGAAAAACCTTTTCCTGATATATAACCTAAACCTTCCCTGACTCAGCTTCATGTCATTTCCTCAAGTCCTGTCACTGGTCACGAGAGTGAGGAGATTGGTACTTGCACCTCCACTTCCTCTCGTGAGGATGTTGTAGACTGCAAAGAGGTCTCCCCTCAGTCTTCTCTTCTCCAGGCTGAGCAGACCAGGTGACCTCAGCTGCTCCTCATACGGCTTCCCCTCAAGGCCTTTCACCATCTTCACTGCCCTCCTTTGGACGCTCTCTAATGTCTTAATATCCTTCTTACATTGTGGTGCCCAAAACTGCCCCAGTATTCAAGGTGAGGCCACCACAGTGCAGAGCAGAGCGGCACAATCCCCTCCCTCAGCTGGCTGGTGATGCTATGCCTGATGCCCTCCAGGACACAGTTGGCCCTCCTGGGCACTGCTGACTCATAGTCAACTTGCTGTCGACCAGGAGACCCCAAGTTCCTTCCCATGGCACTGCTCTCCAGCTCCTCATTCCCTAGTCTATACACACAACCAGAGTTGCCCCATCCCAGGAGCAGAATTTGGCACTTGTCCTGATAAACTTCATATGGTTGGTGATTTCCCAACCCTCTAATTTGTCAAGGTCTCCCTGCGGGGCCTCTCTGCCCTTGAAAAAGTCGGCAGCTCCTCCCAGTTTAGTGTCATTGGCAAACTTCCTCAGTATTCCTTCAAGTCCTGCATCCAAGTCATTAATGAAGATGTTGAACAGACCTGGGCTGACCAGTTAAGGCAGGGAACATTAGGGATGGATTTAAAAGATTGGACACATATAAGACATACATCACTTGGCAAGTTAATGTGCACCAGCAGAGCCATGGTAAGTCTTCACCTGTGCATTTTTAGCCCAAAAGTTCACTTGCCCTAGACTGCCCTGAAACAGGTTAGAGCTAAGCTGAATATTTTTGTGTGCTACAAGCAAGCATGCAGCTACCACCAGAGATGAGCTCATCTGGGGTAATTTGTTCATGAGGCCAAGTGCTAAGGAAAAAAATTCTTAATTCTGAGATTTACTGGCTTTATTGTTGTAACCTTGTGAAGAAGTGGAAAGCTTATTGCTTCGGCTGTTTAAAAGTAGACTGACAAAATAAAAGACAGTGTACTACAAGAAATAACTCTGAATCCAGCAAGGAGATTAGTTAGATGTCTCAAAGGTCTGAGCAGTTTTCTTAATTTTTTATTTCTGCAACTTCCATATGACTTTCTGTGGAGTACTGAGTGAAGGCATCTAAACAGAACCAAAGCCCCTCCACTTCTTTTTTGTTCCAAGACTCAGTTTACTAGACCACTTTTTTTAACCTCTCGGATGTTAGAATAAAAGTTTTCCTACTTGCTATCTGAAATTGGGAGTGACAAAATACCCCGAGAAAAAATATTCCTATAGCATTTCCAGCTGGGACAAGACACAAAGGTTGCCAAAAATCTCATGAGAAAGTTTATTATCAAGAGATTTCCAACTGTGTCTTTTGGAGTTCTGCTCAGGGCTACACTGTTGCCAAAACTGACTCTAAGCTCTGCTTCTCCTGAAAGCTGTCCATCACTCATCGGTGCAATTTTAGGTGTAACTACCGCATCTGCAAGAGGTGAGGCTGACGGGCAGCATCAGTGTGGGTATGGAATGTGGGATCTCTTCCCTAGAAGGCAGGAGGGATTCAGTGCAGGGAGCAGGCAGGTCAGAAGACGCCTCAGTCCTACTCTGCCTTCGCAGCATGGAAGCCCATGGTTTAGCCCATGCAACTGCACAAGACTTCACAGAATCACAGAATGGGTAAGGTTGGAGGGGACCCGTTCCAACCTCCCTGCTCAGGCCGGGTCATTCTAGAGCACAGGATTGTGCAATTACAAGAATTGCAAGAACTTAGTCCAAAGCAAAACACCTAACATAACACATACAGATGCAGACCGAGGGTCCTTGGCATTCCACAGAACCTTTCTGTCCCACCACATCACTTTGCTAATAGCCTGATCGCTTGCATTTCTACTCGACCAAGCACCTCAGTGATGCTACCGCTTTCTGTCTCACTTCATGGACTTTAGTGTTTCCCCGCCAGTTACAGTCCTAAAGACCACCTTCCTGGAAAGTGCCTTTAGTTCTTCAAACAAAAGAAATCCTGAAAAACATCACAAAAAGACTGCAATTAGTACTGAAGTCCTGGTCGATGGCAAGCTGAATATGAGTCAGCAGTGCCCTGGCATCCAGGAGGGTCAACCCTGTCCTTGGGGGCATCAGGCAAAGCATCGCTAGCTGGTCGAGGGAGGGGATTGTCCCACTCTGCTCTGCACTGGTGTGGCCTCAGGCACATGGTGTGATTCTCGGGGTGTCCTGCGCAGATACAGGAATTGGACTTGATGATCCTTGTGGGTCCCTTCCAACTCAGCATATTCTGTGTGTGACTCTGTGTGATATATATATATATATATATATATACATAAATTCCACAAGGAAACTATGATCTCCCAAATGTTCTCATGTTCAGTAGAATAACAAAGTTTTTTTTTGTTCAGCATGAAGTGGAAAGGCTTTTAGACTTAACAGTTTTTTTTCCTCACTCCCCTTTCATAGAAATAATGGGGGGAGGGGCAAAAGAACAAAGAGGAAAAAGAAAAAAAGAAAGGGAAAAAATAGAGCATGAAGAAATTTCATTTATCAGCTTTAGATTTTTCACTTTTTATCTTTCCATCCCAATCAGAAAATGTAAGCATCAACTTTCTGTTAAGATTCTTACTTCTGCAAAAGAATTTTTTTCTAAAAAATTAGTTTATGCATTAAAAAAAAAATCAGCTACGGACAGCATACAACCAAAGCCTTGGCCTTGGGGCTTGCACAGGTTTTAGTTTACAAGCATGGGAAGTTTAATGGAAGACTGTAAATGTTCTTTGATACAGGACTGATTGGAAAAATTCCAAAAGCCTTGAAGTAGAGAAGAAAGATATATATTGAGGAAAACAGCAATTAAATAAACAACAATTAAAATATTGCAACATAAAGACTGGGATGTTGAAAAATTCCACTGACTAAGGAATATATGAAAAGATTGCTTTTTTTTGGCTCAGACCACAATGCCCAAGATATTATTAAACTTAGAGAGAACACTGTGGAAGAAAACTGTTTTACACCTACGTTACTCTAACTTTATGATAGTGTGGTGATTTAGTTGTGATTCCAGTGTAAATGTACTGGTTTAAGGCTAGGGGAGTGGGAAATCGGGTTTTATTTTAGATTTTATTTCCTGGTAAGAAAGCACCTGACTTTTAGAAATGTGATGGGCCTGATCTGCTTCTTGTCTCTATGGGTTTATCCTGATGTAGACCACCTGCAAATTCTGCCCAATATACCTTGTATCACTTGAATTTAAAGTGATGATCCATGTGACTGTACATGAACGGAAAAGTTATCGATTGAAAAATCTGAGAAAAACTAAAACCCCAGAATCCTATTTGAACTTACAGAAAATAGACACTCACAGCTTGGGGCCATGCAGCCTTTGATTGCCAGCTCTGGGAACGCGCAGGTGTTGGATCACCCACAGCAGGGCTGCCCCACAGCCCCCCTCGAGCAAAACCCCTGCTCTTTGATCCCTCCCCTTTTCTTGATGGGAGTTCCCCCCTCTCTGGGTCCAGGTGGACCAAGGGAACAGGAAATGTTCTCTCTGAAGATGAAATCCAGTTTGCAGATCCCATACCTCAGCCCCTCCTCTCCACACGAGCGAACCGGAGAGCAGAGAACAAGAGTGCCAACCATTTTTCCAGAGGTGAAGAATGATGATGTGCCATGGACAGGCAGTGGGAAGAAGATGTCTAGATCGCCTGTGTGGCACAGACCAAGACAGATGGTGACATGAACTGGCATGTTCCCACTGTGGCCTTCGTTATAGGCCAAACATACCATTTATCACTGCTCTTTCCTGACAATACCTGCATGTCAAAGGTTTGGACATAAACTTTGATTTGATGTATTCTCCTAATGTGTTTGTACACATTGCCATGCTCACTGAAAAGCAGGCTTTGTCAGGAAAGTATCTTGCAATGTTGTATGACATCTTCACTGTAGTCTTCAAAAGAGCCCAGATCCATTTCCCCAGCAGGCTTGTGCAGGTCATTAAGGAGATTAGTCCCACACTTTCTGTAGTACCTGTCTACACTGCACTGACAGTCAAATTCAGACTGCCTTCACACTATATCTATTTGAAGAAATTTAGAGGAGTGAGTGCATTTGCTACAGCAATAAGTTATCAGAGATGCCAGAGATGTGGGCACAGCACATCCAAACTGGAGTAGGAGGGAAAGAAGGAAGGAAAGAAGGACAAGTTTCAAGGTTTTACAGAGACCAGCAACTCAACACCACAGGCTCAGCAGATGTCCATGGTAAGGCCTGTCTATGCCAGACGTAGGACATGGTGTGGGACTGACCATGCCTATGGAGTGACCTCTCTGGAACAGCTTTGTTGTGTTACTCTTTCACACAATAAGAGTGCAGCATGAGCTGTGAACACGTACCTCAGAAAAATGTAAAACAGCTGGCATAACTAATTGCTCAAGGAGGAAGACAGTCACCCTTGCCATGGGCAATTGCCAATGCTTACGGTGCTCAGAGTTACACGAGGACAGTAGAGCATGAAAATCTGAGATGAAGAAAAGGAAACAGTAAAGAAGAGAGGTAAGGAAAACCAAAACCTAGTTATTTTTACATGCTTTGGAGATTTTAATATTTTGTGCTGATAATTTGTAGACAAATGCAGGCATACAACTGCAGCCCACAGGAGGCAAAAGAAGTCAGGACTATCAGCATCAGTTTTCATTTGTGGTCTTCAAACAAGTTTGATGCCTGTCACTTAAGACCAACAATGGCTGCTGACCGGAATCCCCTCTCAACCACCTTTCATTTCTTATCTTTTAATTCTCACTCCTCTGAACTCTAAAATAGAACAGAATCAGAGTCTCGTATCTCTGAATGTGGCACCTTCTGTAGCAATTGATTCAGTGGTTTAATTCTGCTGTTACACTATGATGTGAATAAATGTGGGTATGTGTTAAGGCATTCAGCACAAGGACCTTTCGGCAGGCTCACTCATAACTGTCTACCCTGCAGGTTATACAGTTTGTTTGTTTGCACCTTTTCCTGTAATACCTCCAATAGTCACTGTCATGGAGAGGATGTTTCAGTAAATGTACATTCCCCTGAATCAGCAAGTAAATTTCTAGGCACTAGGAAATATTCTGATGAGCTTTCAGTCATCACCACAGCCCTTATAAATGATAGTAGCAAAAAAAACCCCCAGATAAACTGCACAGCCAAAGACCCTGGAGTATTTTAGAAGTGAGTTGAGAGCCTACAGGGCCAGATCCTCCTCTCTCCTTTACATTTACACAGCAAACCACATCCTGACATTGAGAACCTGGTGAAAGTGAAAGTTCACCCAGTAGAAGAGCCCCTGTGCAACCATTAACAGTTCTGAGCAGGGAACTGATCCAGCTCCTGCCTGAGAGGGAGCAGGGATAAATACAGCCCTCTCAGGAGCATGAAACAGGTTACAAGTTGCTACCTTGAGGGCAAAGCTGCCCTCAGTTAGGATAGCTTGAATGGGGGAGATGACAAGAAATGCTTTTTTTTGTGATACTTAGCACAACAGAAATACTTTTTTGATACTTGGAACCCATCCCCAGCGGGGAGTAATGTGAAAACAGCAATGTAAACCACAGGCAACAGAATTCATCTGCAAGTGGTATAAACCCATAGGGTTGAGAGAACCCGGCTAACTGATGCTTTAGGGGTACCTGGGACTTTTATTTCATTTCACTGAAAAATTAATAACTAGTTATCACATAGTTTAGTGAGGATATTTTTCTGCCTTCCTCTTACAGCAAATCTGACCTGGACTACATACAAAGGGTTTGTATACACCGGAAACAAAGCTAAATTACAGCTGTGAATTTCAAATAGATCAATTAAAGGACATTTAATACTTACATGGAAGGTTTCATTCAGAAATAAAGTAACTGCAACTTGTTTTAGGAATGAATCAAGCAAACTAAAGTCTCCTTTATGTCTAGATAAAAACATCCACTCATGGGTTTAACAGGTATTACCTCAAACACTTTAAATTCACATTTTAGTTATTTCACTCTATCTTCCATGCAGATAAGCCCAAGCAATACCACTTTAACTGAGGTTTTTTCTCAGGTGCCAGCTTAACCTCTGCAGCCACTCTTAAACTGAAAAGTGGGTATCTATATAGGGCTTTGCACTAGCTTTCCTAAATTAGTTAACAAAATAAACCTAATTCAGCTTCTGTGTAGAGATAAGGCCTAAATAGTTGAAAGGACGGGATTTATAGATAAATGAGGGGGGATGCCATAAAAGTTGCATTGATTTCTGGCTGTGCTTCTGTTCAAAATCCCATTTTCTCCTAGTCTGATGCCTTCGTTTAAGACTGTTGGATCCCTCTTTTTTTCTTTAAAACTTCAGCTGAGTTTCAACTTGCTTCATTAGACTGACAATGAAGACTTAATCCCTCTTGGAATCTGCGAGATGTGAAAGACTGTGAGTTAGCCAGGTTTGATAGGACTCTGATTGGGAAAATTGCAAGTGCTCTTTGCTGGTACAGGTTGTTCCTATTCATCAGAGCCATCCTCACCTTCAGCTACGACTCTGCAGAGCCGAGGCCACTAAAAACAGGGTGGTAGTGGATGAGGCAATAAAATCCTTCCCTTTGCATAGAATCCAATCTCATTTCATCATCTGGTTAGATGCGGACTTCTATATGGCCACATTTGACTCCAAGGTTTGCATGCTCTGTGGTGTTCAGAAAAATACTCCAGCTTGACATCACAGGCTTTTGGTTTCTTGGATGGGACTTTGAGCAACCTGTTCTAGAGGAAGGTGTTCCTGACTATGGCAGTAAAGTTGGAACTAGATGATCTTTAAGGACCCTTCCAACCCAAACTGTTCTATGATTATATGATAAACAGTAGAATAAAAACACAAGGAAAAACTAATCTGACCCCATTCAGACATTTGGTCATGCTTGGTAGAGATGGATTCCTCATTGTGAATGACCCCACAGCTGTTAAAGCGTTTAGCAAAGCTAACGACTAACGACAGTGACAAACACGTTCTAGGAGGACATAATTTGCAATCAACTAAGGCAAATATTTACACATGCCATTATCACTTCCTGGTGGGATTACTGTAATCCATTATTTGCAGGTCTTCATGCTACCGTACTTCCTTTAGGGATTTGAATTTTTGCAGAACTGTGGCTCCAAAATGCTCATCCCAGCCAAGATTCATTACTCACGTTACAGGGAAAGCTCCACTGACTTCCTCTGCAGCACAGAACTGACTTTAAAGACTTTTTGCTTATATGCAGAACCAAATGGTGATTAATCCATCATGCCTATAGTGCAAAACTGGTTTGGATCTGAATTCCAGAGGTATGCCATAAATTTCTGTCATTTTGCATAGGGTTTACTCACAATCTAAACATGTTAAGGACCAAAATAAATGTTGTTAACACAAAAATTACTTTACTAGCTATGGCTGTAGAAAATGTCCAGAGCCTTTTAAAGGAACTTGATTAACTGAGAAGTAATTACATTCTGAAAACTGGTGAGTAATTTCACATTGTGGCATTTGGAGACCGGCCTCCATTTCCTTTTCTTTAGTGCAGATAAATGCTAACCCCGTAAGTTTCCATGGATGTCAGGGATTGCTGATCAGCGCTCTGTGAGATCACACTGCTCCCTGAGGTGCAGTTGACTGCAATTCCAGAGCCAAGAGCCTTTGAGTCACAGCCACTCAGCATACGGTAGCAAGAGTTTCAAGACACTGCCACCAGCTTCTCTTATTCCTCAGCCACAAACTACTGCCTCTGCCCCAAAGCTGCAGACCAGATCACAGGAGAGATGTTCAGCCTGAAGGACAGAGTGAGGCTGGTCTTATGCAGAACACTGCACTGCAGACGCTGAGCCAGAGGCTCCAGAGCTGCCTCCTGCCAGTGCTGAGCCGAGGCTGGTAATCCTGAGACAGGAGTCAGCAGAGAGCTGCAAGTGGGAGATGCTTTAATTTTTGTAGTGAACTTCATCAGGGCTTTGTCTGTCAGCACCTTGATTTTTGCAAACCTCAGCCTACAGAAATAGCTGATGGTTGGCAAGACAGCCCTGATCTTTCATCCTCCTCGGCAGAGGCCCACCAAGCACCACTGTACCACCTCACCACCTCCCAGAAGAAGCTTTGACAAGGCACATTACAAGCTTAACAGGGAGGGGTTAATTTCCAGGCAACCTCCAGAGACAAATATGAGGCTGTCATCAGCTCAGTGCTAAGCAGATGACTCTGAACACCTTAAAAAGAAAACACTATTTCTGTAATAGTGGCAGGGGGATAATAGCATAAAGAGATCACCTTTAAACTGTAAAACATAGATGACAAACAACAATTTTTGGAACATCCTCACTGACATTAGCTAAAGTGGGATGAAAACAACATCACTCATTATAATGAATTTTGAATGACAGTCCCAAACCCCATCACTCCTGAAGAACACATAGTTTTGAGGCTGAGTAATCATTAGAGCACAACAATGTGATAAACAAAGCTCTTCAGTGCATTCGCTGCTGCCAGCTCTGCACTGCAGAGCAGTTTTACATGAAGTGTGGGTCTTAGGGTAAAACTGAGTCCTTCTGACAACTTTATTCCTTTGCAAGGTGTGGGTCTTTACACAAGCACATCTGAGCAGAAGACATCAAGTACTCCAGGTCCAGTCCAAAGGGTGGTACAAACCCTCCCAAGAGTCATCGAATATCAGAGACCCCACCACTGTCTGCTCCACAGGCATGATGCCGTTCTTCAACCTAACCTTGGGAAGATGTTTAATATATGTGCTGGCATGTTCATTTAACAAACACTTAATTAAACTCCCTTCGAAGCTCTCAGCCACTGATACTTTTCTCCTGGAAGATGTTGGCAGAACAAATGGTGTGTGTCCAAGGGACAGGCCCCGTTGCACAACACACTACTCAAAGGCAGTCAAATGGGACAGCAATGGGCACACAACTGCTAAGAAATGAGCAAAGATAGACTCTAACTAATTTGCAAGCAGTGGTGATGCTCTGAAGTTTTCCAAAGTCTAGCTCAAGTCTGTATCTTTCTTCAAAAGAAGAAAAGGGAGGCAGACCAAAACACCCAAGGGCTAATGTTACTGAGAAAGAAAGATGGAGCTGTAATCAAGCTGACTTTAGCAGCATGGAGAGCTGCATCACTGCTTTTGTTTTCTACATAGACAGAAAAGGTCAGATTTCTAGCTACTAATCAGTAGCTAGAAAGCAGCCTCAGGATTTGGTCTTGGCATCGTTTCTGGAAAAGGTTAAGAAGTCAAAGTTTATTATTGTGACATTCTCAAATAATTAACTTATGAATGAGACGATTTTTTATCAAGTGTACACTTAAAAGGCATCTTCTTGTATACTCAGCAATCCGGAGTCATAGAAAAGTCTGGGAAATAGTTTCTACTACTTTGGTGTATCAGACACCAAAAGAAAATGAGGAAAGGGAAAGAGGCAAGATCTCTCCTGATACCTGAAGAAATAACAGAGCAGTGGAAGCTGTGAAAGATAAATCTCTCTCCAGAAGGTGGAGACAGTTTGCAGATGTCCTTTTCCTTGAAGAAGGCAATGGGACAGGCGCTAGGGAGAAATGATTCCTCTTCAAAGGCCAAAATTGCTCAATAACTCTTCAAATCTCTCACCCCAAGGGAGGGAAACTGTGGTTCATATTCAGATGAGCTAAGTAAGTAGCCTGAGATGGAGAAAGGACATCAGACATGGTGGCAGGTCTTAGCTTAGACAGCAGCAAAGAAACCAGTGGCTGTAAGAGGGATTTGGTATAAGAGAGACAGGCTGCATTTCTTGTATATTGTGGCTTTGAGTCCTTTTTGAAACCCTATAAGCTCCCTCTGCATTTCTAGGAGCAATTTGGAAGTGTAACTCTGATCATACTGATATCTAGTATTTCACCAAAGCTAGGATTTCCTCTTTGCTTCAATAGTATAGCTTGAGATTTGGGCTATTTTAGCAACTTCTGTGTGCAGTCCTGCTGAGTACTCAGTCCTGCTGTGTACTGCATTTATCTAAGGCAGAATTCAGCTGCTGGGCTTGGGGTAAATAAGATTTGAATGTGTCTTCGTAAGCCTCTTCACCCACAACTAGCTGGCACAACGATGACAAGGAGGTCCTTAATCATTACTTCTGGTTGCTGTCATTGCTGTAGTCAGTGACTCAAATTTTCTCCTAGGTGAAACCTGACAGCAAAGCAAGTTGGAGAATGATTTTTGTGTGGAAAACAGTAGGGGGGCATAGAGTAAGGTTGTGTATCACATAACATTAAATCATCTCCTGGTGGCAGACAGTGACTCTGTCTCATGTAATAACAGTCCATTTGGTCTTAAATCTCAATGAAGCAGTCAGCTGTGCTGACAGAAAAAAACAAAAAACCAAGAGGGCAGGTGGGGCAAAGAAAAAGTTCCTCTGACGGCCTGAAAATTAAGCCCATGTTTCATGAAGGCAACACTAACAGTTAGTGCACAAGCATCGTTTCCTTCTCCCTGTTGCTCTTGACCTGGTAGCCAAAAAACACAGCGCACATGTGGCGAATTTGATCTCTAGATAACTGCACTCAGTAGAATTGTAACAGTGCATTAGCATGAAAAATAACATACTGCACAGCTGCGTGAAAGTGGATCTGGTGCTTGTCACATATATTTTAATAGAAGATGCCTAGAAGGTGATCTCAGAACAAACATGTCACAAAGCAAAAGGCAGAAAGGAATAAAAACACCCTCAAATCTCTGTATGTTCTTAAAGGGGTTTTGACATGCAAAGTGTAGGTTTACAAGAGTTGAAATAAAATTGTTTCAAGATATAAATTTCTGTAATCTTTTTTATACAGTGAACCTCAGGCACCAAGGGCTTCGGCAGATGGGCTCTGGTGAATCTTGCTGGGATGATGCAAGAGAAGTGTCCTGCTGGCACCCCATCCCTTCTCTCTACCAGCTGATAGAGGCAAATGTGGGTCAGTGCCTTGGCCACTTACCTCCCAGTTTGGTATTGTGGACTGAGCTCACCTTCTTCAGGGCACTGGGGGAAGGAGGTGGGAAAAGACACTCCCTTCTGCAGACTTGGCTCCCAGGCAAGACAACCTCCCTAGGGCAGATGGCTGAGGTGGCAACAACTTACCATCCCAGCAAGGTTCACCAAAGACTATTAATACCCTTAGAGAAACAAACTCACTGGACTACCTTGGTTTAGACCAGATTTAGGCAGCAACCTTAAATATGCAGCATTTTCTGTGAGTACCTAATCACAACCAACAATGTATGAGCTTTTATTTAAAACCCTTACAGAGTGATGCCTCCCTTGTAAGAGACAGAGGGATGATAGTCACGTGTAAATAATAAATATTGCTTTGGCTCCTTATATTTGTAAGGTTCCAAGCTTAACCTCCTCCAAGGTCTTCTCAGAGAATATTTTAGAATTGTATCTTCCCTGCAAAACCTCGCATTCCTAAGCTGTTTATTGTGCATGCACTGATAACCTTGACAGTCCACTTTTACAAGGTCTCAGCTAAAACTTTGAGGGAGGTTGGCGATCTGTGTGAGCTTTCCAAAACTGTTGTCTTCCACAGTCATCCATTTTCCACTATAACAAACCACTGACTTTTAAAAAATCCCTTGTCATTAGCATTTTGGCATGTTTCACTTCAAGAAGAAGACAAGCCAAGAAAACTCAGTGATGATGTTATTAAGCTAGACAGGGAGCACCTGAGGATTTCAGCTCCTCTGCAGTATTAGGAGAGGGTTTCTTTTATTGAATGCTATTAGTATATTAGGATGAACACCTCTGTATCCTAGAAAGCTCCCTTACCTACCAAACTATTGGGTAAAACAAAGGCTCTGGCAACTTTAACTCAAGCCCCAGTAAATATTTTTCATGGGTAGAAAACTAAGCGTAAATGACAGATTTAGCTCAGGGGAGTTATGGTCAGGCCTGAACTGCACTGACAGAGCTCTGCTGGGAAGCCTGAATGCTGCCTGCATATAGCCAATATAATCAGCCCTGTGACCTTCTCAGTTCCTAGCATTTGACAAGGGGAAGAAAGTACTGCATGAAAAGCAAATCTCTAAAAACAAAACACAGTACTCTTCCTAAGGTGCATGTGACCAGATACTTCTATTTGGTGGGATAACAGCCACCCCAGATGGTTTCTCTCAGGGATATGCACTCAGACACTGGGGTGATAGGTGATCTCTTTAAAAAGAAAAAAACAAACCAGCAACAGCCCCAAGAGCTAGGTCATTTAGCCCACTTCATGGCTGCCTGAAAGACCCTGATCATCTCCCCTTGCTCAGGGAAATGGAGGGGAAAGGAACTTCTCCCAAGGGTCAAGGCTCCCTTACAGAGGACAGGAGTGGCACATGCCAGACTTTTCTTATTTCCAACAGGGAGAGGCTGCAGCTGCCATTATTCCCATGAGAGGGGCAAAAAGATCTTTGGAGCAGTGTTTGCAAGGGTGGCTGAGGAAACAGGAAGAGAAGATGTGGGGGAAGGAAGGAGGAAGCATCCCCTGACTCTACCCACAGTTTTCCCCCTTTGAGGAGGTCTAGTCCCGCATCAGACTGTCACCATGGTTAGGGCTGTCGTGATGGCTGCGTGAGAGCCAGCGGTGCTGAGCAATGCATGAGTCCTGCCAAACCTTTGCCTCTGAAAGCTGGGCTGAGCCCACACATCACAGTGGCAAGGCCCCACCCTGTGTAGTGTGGAGAGGAACTGGGCAGCCTGGGGAGGATTTCCCTCTTTGGATTTTCATAAGGGGTTTAAAATAAAAGCCTGTGCTTTTCAAAACGCCCCAAGAGCTGAAGCTGGGCTGTGGGGCTGGCTGGAATTCAATAGCGCTAGGCTAGGAGAGCTGGTTCTGTCAGTGCTGCTGGTGAAGTGGGAGAATGAAAGGTGAGAAGGCAGTGAGTCCATCACATTCCATGTCAAAATCAAAGCTTCTCTCCAAGGCTGCTCAGATTCCCTGAGTCAGCAAATTCCAGCAGAAAAGCACCATTTCCTGTGTTTTCTTCTGACCCGGACAGTGCTGAGCTCCCTCACCCAAGATGAAAGTCCCATGTGGACATTGGAATCAAGAATATAGAACAGAAAAGACAACCAGCAGACAGTGCAGGAAGAAGAGGGCATATGCAAAGAGTTGTCAAAGAGAACAGATGAGTGGCGCTGCTGGAAAATCAGAATAGTGCAAGCCTTGCTCCTGGTTCACATGCTCATCCCTTCCTTATACATGGTATACAGCCGATGCCAGCAACCACCCAAAAGTTGCCCAAGTGAGCAAAATTCATAACTAAATGAACAGCAAACTTTTATTCCATGCATGGTCATGAGTGTGGCTCTGCAGGGAGACCCTGCACTATGCTGAACAACCTAAGCATGGAAGTGTGTCTGAGAGCAGGACCAATTCCCCTTGCCCCCGAGGAAACTCACAGCTATACAACACCAGAGCACAAATTTGTGGGGCAGAATCCCCCTGGCAACTTGGACTCTTACTGCAGTCGTAAACAAGATCTTTTAGCCTCCAGAAATGAATCTCAACTACTTCAAAGCAACAGTTATTTTATAAACTAAAGCCTTTGCATCATTCCTTGTCCCCCTTTCATTTAAATGTATTTGTTTTCAGAAGGCAGGAGGGAATCCTCGCTAGATGAGTGTGTGATAGTCAGCATGCTGGGACTGAGCTCATTCCCTGAGCAGTCACGGGTGATTTCAAAATCAGGCTTCACAATAAGCAATAGCATTGATGAAGGGCAAGGTGTGGGAAAAGGGGACGGATCTGTGTTTGCTGAATACACCCAGCAAGAGCAGGTCTAGCTTTCTGCACAAAGTGGGACAAGTCCCTGTGTTGTACATGCACTTTTGGGAATGTGCCATCCCACCAAACAAACACCTGAAGCCCAGCTCTGCAGACCTTACTCAGGCATGGAATTCCTCACAGCTCAGCATCATGCAGACGCATGGGCAAAATATTGCAGAAGCAGCTCAAGAAGTATTAAGTGGCATCTACAGTTACATGGCTATCATGTAGCTGACTAACAAATTTTTTTATTTCAGAATGGATGCAGAAACTATTTGCTTCTGGAAAACTCAGAGTCATATCCAGGTGTAGGTCATCACATCGACTTCAAGAGAAGGATCACGCCCTTCTGATCATTTATCCCCATCACAAACTGTATGAGCAGGCAGGCCTGGCCCCAAGGAGATGCTGCTTTTTGCAGTTCCTCCATCAGCGACCATAGCCCCATCTCTACATGCAGGGGCCACCCGCCCAGTTGCAGGCAGCACAGACAGCATCAGCCTTTGCTGCAGTGGGCTAAGTGCTACTGCATCCAGTGCAGAGCTCACCAAAGTCATTTCACAAAATCTCATTAAGCTCAGCTCAGTTTATTTTACAAACGAGGAATTGACTGAGGAGACCTTCAGATCCCTTTAGACAGCATAAATCAGTCCCTGATTCAAACAAGCTGGAGGTCTGGCTCCCAGATTTTTATGACACAAAAGGCAGTGGAGCCAGAGCAGGTATTGGGTGAAGGATACCCTGGTACCATTGCTTTGCAAAAGCTGAGACTGGCAAGCTGCTGCTGACTATCAGGCTGTTCACCAGTGTCACCATGCAGATTGACACATCTGCTGGGACCAGCAGCAGGTCTGCTGAGCCCAAGGAATTGACATGGACATTGCTCTTCAGTGGCCTGACCACCCCACAGGCTATATCAGACAGCTCCCCTGGCCCCCGGCATGGTCCCCACTTGTGTGGTGCTCAGATAACACTTTCCTGTCACAGCCAGAAATAGTTTCATTTAAATTAAATGTAATTGCAAAAATTTCTATGACAAAATAGACAATAAGTGCAAGGCAACACCCAACTCCACAGTTTATTGTGACTCCAGCTGCTTGTCACTCATGGTAGCTTAAATTGGGACTGCATTTTAAAGCTATTCTGTAATTAGTTATAAATTTGACAGTGACCCAGAAAAATGGAGAAGTTAATCTCTTCTCTTAGAATGTGGGAGGGGGGGTATCAAGTTCTGGGATTTTCATGTTTTCTTTTTTTTCTTGACACCTTAATTAATTCAAAAGTGATAGCTTTAAAACACAGTGATGAAAAAGTTATGCTGTTCTGGGGTCTTCTAAAATAAATTTCACATGAAATACAGTATGTGTTAAAGGCATTTGGATTCCCAGGGAATGTAGGTATACATTTCACTTGTCCTGTTACAACTTCCTATGAATTTATTCAGCTGGCTTCAATAAAAAAAAAAAAAAAAAAGGAAAAATCTGTGGGAATCTTTCTGTGTGTACATTACGAAGCTACTAGGCCTTTACACTGATAATTTAAAACCAGCTAAGCACATGTGCACAAAGGGGAAAATATGAGTAATTTGGTTTCATGTGCTTTCCAGCTTCTTGCTGTATAGATGGACGCTGAGCCCTAAATGCTGAACTCCTGAGTACCTCTGCAGGGCTGACAGACCTTTCCAGGGACTTAGCATGGCTCTTGCAGAAGGTAAAGCCAGGCTATGGGACACTCTTATGGCAGGACCTTTCTAGGCAAGGAACCCCTAGGTTGAAAGGTGCTGCTGATGTTTATACCCTTGAAAGGGTCCAGCCAAGTGCCTGGTGGAGGCACATAACTGAGTGATTTCCCTGGCAGCAGCATTTTGCTCTTGCTTTCAGATGAGTTTTCCAGTGAGGGAGCTGTTGGTGCTCACTGTGACAGGAGCATCCCTGCTCGCTGTGCTCCAGGAGGAAGCCAGCATGTGTGCAAGGGGAGCAAGGCCCCTTTTGTGAGACCCAGCCAAGCAGCCTGATTTTAACATTACAAAAGCCACAGAGTGCTGTAGGAGCTGAGGTCCCATTTGCAAAAGGAGCTTTCAGCTTTGACTCATAAACTCTGATAATTCGTGCAGGGGTAATTTAGCACAGCCAGCTGTATGCACAGCCCCTGAGTCAACGGCTGTGGCTCTGGAGCAGCACTGGTTTGCCTGCCATACAACCTACTCCCTGTTCAGTGCAGGGAGTTTAGCTACCCTGGACTTCACTTAACACTAATAGATGGACAGGAAGCTGGTGGTGCTGGTGCACTCTAGGTTGGGTTTAACCTGTATGGCTGAAGGGGTGATACTGCCCAGCTTTGCTAGTTAGTACTGTTCTCCAATCATTTCTGTTAAGTCAGATAGGTGTCATGAATGATATCCCTCAGGCACATAGGGTCAGGCTTCAAAAAGACGTGGGAATCGGCAATGTAAATAGGTACTGCACACTTAAGAGTTGCTTTACTCTTCCAGTCTGGTGTGCATTGGCTTCAACAGACTTGGTCTTTACGAAAGCTCTGTGCCAGCTGGCACTGAGAACCCCTTGGCATCAACAGGATTTGACTAAAGACCTCTTAATCCTAGTAGCTCTCTACACCTTTAGGAAATTAAACCTCATTGCAGATGTAGACTCGAGGAGGTTAAACCTCATGGAAGGGGAGTCCAATTGCCTGTGGAGCCGATGTGGCTAGGACACACGGAATTCTCTGGCTGGTGGCAGGCGGGATGCTGTGGTTAGCATCACGTTGACTGGCAGCTGGCTCTTCGCTCCTAATAAGGAGGTGCAGCTGGGTTAATTGGAGGCAGCTTTCAGAATCGAACAATGCTTGAACGTGCTCCATGGTAGCTGCCGCGAGACAGCACAACTGCTCTGCCCCACACCACACTCTGTGTGGGTGAGAGAGACATTAACATGAATGTTAGGAAAACTGGTCAGACTATTACACAACTGGGTGACAGGCGTTTCTGTGTCAGCTGCCACCTTGCCAGCACACTGAGGACCACAGACCTGCAGAGATGAACCTGGGAGGTAGTTATGCTGCAAGCCAACAGACTGAGTGTCTTCTTGTGTTGGCAGCTGCCTTGCATGGAAACCTACAACACACAGCATCTTGGCAGTATGCTGACAGCATTCTTCAATGACCTCTGGTAATGTGTTTGCAAAGGATGAAAGCACATCTGTAAAATGTACTGCCTCTGGTTCTGTGCTGTGGTCCAAAACAAGCTATTGAGCAGCTGAAGCTCTTGAAGGATCACATAACAAGGTACTAAGCTCTCCTTTAATAATTCTTCAGGCCTTAAAAAGCTATTTATAGATCTCCAATTTACCAAATGTATGATTTCACTGCATAGAGTGGCTTCCATTTGGTTGCATTACCATTCTCAGCCAGACATCTACAACTGTTTTACAGTGCTAAACCCTCTTGGAGAAACTCGGCTAGGTTTGATGAGCTTGCGGAAGGTCATTCCACTTCCTCTGATGTTGTTGCAACATTCATGAATTCTCTATTCTTTGTGGCACTTGCCCTCCATTTTGGGAGTGTAGGAACCTGAGATCCTCTAAGCTTTTGGAGACAGCACCATTACTTCTTGAAAAAATAAAAATAAGCTTCTGAGCCTTAATTACATATTTCTAACAACTCAGTGACTTATTTGTAAGGCTTATATGCTGGCTTTTTAAAGTAAGTAACATGTACATTAGGAAGAAGACCTCATATACCACTGAACAAATTACTTCCAAATTTTTAAATCTACTCATTTCTACAAGGAAACGTCTTCTCTCTTTTTAAACATGGAGCTACTCAACAGAATAACAATAGTCTTTTTCTAAAAAAAAAAAAAAGAAATGACAAAGAATATTTAATGTCTATAAAGCACCTTTCTGGGAAAAAAAAAAAAAAGGGATACATTTTTCAGCCCTGTTTAACACCTTACACAAATAATAGGAATTGGTTTTTCATTTGCCTCTGTCTTTTTGAGGTCCTTACAGTGTTTTAGCTGTTATTTGCTGAATTAAAAACATAGGCTTTGACCAGAGGCTGGGTGGTGTCACTTGTCTGGCTGCAGATGTCACAGCAAGGGCCAGATTTTCACTACACTACCACAAGACAGTTCAAACTTCATTTAATTACTGGGTACCGAATACTGCTGCCTGCCTTCTCTTAAAAGCCCAGGACATAGCCATGGGTAAACGTTCCACCAAACAGCACATGATGAACTTGAGTTTTCATCAGCTACCTCAGCTGATCCCTCTCAGCCTCCTGCACCAACGTCTGGGCCAGCTACACACCCTTCCTTGGTGCTGGGGTAAGAGCTGTAGTGGCCAGGCTGAAAAAAATGGGCATGAGCATACTAGGTCAATCAACAATTTTGTCTTTCCCAGCTCTGAGAGGCAGCTCTTCCTTCCCCATGGTGTCAGACAATGAAGAAGTTATGGTGACAATCTCCATGTGTTTGATGTTCCTTTCTTTCCACAGGCATCAGGTGCTGCCTTGCAACCTCCACATATCTCCAGCCTCCCATGGGAATATTAAATTGGGAGTACTCCTGTAGCCTGCAAAATGACAGCTGTGATTATGGTGACCTGAAGCTTGGCACAGCATCAAACAGTTCTAAGCACTTTTGCTGCCCATGTTAATGAGTTAAGTCCCTCCCTCGAGTGCTAGGAGTGGTTCTGTGCGAAACCCCCAGCTGCACAGCCAACATAGCGTCATGGATTACTTCTGAAAGGTGACATCTCTCTAACCTGTGAAGCCATCCCCTCACCTCAAACATGGGGAAACATGGAGAGGACAAGTGATATGCAGATATACAGAAAGGACAATGAAGTGGATGAAAAGATGGAAAGGAAGGAAACTGGTGTTCTGCAGCTCGGGAAGAGAGGATTGGGGGATCTATCTGAGAACATCAGCAAATGGAGTGGGGAAAGGCAGGACAGGTATAATTTCTAGTCTGTTGGGGTTTGATAACAGTGGAAGAGCTCAAAAGCTGTTAATCTTCAAGATATATTTTCATTTAAGTAAAAAACTAAAAGCAGCAGAAAGAGTTCTTTCTGAGGCTTAACAACTGGTAGCAATCTAACTACTGGCTAAAACTTCTGGAGCTATTCGTGCAGGCCCCTGTGACCACCTCCTTTTGCAGCAGCTTCCCTAGCACCCTCCTCGTTCCCACCTCCAGCCATGTCCTCCACGTCTCCTTCCCATCTCTGCTGGTTCTCACAAAAGTCTTGTTCCCAAAAGACAAGCTTTCCCCTCGAGAGACTTCTTCCCAGTGCCAGACTTCCATTTTGAATCAATAGAAGCTTTGCCCATGCTAGTAGGAGCAGGAGTCTATGAAATAACCCTCACCAGCCACAGAGCTGACGTAACCCATGGAATCATGGGATCATGGGATCCTATTGAAGTACAGCCTCAACTGACGATCTGTTCTCAGTTTCCTGAGCATATAGCTGGTGGTTTCCTGAAAAGGACGCCATTCAATCCCAAGTTTACTGACATAGCAGGGCTGGGGATGAGTCCGAGAGCCATAAGAAAAAGGACTGCAGAAGCTGGCAGAGGAAAATGAAGGGTTTTTTGGTTAAATATGAAATTTCGACATAATCACAAGAGGACTGAATCCTCCTCTGAACACTTTCTCCTCAAAATACAAAGATATTTCAAATACCTCCATGAAGGGAAATTAGTAACTTCATATACTCCTAATCAGAACCTGCTTTCATAATACTGCTAAGCAAAAAAAGGTGTGAGATTTCCAAATGACAGTCACAATGGTAACTTAACTGTATGTACAGGCCCACAATAACGTGCATAGCACTACAGCAAACAGCTACCTACTCTCAGTATAATATCAACATATTTCATAAAAATTGGTGATCTGAGAATCTGCCTCTCAGGGCTGTTGCCAATTTTAATTTAACCCTTGAAAAACTTTGGAGGAAAGAGGCTTCACAGTGTTTTTAAGCTCTAGACATAAAAGTGGGGACAATACCCCCCAAACCACCAACTGTGCAAATCAACCAAATAATAGTCAAGCTGTCACCTAAGATTTTCATTTGGAGGTGAAACTATTTGCATTTTTATCTGTCATGTATGTGCAAGACGAATAACAGTATACATTTATGCTGTCCCTTCAGGGAATTAATAAATCTCAAAACACCTTAAAATGCACATGATCAGCCCTGTGGAAATGGTATTACAAATTGTCACAGTGAAGAGATGCATCAGCCATCTTCATGAGAAACAAAACCAACAGTGCACAATGTGGGTTTGGTTATTCAGTTAATCTGTCTGCAAATTGACCAATTTTCTACCACTGAATAAGAAACATATAACTATTTTTAGGTCAAACACTAACAATTGGGGCTACCTTATATTATGGGTGGGAAGACAACAGATCAGTTTTTAAACAGAGAAAATAAGAAACTCATGTTTCAGTCACGTTGTGACTCGAAGCCAAGAGATGCCAAAAAATTCAAAGATATTGGCTAACTCCCACAGAATGCTTGAAAAGCCAACTTTTAGCCCCAAGTGAATTTCTTCACCAAGTTATAAGTCCCTAAACTTGCCTTTTAAATGTTACTTGCTGACACAACATTAATCACAATGCTGCAAAAGCTGTATGTACATAATAATAATAATTTTAAACTAAATGTTTCCAGTGTTCAGAACTTTTCAGAACTCCTGCAGATAGCTGCATCTGAAATAAAATATTTAGGGAAGAGCAATTTAACTTGGCTATGGTGAGTAAAGGTAGTATATGTAGCACTGATTCTGTCTGAATATTGAACAAAAAAAAAAGGCAAAAATACACAGAGTAGAAATTCAATTCTGATGAGATGAGAACAAATATTTGTCCATTTGCAATGCTGTTAGTTAAATGTTAGTGCTCAGAGCAAGGACCGTGTACCATGACTCTTGGAGTCTTTATCTCAGTCTCACACAGGTCTGTTACCAGTGCTGGAAATTAGTATAAAATGCTCTGAAATATATGCTTGAAGGGTCCTATGTGCAAAGTATTACTGGGGTGGACTAACATTTTAAAAAAGCTTAAGAGATTTGTCCCAAACAAGGAGACTGAAAGCCAGGATTTTCTTCTTATCTGAATACAACTGAAAAACCTGTGCTCTGTTACCTTGATACTCTCCCACTCCAGGATTTTCATGGTCATACAACTAATGAGAGACTTTGCACCCCAGAGCTGACAAATTTCTGAGCACTCTTAAAGCCCTGGGACTTTAGTGGAGTCTTCATTCCCAAATATTTCTGAAAATGAGGCTCCTTTTTAATTGTCCTACAGCATTTCTCATGCCAGAAACATCTGGGAAAGGCAAGAGCTGACAAAAAAGCACCAACTTTTTTTTTTTTCACTCTGTTGCACATTGTTTGAAAAAGGTTTAAGGCTAAAATAAACTTCTCTGAAGCAACGTGCAGTTCACAGACAATGGCAGCAGCTGCAGATAGCAGAAGTTCATTCCTGTTTATTATATTCATTAAAACTGAAGGGATAACTGTGGCAGCACCAACTTAATGGTCATCTGAACATAATTATTAAGAAAGCATTGTTCTTTGGAAAGATGCAAAGTGTCAGATGGAACTTCACACCCTTGTCATAAAACCCCCACTTATTTCCTACCATTAATTGGATTAAATGGGCATTGTAGGATCGGAGGTGGAGGGAAATGGGTTAATGAGCATGTGTAGGAGGCAAATGACACTGGAAACTCAGTGTGTCTAGAGAGAGTGGGCAGAGGAAACAAAATCAGATGTGAGCAAATTTCTGGAAGAGAACTGGGCTGACAAAACTCATGAGACAGCACTATGTGTTCTGCTCATCGTTGAAAAGTACGAAAAGCAAAACTCTGGCCAGTTTACACATGTGTTTCAAACAACAAGTTGAGAGAGAAACAAAACTCAACCATGAATCAAGAGACTGCATCAACAGCCACAAAGCAAACTCCTTCTGGAATCCAGCCACATCCTTGTACCCTACAGCCTGTGCCATGGTGCCTTTTGGTGCCATGAAATTCCCTCCACCTTGCTAAAAGCAGGACAATTCCTCTTTGTAAGCCCCAGTAAGCCCACTCACTATCAGTCTGTCTTTTCTTTAGTTGCCTTTCCCTTTCCAAATTGATGTTCACTGCCTTGTACTGGTTGCCTGATGTTAAAGGTGGATGCAGTTCTCACTGCTCCCTGTAAGCAGGCTCAATGCCAAGAACAGCACATGGGTTGGACTCAACCCCCTCCTCATGCAGGCAGTGGGTGAATTTGCTCTTCAGGCTGTATTGTGTCAGTGTGAGAGCTCTGTGGCTGCACCTGAAATCTGGGTGTCCCTCCATGGGCAGGTATGGATGGTAAATAATTCTTGCCTCTACAGGCCACCTCTCAGCTTTTCCATCAGCCAGTGCTCTGCAATGGACAGATCTGTGGGGCAGCAGTGTGGGAACAGCATTACTCTGTACAGACCACCACATCCCACGGCTCAGGATCTGTACGCGAACTATGAAATCCATCCCATGGCCTCTCCTGCCCAACCACAGATATGTAGCATGATACGTGACAGAGTGTTCTCATCCAGGACCCCCACTGATTCCTGTGAATGTTTTATGCTTCAGAGAAGGAACTACTGAGTTGCTCCTGGGCTGTAAAACTTATTTTCCTTAGCTGCTAAAAAAAAATGACCTTCAGACTTGAGCTGGCCAACACCAACCTCCATTCCACAGCTATTCCCAATGTTCACTGGTATATGACTGCAAAAGCAAATTATTGAACCCTTTGAAAAAAAACATTCTACCTTCCAGCAGAAAGAACAGCGATTCTTTAATAAAATGTACTCCCTTTTTTTGAGGCTGATCTTCCTTTGTGCAAAGCTGTCTTTTCCTGTAAGTACCAGGAATTTTTTTGTACAAGGATAATTGGTCTTACCTTTCACTCTTGTATTAGCTGGTAATTTATTTTTTTTTTTTTAATTTAAAGTTACTCCTGCTGGTCCTCACACACACCATTTTGTGCATCTAAGTCAAGGACATCCAAAAACCACTTCTTCAGCCTGGTCTCCCAGTGGAATGATGTTTATATGACTGTGCTGCCCATCTGCTTGTCTAATTGCCTTTTCATCCCTTCCAGGAGCTTTAGAGAACTTGGATAACTTCACCTTAACGGGACGCTGGAGTCTCAGTGGTCACAGCTGAAGCTCTAGGAGAGCTTCCAAGCCCCTCTGAATGACCATCATGGCCCCTCCTGACAATGCACCTAGAGAAAACCTAGGCACACATCAGTCCCCACTCTGCTGCTGATCCCTTGGCACCATTGCAAGGGCCACAAACTGTTCTCAAACAGGTCCCCCATCAGATGGCTGGAGAGGCAGGACTTCAGGTTGGCTCCTCAGGTGCTTTAGAAAATCTGATCAAATGTAACTTTTGCGTCTACATTTGCTTTGGGTTTATCTTGTCCATCAGTTCAGACCAAATTCTGCTTGCCCCAGCAATACGAGGGAGGAGAGTGCATTCCTCCTCTCAGCTGGATTTGCAGGCAGCCTAGTCGTCGTCACTGCTTTTGGCCTTCTCACTGGATCTCAGGAAGTTGTTATATGTTATACAAGTAATTAACTGTGCTACAAATGCCGGGTGATCCCTAATTCCTTGCTGCCTTTGCTTACTGAGTTGGGTGTTGACAGTACTTGGAGCAAGAGACCCACACACAGAATGTAAAACTAAACCAAAAGCTCTGGTTAGGGTTCAGATTTTAGGAAATTATAGATTGCAGTCCAAAACTTTCTGCTTTGAGTTGCTCTGTAGTCTGTGTGTTTCACAGCTCTGGGGAATAACAGTTCTTTTGCCATAATTCTTTCATACATGCAGAAGTGGGAAATTCACCTTTCAGTCCTTCTGAAAGCACCCTCTGTGCTCCACATGCCAATTAGCTTCTGAAGGCTGCCATAATGCTGGAAAATTGCCAGACTCAGAGAATGGCATCATGTGTGAAGGGCATCAAAGTGACCAAAGCTTGCTGAAGTAGATATGTACCTGTCTTCCCAGCCAAATGCCCTTCTCAGATTGTGTCTTATGGTCTCCATCAAAACTAATGCAAGTTTTTCAGTGGCATCCAAAAATTTCTCAATGACACTGTGAAAAGCAGAAATTTTTCATGTTTATTTCACACCATTTAAACCATCTCGCTCACAAACTAAGTAAATTGTGTGCAGAGCTGAATGGGTGCCTAAAGAAGAAGTGGGTTCAAAAAGCGAAGGGACAAGTTCAAAGGGGACTGACTCGGTGGTGCCCACAGCTGGTCTCACTGTGTTGGCGACTCCTGCAAATGGCAATGTTCACCAAGGTAGTGACCATCTAATCTCCTACACTCTGGTCTAAATATTCACTCCTGGTCATTACTAGACATAGGGACCAGGTTAGATGGACCTTTTTATTTCTGCCTGCAGGGATATCCCTGTGTGCAGTAAAGTAAATCCTGCTGGAGGTTGTCATGGTCAAATGAGTTCATGATTTCTTAAAAGAAAAAAAATCAGAGAAAAATCTGAAATTAGGGTTGACTTGCCACAAAGGTAGTGAGGGTAATGTTTTTCAAACTATCATCTGAATTCCCTCCAATAAAAATATAAGTATTTTAAAATTTTATTTTTATTTATTTTTTTTTTATTTTATCTGCAAGTCATAGCCAAGACGGTGGAAGTATTTTAAATTTTTATTTTTTACTTATTTTATTTAATCTTTTTATTTTATCTGCAAGTCATAGCCAAGAGGCCTCTGGATACTTAAAAATTATTTAAAATTTTAATAATGTATTAATAAAATGAGGAGATACAAACTTCTTCAATAACTCACACATTCCTATTATTGACTTAAGTAGAAAGGGGCTACATTTTAAAGAATACTTTCAAGAAAATGTTATTTCATTCTCTTTTTCAAAGGGAATATGTGGGTTATTGCGTATTTTTGTTCCTTTATCATTCATTTTATTCAGACAGTGTTGCTATTTTAATACAATTGAAATACAGTGTATTTTCATTTAAAAATAAACCTCTTTACGTTACATTTAAAATCTTGACATCTTTTATGAGACAAGCCATCTATTTCTATAATTCAAATTAAATACAAACAGCTTTCAGGCAGTGCACGCTGTTACTGAAGTTTTAAGAAAGCAAAGCAACAGGCTTCGGGGAAGTCACTTGCTGAGCACCTGGAACAAGAATTTGCTGAAGTGATAAACCAGTGCTTGACAGCTGCAACTTGTTCTGCAGGTGCAGAAAGCACTTCTTCCTCTCAGTTCCTTCAGCTTAGTTCAGTTCAGTAGTTACTTCACTGAATGCTAAGAAACCACTTGAGAAATAATAAAAAAAACAAGTAAACCAATTTTCCCTCTCTAGTCAAGGAATGAAAACTACATACAAGATATTTTCACACACAAGTTTGAGTGTGAAACTGAAAGACAAGATGGCCTGAAATAATCTGTCCAATCCATCCCTAAAGATACGGTTTTTATAGTTTAATACATTAAGTAGGTTTTAAAAAATGGATTATTTTTACATACTTATTCTTGAACTATCTATCATATTCTCTTAATAACAGGCAACCTATTATGCCATTCTAAATGAATATTTGTATTCTGACTCTGTATGTGCCATTTGATAAAATTACCAGAAAAATGCCCGTAATAAAAATGGCTTTATTTCATAGTGTTATCTTTTACAGATAACATTGAAATTTGAATATATATGTGGTAAAGTATGCTATGGCTTTAGTGTGTATGTATTAAATACCCTCTAAATTGTTAAACTGCCCCCAATTTTAGTGTAAAATCCATTCTTAGCTGCACATCAATGTATTTTGTTATGAAACAATGACTTAAACTTTCATCTTGGGAAATATGTAAATTATAAAAAGTAAATCAAGACCTAAAAAAGATTATCTAAATTGAAGGGGTTTACTTGCTGATTTAAATCACAATTGCAACCAGTACTTTAACTCATTCTGTCTTAATGCGTACATTAATAATGGCAAATCTTTGACTTTTAAGAGACCAAATTTCCAACAAGTAAACAAGAAAAAATTTATAAAAAACCTTAACAAGATGAGCTCAAAATTCTTGTGTCTTACTTTCTACCACTGGCTGTGAAAGAAATCCTTGAAGGAATGAATTTATGTTAATAGTGGAAAATACATGAAGAATAATAATTATGCAGTCGATTCTATATTAAAGACTTAAACATGAAAATGCAGAAAAGGGGAAAATAGTGTTTTCAAATGTATTTGGGGAGTGTGGCGATGCTGGCCTAAGGGATAAAAAAGCTCTACATGGACTTTGCTTCTGTTGCATGGTATTGAGAGTCAGCTCACTGAGGAAGAAGAAAAGGTGACGATTTAAAAAGCTATTTCCGCACCGCAAAACTTTATTATCTAGAAATGTGTGCATGAGAATTTAAAGCTGCTACATCTTTTCCTTTCACTGTTTCATAAATCACTTGCTTCTGATCTCACAAATACTTCTTGCTTCCTTACAACTTGAAGCACTTTTTTTTTCACTGCAGCTGCAAAATCTATAACTCCAAAGTCATTGAGGCACTGCCCTTTGAGGGGTGAGGGGGAGGAGGGAGGGGGATCCATTTGCTTTGAAGCCCTGTGCTCCAGAGGATGTCATCCTGGTTTCTTGCTGGCCTATCTCTTAAGCCTGTTAAAGGGTACTAAAAGAACTGTCAAAACTTCCAGTGCAGTGTGGCAGCACTTACTCCAAATCCCATGAATGTAGCTGTTTTGGTGTGATAAAACAAGCTAGAAACAAAAATGCTCTTAGTTAAGTTGAGCTGAGGTTGATGACGCTTTACACTGGCCCCTTTCCAGGACACAACCATACCACCCTTTCTTGCAAGCACTGATGATTACAAATATGACTCTTAAATCACTTGGTTTGATCTTCTGGTTTATCATTGCCCAGATCCTCCTACACTGACCCCAAAGATTTCAGTTCATTTGTGTCCCCAGGAGAGATCAGCAGGTGCCCCAGGTGGAGGAGAGAAGGAAGTCACCTTCCCTTGTGACTGCATGATTCAAAAAGCCAGTTACACCTTCTCAGGCTTGAACATCAAGTGTTGCAAGGATTACATAGTATTACTTTCATCCATCTCCTCATCTCTGCTATGATGTCACATACACTTTATGGTCACCAGTTTGCAATGTGGTCCCTATAGCACTCATGAACACACCCATCAAGCAGACAGGTAAAACTCAGGGTTAGAAATGAATCATCATCAGGAACAACCAGTGCCTAGCAGTATGATAGGGAAATCCATCACAAGGGAAAAGATATCCACTGTATAGGTAAAAAGTGGGAAAATATTCTCTTTTCCAAACACAGCACTCAGAACTGGCCAGGAGGAATGTTGGAGAGAAAACACAAGGGCAACTGCAAGCATTTACAAGGTAAAGAATAAAGTTCCCAAAGTTAGAAAGATATAGAGAAAACCAAAGACCAAAGGTAGCTGCAGCACAACCAATTTCGGATGTTTTTACTGCCCCCCTGGGATATATCTGCACAAAGATCAACTTTAAGTCATATTTTGCCTCCTTTTTCTGCTCAAAACATATAGCTACAATGACAGGCAGAAATCAAATGCTTCATGGCATATTTTTAAATGCAAGATTCAACTCTGGTTTACAGAGTCAGGATTTAGTGCGACTGCTTTGCTTCTCACACCTACCTATGGCACTTCCAAATAAGATAACAGCAGACTATGCTAACAAGAGCCTGATTTAAAGGTAAGGTGAAGATGCAGCACTGCCTGTGTTACAGCACCCAGTGCAGCATGATGAGGGGTTCAGTGCATTTTTGGAATTTAAAGCCTCAGTTGCTCATGGAATCGGCCTGAGCACTGGAGCAAAATGCTATGGGTTTTTGGATTAAACCCCAACTGCTGAAAACACCAGCATCCAGCCTCACTTAGGAGCATTCAGCAGAGCAGCATGCAGGTCCTCTGAAAGGCATGGGATCTCCACTGCTCTCCTCTAATGGCATGTGGACTGGTTTCAGCCCCCATTAAAAACTAAATGCTATTATAGGCTCTCCATAGCATAGTGCCATGTTGTTCCTCCTCCTGTTAAATGACATTTTAGGCAATGAACATGTGGTGCTCACTGGGCTAAAGCCAGTCAGCAAACTTCCCCCTAGATCAGCAGGCAGCAAGGCATGCGTAGGGATGTGGCAGGCCACACCTCAGCACAGTGGGTTTGGGTCATGAAGTGAAATCAAATTAGCTAATTAAGGAGGTGCATGGTTTAATTTCATGGAAATTTAAATAGGCACCTCAGCTTCCTGCAAAGCTGGAAATACATTCATAAAAGTGACAGTGCTGATATCCCTACATTAGGTAGTGTACTGGCCACAAAACAAAGAAATCCATGCATCCTCCACCCTTTTATAGGGGAAGCAGAAATCTCTCAAAAGTGTAGTTAAGAGTTGTGTGGAGGGAAGAAGGGTGGTTTTACCACTGATGTCAGTGACAGCATAAGCCTTTTATGGTCATGACTTAATAGTTGTCTCTCTGCTTCAAAATCAACAAAGCACAGAGAAAAAATGCTCGCTTCCTCCTTGGGAAATGGTGCATGTTCAGGGAGGAAGCTGCCTTCCTGTTTTCTCCATAATTGCAGCTTTGCATGGTTTTAGCAAGTTCCACAATTTTAAGCCTCTTCCATATGGAACATGTTCCTCTAAACATCTGGCTCCTTTTTTATTGCAGTGATAAAACAGATTTATTTTCTACAAATCATATAAAATATTACTTTCTCAGTGTACAATCTACTGTGCCTTTAAAAGTAAAAAATATACAAAGAGATCAATAGTCTGACTTTTTTTCTTTTACTAGTAACAAAGTACTTTTCTAAAGAAGACTTAGGGAATAATTCTGAATCTGGAAAGGAAGAAAGTCTGGACATCTACATTTATTATCTCCATGTTTCTTGGTGAAGACCAATGATATAAACCCAAATCAGAAAAGAACTACAAATCCAGACAAAGTACATTTTTTAGATCCAGGACAGATTTGAATGTCTATCTCTCACACTGGTTCTTAGCCTATATGCATCATCTTGTAACTATCACTGGGAGAGAACAAAATGCTTTGATTAGTTTAGAAGTCATCTAATTTGCCTGAATGATATTAGAAAAGAACGGCTTATGCCAAGAAATTCAGAGGCATGTACAGTAATGAAGAGAAAAGCATTCTTCGATTATCTAATGGTAGTTTGGCTGCAATGCCAAATTTTAGTGGGCAAGGCACTCAAGCATAAACCAGGAAAAAAGCCATTATAAATCAACAGATCATCTTGGCTTCCCCTTCCATTAGCTGTTATTTTTAGCTGTACTGCATGCATGGCTAAGCAACAGTGCTGCAGAGTGCTCCTCCAGAAGTTTTAATCTTTTTCTCTCTTCACTATTTTACCCGCTGTTGCCTGAAACAACACAAGCGATCACTGCATGCAACAAGCCTAAAAGTGAGCTATAAACTGTTGTGAAAGACCTGGTCGACGCTCGCTAGAGGGATGTAGTCCAACAGTGGCTTCTTTAGAGAACAGACAAAAATAAAAGAGTCATTTTCTACATGCTTTGACAAATCCTGAATTAAGCAAAGTCTGGCCTTATGCATAAAAAATGGTGATGCTTTATACCTCAGCTTGCAGCTTGATACCATTTCCAGACTTGCACTTCCCCTGTGGGAAGTGACCAACAAGGGGAAAAGTGACTAGGGTTGGGTCATTTATTTGGGAGAAGAACAGGGATAAGAAATAGTGATGAAAAGGAGGGTTAAGAAATTGGAAAAGGCTTCATAAGGCATGCAAGCTGCGTGAGCAGTGCTGTCTGGAGTGGCCTGTGGTGCATCCCTGTGCTGATCACCACATGCTACGTCAGGACAGTAAACTCAACCAACTGTCCTCACTATACCACACATGCCAGACCTGCTCCTCCAGTCAAGAGAACCAGGACTGGGATAGCCCTCACTAGCAGGACAATACCTGGATGGGACAGCATCCCAGTACTACCCTGTCAGTGTCCTTTCCAGGTCCTTCTGCACTGGCATCCACCATCTCCCAACAGAAAGTTTGCTTCAAAATGTAAAGACAGAGAATACAGCTCTTCATTTAAATGAACACTGCATCCTTGAACATGCAAGGGTTATATCTGAATCTTGTGAGTCTACAGTCAAAACCAAATCTGGGCTACCCAGGCTAGAGACTGACTGGAAGCTGAAGTGAAATCAATTGTTCCATGTCCTTGCTCAGCCTGAGAGAGGAGTAGATGTAACCCTAAACCAGTTCAGGAAGGGCTAAATCCCACGAGAGGCAGAGGTCCCATCACTGTGATGGCACCAAGGGTCTGCCTTCCCATCAGATGAGAGACGGTGCACTTTTAGGGTCAGATGGTGGCACAGCCACATATCATCTGTGTTCCTCAGGCCTCACTGCCATACTGAAGGGAGAGACTTGGCTTTGCTCTTCCACCATCACATGCCAGAGGGGATCCCTGATGACAGATATAGACTGGCAGATGCTTATGTCCTGCCTAGAGGGGTCACAGTCTCCCTCCTGTATTCCCAACCAGTAATTAACTCCCAGTAACTCAATGTAAGGAAGTTTTCTTGCAAATACGTGCTATTTTTTTGGTGCCTAACAGTGCCTGTGTAATGCAGCAGGATAATGTGAAAAGTAATTCAATAGAAGTAAATAACACCCCTTTCTCCTTAAATGGCCTTTGCTACCTTCTCAACATAGCTAGTTTCATTGCAAAATTAACACATATATTGCATGAAAGTCTTATTAAAAACTGTTAGATGCCCTCTTACTAAACACGCCCATTTGTAAAACTACCTCAAATTTACTTAATTTCAGAGTAGGGGCCAGGAAGCTGCTAGTGGAAACTTACCAGACATGGAGAGACTTCATTACAAAGTTTACACCGGCATTTGTCACAATCACTTTAAATATCAATGCTACTTTTTCTAATGTCCACCATACCTTCTGATAAAGGTAAATGCATATACTCAGAAAAATACACTCTTGCACCTTAATGGTTTGGAATCAACAATAGTTACAGCCTTGCTTCCAAGTGATATAAGTAAATGAGTACAACCACTCATAAAACTGCTCTCTGAAATGTAATATTCAATAATTTCTTTTAATCAGGTTCCAGGCCACTAAAGAAAACTGAAACACCGTAAGTACCATAGGACACGTTGCCTTCACAGTATCATGAATCTTGTTGTTGGAGATTTGCAGGAACAGGCTATACGAGTATTTGATTCAAAAGTTGATGATTGTGCCTTGAGGTAAGATGTCAGAGGTTGGAGCCAGGCTTCCTCTTGAGGTCCTTTTCAACCTCATCTTGTATTGTTCTAGGTGAACATCTCTATTAGGTTGATAAAATCTACATGCCACAGCTGAAACTAAGTATATGCTTAAGTGTTTTGCCAGAGTGATGCACAAGTGCAAAGCAGATCCCGTATCTCTCATGGCTTTAAGATAGTTTTGTTTTTGTTTTTGGGGTTTTTTTAACATGTTTTTGTAACTCTCGTTCAAACTTTCCCTCAGCAGTAAGAGGGCACAAGCTCAAACAAGCAAGGCTGTTGGGAGAGCAGTTTCCTGGAGCCTGCTGTCCCCTGTTGGAGAGGCAATGGGCAGAGGGAGATTTACATCTGTTGTACAGGACACATAGATTTCTCCCAAACTGGATTGGAAACCTTCACTGTGATCAGAAAGAAACCACCCAGGTTAATGAGTGTTCGGATTTAGACTGTACAGTCTTAACCAGCAGCTGAACTGGAGAGGTAGCATCCAAGTTCCTGACCCTCTCTCAAAGGCAGATGTGCACGCTTCATTTAAATAACAAGAAAGATTTAACTCTTGAACTTCCCCTTTTCAATCTGGGGCATTTCCTGAAGTCATACAAATTGTTTCCTACCTGACATGAAGCTTACATCCCAAGGGAAGGCCCAAGTCCTTTCCTTCCTCTCTTTTATTCTCAAAGTCCCATGGTGTTTTATGCATTTCAGGAGGAAAACTACATATGTCATCCTGAGAAGGAACCTAAGAAGAAATGACTCAGCTTGGTGTTCCAGTATGCCAACTCCTTGCTAGCTACACAGGACCTGGTGGATGAAAAGTGATCCTCATAAACATTAGTAGCATTGCCATAAAAACAAATAAACAAAACCAACAAAAACCACCAAATAAATTGAAAGCTATATTTGTGCGTCTAGTTGTGTTACTTCAGGTGAGGCAGTTTCTAACAATCAGGAACAAGACAGGCATTTCCAGTTCAATCCCAGTTTGCACAGGAAGAATGTGGGTCAGTCTTTCAGGTTCTCCCTGCCTCATTTTACATTTGGGCAAACTTGCTCAGTGTCATGCTGATTAACTCATTAACATTAGAAAAGATCTTTGTATTCCTCGGATAAAATGATTGGGGAAGTGGGAGCATGGCGTTATCACATCTAGACAATGAAGTAAACAGTCCTCAGCTGGTGTCAATGGCAGGAATTAGCTGGTATATGTAGAACAGCTGTTAAACAAACTGGAACTCTGAAGCCTGTAGTCAGATGCTTTACTGTATTTGAGACGTCTATTTTAATTCATGTTCAATGAAATGCAGTTAAGAAAGTTGATTTAAAAGGCTGGATCCTGAGTCTTTGCTGCAAATGCAAAAGGAAAGTCTGTAAATGAAGCCCTCCACTTCGCTAGTGCTTCGTGTTTCCATAGTACCAGCAAGTGAGCTGGGTTTTAAAGCCAAGTGAAGCAGCTGCCCAAGACTCAGATTTCTGAACACATAGGACAGTTTGGATGGGCAATATGAGCAGAAACACAGCTGGTGAGACATCAAGTTGGCCAAGTAACCAAAAGATTACTGCATGGAAGAGGTCCCTGAGACCTGTCACAGTCTCTCCCTGTCCTAGGACCAGCGTTGCCCATTCTGCAAAGCAGATCGTGGAGGAAGATAAAGGCCAGTGTATCCTCAGCAGAGATGGACAATATGGGCCTCACTGTGACACAGGGAGGAGCAACTTTCAGCTTGGAAGAGACATGCTCCAAAGAACACTTGAAAAGTCTACATAAAGAGTAGCAGTGGTGAGGCTTGTGTTAAACTTCATCATCTTGGTACCCTGCCTTTGCTGCTTCCCAGTTCCCTTTCAATAACTAAACAGCCATGAAGATTGTGCCAACATCTAGCATGGGACTGAACCTCCCTCCTTGCCCTGGGACTACAGTCTTTCAGTCAGTGGTGAGAGAAGCACCTCCCAATGTGGCAATTCAACCCATCCGAAGGACAGACCAGGCACTTTCTGAACGTGCTTGCCTGTTACACTGACTGCAGAGATAGTCTAGATAAGCAGCTGAGACAAATGGCCCAAGTTTCTAACCTCTAAAATGAAGCAAATACCTCTTTCCAGGAAAGCTGAGGGGAAATCTGGTTTCACTGAAGTTTAGGGGATTGCAGTGGACAGAGATTGCTTTTATCCCTATCTAATGCTCCATACTTTGTTACTGTTCAAGTGCAGTGAGTTTGACTTTAATCAAGCAAGATCTATTCTGTACTGTTGCAGGAAAAAATGACTGTGGTTTTACCCATTTCTTTCCCTAGCAGACTGTGGATTTTTATTCAAAGTGCTAAATTCCTCCTCAAATCAGTTGCTTTGGTGGTGAAAAAAAAAAAGCTTTTATTTTTTAGACACTCCAGGATTTTATGAATGTAGGCAAATTAAAGCACCTTAAAAATAAAGGCTAAAGAGTCTGAGGGAAGTCTGGAGGGCAGTCGAAGTGCAACATGCTGAAAAGTTGTGTTGGGGTTTCCCCCCCCCCCCCAATCATTTTACTAGTTAATCTTCCTGGGAACAGACTGATATTTACTCATCCCATGAGAGAGTGGAGTTGTCAAGAATCCAAATGATACCAAGGGATAAGATTTAAGGAACTCTACTATTAGTCATCAAATGTGAGGAAGCAGAACAGTTCTTTGGTGATGGACTGCACATATGAGCTGAGTTTCTCTAAACTAAGAGGGAAATATTATGAATTGTCTGTAGGGAAAGAAATTACAAGCTCGAGAATGATCCCCCATCACTAAGTCCCACGGGAAAAGTCTGTGGCTATCATGGTTGTATGACAGCAAACAAAATGACAATTAGAAAATAATGTATGGAAAAGTTCAACCATCACGTTTTCCATACTAGCTTCCCCAAAGACTCTCACGAATCCCAGATGGCTCCCAGCATTATTCCATGTTGTGCCCTGCAGACTCAACAGCACAGATCACCACCAGTCTGGACACCACCATGCTGCAAATCTTGTCCAAGAGGAGAAAGCGCTGTACCTTTTTCCATCTCTCTACAAGCCATGCTTTGCTTTCTTCTCATCTGGTTGCCATGTATGTTAAACTGTTCTTAAAGTAAGGGTTTAGAAGGCACGAGATCTGAGATAATTTCCTTGCTCTGTGCTAACTCACTATGCAACTTTATGGACAACCAATATACTGGTGTCTCTACTAGGAAATGAAATACCACTGGAGTTGTCCTCTGTTCACCACCGCTAACACACCACAGACCACATTCAAATCATTAGACTCTTCTAACTTCCAAAGGAGGGTCTGAATACGCACTCAAACTGGGAGATGCCTACTCAGATATTGGGAATGGTGAGCTGAGCCAGTTAAAAGTTTGAATTGGTTTGAGACAGAAATCAGCCATGGGCCATTCAAACAGGTAATCACATTTGTACAGGCAATCATGTCCCACTAGCTTGGGTCATGATTATGTCATCACTTTTTGTGGTGCTTGGTCTCTGGCTCTCTGCACTCCATCTATCAATGAAGGATCATAGCAGTTTTTTCCCTATGACATGGAGTTAAGATGTGATAATATGTCATCTCTCTGTAACAGAAATAATCACAGGTAGGAAAGATCAACATAAGTATAATCTTACAAAATGCTGCATTCTTCCAACATGTCTCTGATTTATTCTATCCAATGAGTCCACAAAGGCTGCTACACATCTTGCAGTTTCGATCCCAGGGGTGCAAAGCACAGAGAGTATGCAGCCCTTTGGAAACAGATGAATGTGCCTTGACACAGTACTTCTCATCTCACTATCTCAGTGTATTTGATGCCCTTATCCAGGATGTATGGAGCCTTGTTCCACAAATGGTTCCAATGGCAGTCATGCAATACAAACTGACATCTCAGAGACTGGGCAGGCTCTAACGTGCACAGCATCTTAAAATGGATGAACACAGAAATATTCATATATGGCAAAAGGCAATGTTGGGTCAGCTGAAATGCTCTCAGGAGTCTACTGATTGCATTGCCTAGGTCTCCATTGAGTAAAGAAGGAGTTTAGATACTACAACAATGTGTTTACAATCTACTTCATGGGCCAGTTGAGCCATGGTAATTCACCTTGCACTTATTGGAAGACTGCAGCAAGGTAATTTGTTCTAGTTCAGCCTGTAATTAACTGGGGTTGAAATTAGTCTTTTACACTGGCTCCAGGCTAAGAGTCTGTATGCAAATGGAGAACTCCACAGCTCAGCTAAGGTGTTGTGGCTTCAATCATGGTAATTTGGGCCTAAATCTGACCATAGCATCTTTTGAACTAGATTCAAGTAGAAACTGCTAGGGGTAAAGTTTTTGCCTAAGTGCTGTGAAATATAAAAGGGACTTGCAATCACATGTTTCTTAATCACTAACCAAGATTTATCCTGCTTATTACCACGTCATTGCCTTCCACAGAGTAATTATTAATTCACTGTAGCATATGTTAGAGAAAAATCAGGAGCGCTGTCCTACCCTGATAATTCTTAGTTACTAAATCATTGGTATTAAACTCAAAAAGATAAGAGGCAGAGAAAATAACCCCTCTGTTAAGAATAATCTACTTGAGGATACCTGTATTTCATAATCCTGTTGTATTTGGAAGTGAACTTCCAGTAAATCAAGAAAAAGCATCCATTTAAGTTGTGAATGCAGTTCCACCTGAGAGACAGAGGTCTGTACAAAGCCTGTGACAACTCAGGCAACTCAGTCAGTCTTATTGTTACTCTTTTTGCATGTATATATGTTGCTCTTCCATATGTCTTTGCTGAAGTTGAAGAATATCTTTGGACGTGTGTATATGGCTCTGTGAAGTGAGGCCAGTCCAACTGAGTGGATGAGAGCCAGCTCTAGTCCAGAATTATGCTTCAGCTAATGCATCCTGCTGATCTGCTGACAGCAAGAAGGAAATAAACAAGAGGTGAAAAAGAGAAGAACCACAGAGCAAAGAGGCATTGGAGAAGGATTTCAACCTCTGAGACTGGTTACACATGTGTAGAGCTCCGAGTCTCTTCTCAAGCCACACAAAACACCTGGACAGAGCTTATTGGTTCCTACCTACGTTTGTCCAGTGCTCTCTAAAAGGCTGATAACAGATGGAAGTGAAGTAGCCACATGTCAAGTGTATGTGCAGGAAAAGCAGCATGCTGCTTTTCCATAGCACAGCTGTGGAGGTCCAGCATGAAGCTTACTACCAGGCCTCCAGTCTGGCACCACCCAAAGGCAACCAGGATGTGCACTGTCTCCACAAATGTGTGATTGCTTTTCAAGAACCTCTGTGCTCACCATCACTCCTGAGAGGTCACTTCAGCAGCTCCAAGACAAGGGGGTGACCTGAAGACAGAAGCTGCACTGCTTCAGCTAGGAGGGAACACAGATAACCATTCCAAATGTGCATTACAGCAAGGGTTATACCATTGCAAGTCGCTTGAGCCAGAATGTACGTGCAAGCTGACACATGAGATGAACAAATAGTTGAACACTGGAGAAAGCCTACTCAGAGTTTAATGGACCCTGGGAAATGTCTCACCATCACTGAAACCAAGAGCTCTGCACACAAAATCAGCTTCCCTTGGGAGACAGAGAGGAGAAACTCTTAGCACACTGACAAGCACAAGGTCCACAATGCAAGCAACAGCCGCCTTCCCCTGTTCATACACACACCAATATTCAGATCCTTGGGCAGGGGGATGTACAGGAAGCCCACACCAAGGAATGTGGGACACTGGGGACTCCAACATAGCGGCACAGTTAGGTTGTAACCTTGTTAAGCTCACACAAGAAAGTAAAATAACTAAGTGTGGCTGCCAAAACTATACAGTTGCACCCTTAGCTTATGAAACCACACCATCTTCCTCTTAGCACTCTCCACATCACTGTAGATCGTGAGGATCAAGTCCACCCTCTGCACTCCACAGCTCTATTCAGAAAGGAGGCCAGTGATTCATTTCACAACATGATGGCATGGTAGACAGCGCACAGTTACTAACACTAAGCACATTGTGATGATGTCTGGCCCTGTCTTTCCCAAACTCCTTACCTGCTTTTCATCTACTTAAGGCAACCAGCTCAACCGTATGGTGATGAGAACATCACACAGATGCATGGAGTTACCATTACAGTCTTCTGTCACGGTCACTGTTTGTCCCATCATACGAAGTGGAGTCCACATGAACATCAGCAAGTGCCTGGAACAGGTTTTTTCTGCACAGCTTGGCTTTCACACAGCTGTGGAGAATGAATTTCTGTGGTCCGTTGTAAGGAAGCAGTGTTCTTCCAAAACAAACAAAAACCTCAAACCAAATGAAACCAAAAAGATGTTTTTTTCCCCCTAAGTAAACCCAAACCTGGAAACTTTCATTGTCATAAAAGAAGTGATGACTGCTTCCCAAGCAGGTAACAAAAATGTTTACCCTCCAGTAAAGCAGATCATTTTGATCATACAGCAACACAGCACAGCATGAACTTGTTCTCAAGATAAGGTCCTTCCCTCCAGCATATTTCTGCTCAGGGCAGGCGTAGCATTACCTTAGACTACTGCAAGCTTTCTTGACAGGCCCTTAATATTTCAGAGTTATCTGAAAGGCAAACAATTCCCCACACTGATGTCTGGCTGGCGAGTGGAATGGTAAACAAAGCAGTCACTGAGCCGAGAGGTGCAGTCCTATGGAGCACAGCTCTGCTGTCAGAGCACAGCCATCCCCTGCAGGCTCCCCACATCAGGTACACTTGAGCTCTCTTGGCCACACAGGAAGACCGAATTCAGCTTCCCAACTTGCAGATGGCATGTCTTGGAGCAGCCTGTTGGGGACTTGTGGGCTCTCAGTCCCATGTCCCATTGACCCCGAGTACAGTCCCGACACTGCTCAGCATGAGCGCGGGCGCTGCTGCAGCCGGTCACTGCAAGCAGTCCGAGGCAGCATGCATTGTAAGGGCTGTCAGCACTGCAACCAGTTCCAGCGACTCTCTTTTTGATTTACATTTTCTACATCCTTTCTGAGAAACCTCAATTGTCTATTTAATCCCTTAGCACTGGAGCAAAAGCATTCAGCTGTGCAACCCAGTACAGCAGGCGCAAATTTGATACCCATTGAAGCTGAGAAGTTACCAGGCATAAAAACCCATATGGGGACAATATAATCCCCGGTGTAATTCCATTCATTTTCATGTACCAGTGATGAATGTGACCCAACAATCAGTATTTCCATCTCACACCAGCTTCCTACATCCCTCTAGTGTGTTCAGTAGAAGCAATTCCAGATTGCATTTATATGGGTGTGAGCAGAATTAGGTTTATTCTGCTGATGTTCTCTGATGTTCCCTTGCATGCTCTGGTCATGAGCAGTGACCACAGCTTTGCTCTTTCTGTACAGAATTTTCCATACTGAACAGATCCCTTTTCAATGACATAATTTTCAACTTCCAGAGTGTGATGGGAGCTGCGTTGGTGGCTGCCATACAGGGCAATGACACGAAATCCTATGTAGATTCAATTAGGGCAGCCTTGGTGCGTGGGTCAAGCACCGCTCTCTGCAAAGGGCAGAGATGTGCTTCAAAGAACTGTCTCACACACAAGGTCCAAAGGTGACAACATGGGCCTGAAGGTTTGTAATATCCTTACCAGAGGGTGCAGTTGAGCACGTGTGTCTCTTGTGAAATTTTATTGTCCAGATAACAAATTACACATCAGGATGTATGAAAGTCACAAGCATTATACCCTGACTTTATAGATCTGGCACTAATATATGCATTTGGACTTAAAGCACTTTCTTGCAAGTTAAAACCCAGCTCTGCTAAGAATTGGGGTAATTCAATACTTCCTTTGAAAAACCTCACATAGGAAGATTAGAACAATCTTAGTGATTACAGTCTATCTGGGGTCCACAGATGCCACTAATCTATGGAAATTGTGAACTCTAAGGATTTATGTCTAAATGTGATTTTAAATCCACTACCAAACCTCCATCATGGTAGGTTTTTTTTAATGATTTCTTTCTTTCTGCTCTCTCTCTCTCTCTCTTCCCTTTTTCCCCCCTCAGACTGGATTTCTGTAAGCAGTGCCTGTCTGGAGGACAAACAGGCACAAGCTGAACAAGCGCCTGCCTCCTCTGTGGCCCACAGTGTGTGTGCACCCTCCTCCACACTGGTAGCAGCAATTGCCCCAGACAAGGGGCTGGGCGCTGGAGCCTGTCTGCAGCCCTCACCCTGATGAGAGGCAGCTGTGGACGGGGTTTGGTTTATTCTTCTTAAAGATCTATCATAGACTCCCACGTGAATAGGAATGTAAAGAGAAGTCACAAATCAAACCTGAACCATGCAGGCCACTTAGGTGAACGATATTTGGGCCATATGTTTTGCAGGTTCATTTCATCAGAGTAGTAAATGGGTCTGAAATTAGAGCCAGATTTTAGAAGGCAGCACCAAAGATGTGTCCCTTCAGCATGCAAGCACATGAACTCTGACAAAGGTACAACGTCGCTCCCAACCTGCAAAGAGGCAGGGTAAATGGACATCCACATGCAGGACATAGGGATGGGCATATCCCGTGGACTTTTGTTTGGCATGCTCATGTACAGCCCTTCCAGGTGACTCTTCAGGGCATGACCTTTGAATTCGGACCTTGGCACCATCTCTTCCCTGTGTGGATGCAGTTATTACTTCCCAGCATTGGGTATTCCACATGCAGATCCTCACATACTTCGGTGGGCATACATCCACAAATCATTAGTACAAGCTTTTAAATTACAGGGCTTTCAAACAACAACAATAACCTTGTCTTCCCAGCCTGTTCAAATAAACTGCTGCAGATTAAGGGCCTCAGTTTTTGTCAAGTTTAAACAAACACGTAGAGCACAAGAACTCTGCAGTATTGCATTACCGTGACAGCCAGCTCCCACCAGCTCTTCAAGGCAAAGCAATGCACTGAAGGGATTCCTTGCCCACCAGCTCCCCTCTCACCAGCTCAGAAGATGCAGATACAGAGGGTCCTTAATCCAAACCAGGGTTTTGGCTTTACAGCTCTGGAATAAGGAGGTTTTGCTTACCCCAAACCTGGCTTCAATTTTATCTCATTTCCATAAATAGCACTAGGAACCTTTGGCAATGTTTTTCCACATTTTCCAGTGGAGGACAGGCTAAGACTGAAGGCCAGTGCTATATAAGGGTATCTGAACAGTGTTTCTTCTGCCTTTTCGCACCCAAGAGCTTCTCAAGCCTCCTGCCGACATGTTTTATCCTCCTCTACTTTTCAGTCCATATTTTTGAACTGTCATTCCCTTGTGTTTCACCTCATTTCCTCCCAGTTTCCACCTCCATTTTGTCACTTAATCACATGGGCCTCTATAGCCTCTCATTTGCTTGTGGTAAATCTGGCATCTTTAGTAATCCAAACTGTTTCACTCAGGGGGCATATTTACAGGTAAATCTCCTTACAGACAGCTACCTCTGACTCAATAGTACATTTAATCCTGCAGCTGTCAAACAAAAGGTGATAAATCATCTACCTCTGAACAAATAAATCCTTCCTCTTCTCATTCAACCA
>JAWWLV010000001.1:38196283-38207242 GCA_035041135.1 Platyrinchus mystaceus
AAACAAACCCAAAAGGCAAGCTTGGATCAAAATCCTACTGTAGAGCTAGGAAAGGGTTAAAGGCAGCCTGTCTATATCCTAGGGAGGGACTCAGGAGGCTGGGCAGCCCCTGCCTCTACACAAAGCCCCATTGAGCTGGGGCAGGATGGGGCAGGAGGGGTGTACAGCGCAGTTGTAACTCCACAAGCCCGTTCTTTTCACTGCAAAGACCCAGCAAGGCCCGTTGGCAGCTCCCGCCGAGTTCGCAGGCTCTGCCAGCCAACTGCTCCCTGTTTGTTCCTTTTTCTTAAAACAACAAGGCACACAAGGAAAACAAATACAAAAAGCCCCCGGTATGTGCGTAGGATTAAACTGCAAGAGCCGCTGCTCCAGGCCAAGGGTTTAAAAAACCTACGGTTTCTTCTAGTGCGCTAATTTGGCCGTGTTGCACCTGCAAAGTATTTTTTATTCCAGCATCTTTCTAAAACACAGATGTACATGCTGAGCCAGGAGCCTTCTGAAGTGCTCTGTGTTGACTTAACTCTTTCCCTCTGGCCTTCAGCAACTTCAATAAGATTACCCATGCCAAGGCTGAACACTTTGAAAACCCCCGCTCTCAGGTGCAGGGCCCATGTGCAGTTTGTGTGCCTAAATTTCAGTTACCTATATCTACCCCTTCAGTGCCTATAAAAAATCAGGCCACTTGTTTTGAAGTACTCAGACATGGATTTAGGCCCCAGATCCCAGATGCTCAAAAACTACAGCTTAAATTTAGACATCTGCATCTGTACCACTAGCAAAGTGGTACAGATTTATTTTTGGAAGCAGTGAGCCCCACCAGCTCCCACTAATTTCAGTAGAAATGCTGGGAGCAGAAAGTCTTGGAAATCTCTTCTAGGGAAGCTGTGCTAACATTAGACTCTTGTTTTCAAAAGCATTGGCTTGAAAAGAAATAACACACAATCAGAAGTAAGGAAAATGTTTGTTTAGCCTTCCTATTTAATAAAGTAATTTACCAGATCCATGAGCAATGGATCTGGTAAACTCCAGGTTTTTTGAGGGATGGTGCCCAGTGTCCTCAAAATCCCACCACCAAAAAGCAGTTTGCTCAATCCCTCTAACATTGCCAGCCCCTTTGGTGGAACAAACTGCTGTGGCCAGATCCTGATTACTGGCTGGGCAGTTGGCTACTGCCACTGAAAACTGAGTGACAGCTGCCCTTCCTCCAGTGCCAGCTTAATTTCTTCCTCTTTCTTCTAACCAGACTAATTTTCATGGAAACTGCAGGAACTTATGTATTGCAGACCTTTCACCTTCTATCAAATTTGGTTGAAAAATTGCCCAGAACTTATTATGGACAAGAAACACAACTGGATAAGATTTGTTTCCTTAGGAACCTAGGCTAAAAGGAAAAATTAATCAGGTACTTGTGGATATCTAAAAAATTCAGGTTAGAGAACTGAGTTATAGCCAATTAAAAAAAAATCTACAAAGGACAAAGCCAAAAAAGTTCATAAGGCTGCAAGATGGCAAGCAGAAGTCTAAATGCAGGCACAAGCTTAAAAAATGCATATAATAGAAAATATGTGGCATTTTCTCCCATTTTAACCTGTCCTTGTGTGAGACAGGCAAGAGTGGAGGTGTTCATGGTTCCACTAGAACCATGCATGTGACTCACATGAAGTGTAGGATTCAAGGAAGTGTCACATTCAGATAAATCCCTGAGCAATGCACAGAGGTGTCTACAGCTACAAAAGCAGGATTTCACACCAAGTTGAGGATTCCTGCCTTGTGCGCCACAGTAGTTGTGAAGCACGCGGTGCCTGGGGAAGAAACAGCCTAACAGGAATTTTTGTAGATGACATTTGCTATGCTTTTAAAACAGTTATAAATACAACCCCAAAAGCCATAAATTCCATCTGTGTTCACAGCTGAAGGAGACACAAGTAACTCAGTCTCATCTTCCATAAGACAGGAGAAGATGTCAGGGGAGAACATTGTGATTTTCTAGAAAGAAAAATAAAACGAGGAAGAGAAATCTATGGCAAAAGCAGTTCAAGTATTTTTAAAAGAGGATGCTTGGGAAATGAACACTATCAGGGCAGTAGAACTGTATTGAAAAATGTAGGAAATGGCCCATCTCAGGAAGGGAGGAAGAGCTGCCAGGCTGTATCATGGCCTTGTATTGCTCTTTGAACCATGATCACTCTGGCTGTGGTTTGCAGGACCTGCTTTTGGAACAGGCACCCCCAAGCTGCAAGACGGCAGAAATTTTATTCTCCTTGCCCTTTTATCTTTCACGTAAGAAGAAAACTGTTGATATAAAATTTTGCTACTACATCTTTTGAACAAGATACAAACAGAAGTGGTGTATGCCAGACCTAAGGGTTCAGCTGCCCTTGCTGGCAGGAAATATTAACCTCTTTGTCTGCAGATAGCAATGCAGTAGGCAGCTAACATAGCTTAGGGGGTGGCAGTGCCGACATGTTCAGGAGAGAAACACAAGGCAAGTCCTGGGATGGGCTGGGACAGCATGTATGGGTTTCATCAACTCCATACGTGACCATTCTAATCTCTTTTCTCCAAGGATTACAAGGAAATTCCCCAAAGACCACATTTTTACCAAGCAGCAATCTGGCAGCATTTCCTTTTGAAAGCTGTCAAACAAAGTGCTTCCAAAGCACGCCGTGTGGCTGCTGGGGATGGGTGACCTGGGCACTGGGTATCCCAGGTGCCCTGGCTGATAGGTGTGATGCCTGCTCTTACAAGGGTAGCAGAGAGGCTACTGGAGCTTCCCTCATTTCTGCCCACCAGTCACTGCATTGGAGGGAGAAGCTGAGAAAGCCTGTGGAAAAGCCATGTTTCTGATCATGGAACCTAGTGCTAGAACTGGAAATAAACCCACAGTAGACCTCTTTGCTCCAATTTCAGTAGCTGGCCACATTTTAATTCCTCTCTAGGTTTTAGGCTAGCAAATTTCACTTGAAACCTGACAAGAACACATTTTTTCCCCTATCTCCTCTCGGGGCAGTGAGGTGTTAGGGAATATGACTCTGAGGAAGTCCTGCTCCACTGAGTTTTCCTACCTGCTTGTGTTTAGCCAGTTTGATGGCTAAATATGGAACAAGCTTTGGCCAGTCTCATGGCACTAACTAGATTGCTGAAAGCTGTTCAAAGACGACTGAAAGAACTGACTGAAGGAGAATTTTCAAACTATGGTGTTGAAGTACCACAAAGTGGAAAAAGGGCTATAAAGCAATAATATATGACAGTAAATTCAGAGTGTGAACCCAAGATTTGTCTCTTTCAGGTTTTGTAGACTGTCTTCAGAAATGCATAACATAGGGTTAATAAAGAGCACTGTAGTACAGACCAATCCTTTCTTTCACTGGGGGCCTGCAACCTGCCATCCTGATTTATTCCTTATTCATAGGGTGAAAAACACCCATTGGTTTCAGAAGATATTTCAGATCAAGCACTGAAGCATTTGTGCCTAGATTTTCCGTCCATGTATTTTACACACTTCTGAATACTAACAACAATGCTGTGACTCTGTAGGGATAAATGCATTTAAACCAGCATCAAAACTCCTTTATGGCTAGGATTTAAAATGTTGAATGCATTAGAGAAGAGAAACATTTGCACTGTGTTTCTTATTGTTGGTTGCCTTTCTGTAAGTGCTTTCAACACCACCAAATTAGTCCAGAAGTGGTTAAAAGCAGCTAAAGGGAGCTTTGGAGGACTCAGTGTCAGCTGGCATTCTAATGAGAATTAGACAATCGGAAATAGACAGCTCCGAGGCCAAACAATTAGCCAGACAATTAAAAGGCTCTACTGTACAGGGTTTTATGTGGGAGAGGATAATGCAGCCGCAATATTTGTGCTAATAAGCTAGATGGATAAGAATGAAGTTAATTTCCCTTCTCAGCAGCTAAATGAACAGATTGCTCCATTTTAGTCTAGCCCAAAAGGACGTGATTTTTCCCTGGTCAGAAAAGAAAGGTAGGAGAAAGTAATAAAAATGTTAAGTCTCTGGCTGGATATTGAACTGGTGTAGAGCTTGCAGAGGCCCAGCAGCAATGCCAGCCTGCTCTGCTCTGTCTTCTGCCTTTTGCAAATGGCACTTTCACCTGGCATGGCTAAAGCTCTCCCCATTCTCATTCTGGATTCTTCCGCATATATAGAATAAGACTTTTACGCATCTATTTTGATATTTTCCATAATATGTTGCTCACTACAGATCAGAGGTATGACAATTTCCTGTGAAGAAATGAAAACAGGGATGAGTATAAAAACAAACTGCCACTACCCCAAAATATGCACCTAAGTTTCTTGTATTTGGAGAAAGTGTAGGGTGTGGCACCCCATGGGATGCAGAGGATGAGCCTCCCTCTGGGAAACCTCCCTTCATGGCGGTGCTTTCCTGTGAATGCTGTATACTGACACAGTGACACAGGCTGGATGCCAGGGTGACCCCAGAAACACACCCTACTCCAGAAGGCTTATCTTACCCCTATATTCTGAAATTCGATGCCTCTCTAAACCCACAGATTAGCAATGATATGCCACAAGATCGCCAAAGAGCCAACTCTCATTATCCATCCAGTTTTGTTCGGGTTAGGCTTAGTTACTGCAGCAGCATCTTACACAGGTATTTCCCTCAGGGCAAAACCCTCTGAACTTTAACATCCACCTGGCCTATGTAAAACTGTACCCAAACCCCAAGGCACAAAGCAGATGCTACCAGCTTGGTGCAATGAGCACAGTCCATTCCCCTGGACATGGTCCTGGGCAGCCAGCTCCAAGGGGTCCTGCTTGAGCAGGAGGGTTGGACCAGGCGACCTCCAGAGAACCTTGCCAACCTCAGACATGTGTGACTCTGTGATGTGCTATGCAGTGATGGTGGAAAACACCACTGAGGTTTCCAATACCTTCTCCTGCACTGGAAGTGTCATGTGTGAGAGGGAGGGCTGGAAGTTTGTGGAGGTGTGTCTAGAAGCTCCATTCAAAGCACACACAGGCAGAAACATTGAAGGTTTCTGGTTCCTCTCTCTTTCAGACAGTGCAGGCTGCTGCCAGAGCCTGACGTCCCACTTTTCATTAAATAACTGGCTTCTGTGGTGGACCAGCAGTCATGTGTTGCTATTTAGCAGAAAGCACCACGAAAACAGTGAAAATGAGCTATTTTGGTTTGGTGCCTCCTTGCAATTACAAAAGACCAGAAGCAAGTTGTCATACACAGGATAATTGATCCCCCAGGAAAACAAGCCACTTGGAACACTTTACAGCGGGTCACGCTGTTGTTTTTTCTGCTGCAATGGCAGCATTTTTGTATCTTCGAGGCTTACTGCACATGCACAGGATAGGTCAGATGTGGGCAGCTTTTCTCACTGCCTCTCTCTCTCCTCCCTCTTCCCCAAAAAAGCCAACTGAATGGACATGTAACAATATCACGCACTCAGAGGCAAATGTATTTACAAGGCATCGGCATGGCTCAGTTCAGTCTATAATTACCACATTATGGCTTCAGCCAAGCCATTTCTCCAATAACGCCCAGATGTACCAATTACTTCTCCTCTACAATCAAAACAGATGAGAAACAGGTGACAAGCTCTGTTTGTAGCAGAGGGAAGGAAAGAAAGTTTTGACTAATGAAAAAATTGCCCTAGTAAGAATCTTGTACCAGAACAGCGTGGTGAAACCGCCTTAAAGTCTCTGTTCTCTGCAGGTCTGATGTGGAAGATCACAGAGCTAACTATCATTTTAATATGTTTAATACAGGCATCTGCACTCGTAACCAAAATCTCTTTTTGGCCACTGGAAAATGGAAGCATGTGTTTGAGGTTGTGTTCCCATCTTGCCAGCCCTGGCACCATGAACTCTGGCCAAGTTCTGCTACACCAAGTGCCTCACTTTCCAGACCAACCCTGAGCAAGAGGCCCCTTTGGAGGATCAGGTGTACACTGAAGTCCTTACCCCTTCCCTACCCTGGTTTTAAAAAGACCTTTTTGTATGACTGCTCCCTGGTTCTTGCTCTTTTTCTGAGCAGGCACACATGGAGCTGAGGATCTCCATGTTGCAAAAATCACCGTCCAGTGGAAACCACAGGGCCTCAGTTGCCTCTTCCCTCGACAACCTGACAAAGAGACCAGGGAAGGGATGTAAGATGCAAATCTCATCCCTCTGGATGACTGGAAATGCCATTTTTGACCAAAAAGTCTTTCCCAATAATCACTGCATCAAAACCTGCTAGGCAAGCAATTTTGTCCAAAAATTCCTGAACATATCAAAATCCCTGGAAACCAGGCAGTGTCTTGCTCCATTTGAAATCATTCTGGATTCACAAGCTGCAACAAGGGAAATTTTACCAGGTGGACATACAGAATGTTCATATGGATACTACTACTTCTGCCTACAAACCACAGCACTGGAAAAACAGTAGTTACACACAGCTTTATCAAAGAACTTCAAGGATGCATTTGCTCCGTCTGGGATACACAATGAAAACCTACTCGATTTTGATTTTGTGATTCATGTAGATACATCCTCAGTAATGACAATGAGGTACAGTGATGCAGCGCTGGTGGAAAGGTAAACAGATTTACACTAGTCTGTAAAAGAATACATTATTTAAAACCATGCACAAAAACCATTGCCTCCCAGCAAAGTGTGAGGGCTTTTTCTGCTATGACATAATTAAGATTACAAATGATAATGAAGCACTTCTACTAATATGTGGCCAAGTGTTGTTCACATATGACTAATAGAAAGTTGTTCATAATTTATATGATTAACATGTTAGTACTACCCCCCACACTGATTCAGTCACATTTGTCAACTTGCTTTTGTTTATTTTATTTTAATCAGCTCCAGCAACAAGACGTGTGAAGCCTTGCTGTGGGGTTAGCAGCACAGTTATCTGAAGGGCTGAATCACAAGTCCTCCGTGAGCATCGCTGAAGGATTTCACTGGAGATGCCAATGCAGAGTTCAGGCGATCAGCACTGGTTTCTGGATGAGTTTTGGCATACTGCCTGTAACCAGCTGAGACCCAAGTGCTTCTGAAATCAATGGAAAGTCCTGCATGGCCACAATTTCACCCAGTGAGATTCAGGAATGTCTGTTACTCCAGAATATTTGCTATAAGGAGGGCCAAGCTGCCCAGCTTTTATTTTCTATTGAATTTAGCTAACATTTTCTAGGTTTCCCCATTGTGTGGCTTTGGCTTCTGAGCCCATCTGCTACACTTCAGGGTATGTTTTCATTGTGGTGCGTGGGCTCTTGGCTCATTAACATGGTGTTAATGGAGTATGGCAGCTAGAGCCTTCCTCCACTCACTGATAAGACGCTCCTTCCAGAAGGAGGTTTGCCCACAGCAGATTCAGCAGCTGAAGCATTTATCTGCCATGGAGTGTTAATAACTCTCGGGTTATAATTACCAAATCTCAATATTTACATAAAACCAGAATCTCTATTGTGCAGCTAATAGCACAATCTTGAATGTACAAAATGCCAATTTGCTATGAATGAGGAGCTGCTTGCTAAAATTCAAAAGCAATTAAACTGTAAGCGGTAGCTGACATTTAACAATTGTGCTGTTTGCCAAGGAGTCACCACTTACTGGGTGCAATTCTGGCAGTGAAGATGCTTTATGGGACAGAAGGACCTGGGGATCCTCCTCCCCAGCTACATCACAGAGAAGATTAGTGCCTCGGCTAGCAGACTGGAGAACTCAAACCATTTTCAAACCTCTAGACATAAGGAAGAATTTTTTTACAATGAAGGTAGTGAAACACTGGCACAAGTTGCCCAGAGAGTTGGTAGATGCCCCATCCCTAGAAACATGCAAGGCCAGGCTGGATGGGTCTCTGAGCAATCTGGTCAAGTGGAAGATGTCTCTGCTCATTGCAAACAGTTTGGACCTCTATGATCTTTAAAGGTCTTTTTCAACCAAAATAATTATATGATTCTATAACTTGAGTTGCTTCAAACAGCTGGCTGGCAGAAGATCCCACTGTACCTTCTTTACATCCTCTGATGTGGGATCAGGTTGTGCACTGAAAGATGAGGCAGCTCCTCTGTTTTCTGCTGCTGAAGAGAGTGAAGGTATTTTTTGTTCTTCTGTCTTTATTCTTCAGGTATTCTTCCCTGTTCTGAATTCTTTGGTCTAGTGTGTAAGTTGTTAAATGTGTGATGTGTCTTCTCCGCATGAGTGAGAGATCTGGTCCTCCAAATCTTATCTGCTTCATCATATCAATAATTATACTGCATACCAAAATAAACAGAACAGGCATATATTTTTGTGGGTTTTGTTTTGTTTTGATGGCCCAAAGCCCCTTTCGTTTTTCTCCCTCAAGAAGCAAAATCATCTATTCAATGGCGGTTGAACAGAAAAATCTACATTCAACTTAAATTGAAATTTTGAAATTGAATTTATTTCCCCTGGAAGGATTTTTCTTTTTTTACTGTTCTTTACTATTGCAAAGCTGAGACAAATTTCACAACAAAACTTTGTTTCCCAGTGAAAAAAGAAACCAGTTATTTCAAAAATGTCAAGATATGTCTGTTCTCCTGTCACTAAAACCACCTGCTAAATTTCTCAAGTATTATTAAAAAGTTTTGGTTTATTCAAACCTGTGTTATTTTTTTTCAGCAAGGAAAGTCTGTGCCCTGTAATTTCATCCCAGCCTCCAGAAAGCAGCCTTTATCTGCCTTATCTCAGAGCACCCTGGGAACCATGACTGCAAGGCTTCCCCCAGTACATTGATATAATAAGAGGGTCACCTGTAGAAACTTTACAATGGACTAAATGCAGTATAGAAAGTCTGCCTGGTAATCACAGAAAATCTGGGGATATTGTGCTTAAGCCAAGGCCTGCACAGGAGACACTCGATGCAGGATGAGGCCATGACCCACCCAGCAGCCAAGCCATGCTGACTGCAACCCTGCAGAGGAGGAAACCTGGCAGAGGGTGCTTTAGTGTCCTCATCCCTCCTCCAAAAGCCTGGCCAAGGGGGATGGAGGGCAGCTGGTATTGTGCATGGAGCACATCCTGGTAACTATTTCTCAGCTTCAGCCAGGTCCTGCATTTTCCCTGGAAAATGCAAATCCAGGACTGTGACTCTGAGCTTTAGGCAGCTTTTAAAACCCCTCTTTCCCATTTTCCCTGCTCCCCTACAGCCTACAGACCATTGCTGTGTCCCAGGAGTACAGCCCTTTCTGACAAGGAGTGGTGTAAGGATAAGCTGTTCAAAATAGTTCCTGTGCCTATTCTAAGGTTTTGGATAGGAAAAAAGTCCACTTTTGCTAATACTCATTAAAGCTAGGGATAAAGTTCTCTATCTCTCAGCACATTTGGTAACTATTTACTTAACTAAATGGTGAAAAAGAGGAGCCTCAATTCTCCAGAGTTGCCTCCCTCAGCTTGTTTATCACTGTGTTGCAATGGCTCTGTGGTTGTGAAATCCTGAGCTGAAAACTCCCAAGGAAATTTCTTGTGACAAGCTTTCCTCGAGGCTGTAAACAAATAGAATTCATTAGGAGGAAGGAAAAGAAGCAGAAAACATCAAAATTAACACATGCGCATGCGTGCGTGCACACACATACACACACTGCTTTTTCATAACTATGATGGGGAAAAAAAATCCTTATGCCAGAGCTTATTTTTTCCAAGCATAACCAGCTTGACCTAATGCTCCCTGCAGTCGGTAGGAAACTGAGCTTTCTCAGACTACAACAGAAGTAGGATTGTACTTTCAGGCAGCCTATTTCATCTGCCATGCCCTGAAAGTGCTTTACCCTTTCTACACCTGCTTGTGCAAACTACAAAACACGGCTCTCTAGGAGTTCTCAGGTGATTGCTGATAGACAATGTATTTGCTTAAAAGAAAAAGAATTAATAATGCATTAAAAAGAAGCTTCTGAGCCAACTGTACTAATGGCTTTTTACCTGTAGCACCAAGAGCTTGTATATTCTGGCTTCGTGTTAAAAAGTGCACTGATTAAACCATAATATTATGTTTTGATCTAGCCTACAGCTGAATGAATTACTGGCAGGAAACACAGCTCATGAATTCAATCAAAAATCCTTTCATTTGTCACAGCCGCTTCCTGTCCGTCTTTTAAACATCTGCTTCTCTTGTTCACGACAGAAAAAGTCTTTGTTAAAATAATAAGCATTCACTGATCCTTCCCCCAAATAAAGTGTGCAGTTCCTTGATGAAACACGCTTTCCTCCCCGCTTCAAGTTTATTTTATATATCTTTAATAGCTTCCTCACACCCCTCTCTTTCTTTCTGCTTTGAAATTCTGGAAAATCTCAAGCTGACAAAAGATCACACTTCCAAAGCATGAGCTTGAGCTTCCCCTGGCCTTTCTGCCAATGGGACCCATCATCTGGAATGCTTTGATGCAATCCCTGACAAGAACACCTCTCCAGCTCCTTAAATGGAAGCCACTTCCTCCCTGAGAAGGCCAAGCATCCATCTAGTGTCCAGGGAAAGGTGTTTTTCCAAGGTGCTCACTCTCCCGTGTATGTGAAGGTGCAGCTGGGATGGGCATGCACTTCTGGGAAGTGTCACCAGTCCTTTCTCATGAGCACTGAAGCACCACAGCTCCTCCTGGCCAAAGGGTCAGGCTAGAAGAGAAACACAGAGCAATTCCTTTCTTAACTTTTCATTTCCAGTCATTGCAGTAAGGTATCTCGGATTATGGCTATTTAGTCAGCTATTTGTGAAAGTGGTGAATATCAGTTGTGCAGCCCCTCCTGCTCTCCTTAAATGTCTCACAAATCCACAATCAACATACTGGTGTTTATGTGTATGTTCGGCACCATCAGCAGCTCCAAATTTCTTTATAAGCATCTACAGGGAAAAACACCAGTCTTCCAGTGAAATTTTAAATCCCTACTTTGAAGCAAACCACTTTCTTTGCTAATTACTTCTTAACAATTAATTATCTACTTTCTTCACCTCTTCTGAAA
>JAWWLV010000001.1:38222167-38340316 GCA_035041135.1 Platyrinchus mystaceus
AAGAAAGAAAGAAAGAAAGAAAGAAAGAAAGAAAGAAAGAAAGAAAGAAAGAAAGAAAGAAAGAAAGAAAGAAGAAAGGAAGTCCCACCACACTTAACCCTACCTAAAGTTTAAATCTTTTCGACCTCTGTAAAAAGCTAACAGTGCCTCATTTAGAGACAGAAGTAAAAAGTTCACCAGAAATGCCCCCATCTGGAAGCATTTACTGGCTTAAGGTATCTCTGTCTTTTGCCATGTTTCTGTGAAGTCACATTTACAAGCTAAGCCAGCCTTTCTATTCAGACGGTGGGGATACAGAGGCAAAATAAACTTTAGCCCAGAGCCTTAAGTATACTCACAGTGCCTTGTAGTATGCCACTGTCACAAAAGTCCCATTAGTGGAGCACTGCCTGCAAGACACGCTCTAGAAGAAAAGAACAGCCATTTCGGGAGGTCTCGTACCCAGCTGAAGATTTGTGTTTGGTCGTGTATACCGAGTGACTCCTCTGAAGCTACTGAGCACAGGTTTTGATGGGGGTACCTTAGCTTTTGCCAGGACAAGCTGAGGCAGGTCCAGGCAAGGATTCTGGAGGCAGATAAATGGGGGCAGCTCTTGGGAGAACTCCAGCCCAGGTGAGCAGCCTTGACAGTTCAGTGAAGATCAGCAGGTTAGCACTCCCCACTCTTGCCTCACCAGCTTGAGGAGCACCCCAGGCTCCCTGGAGTCTCACTGACAGCTCATACCCCAAAATGGTCCCAAGGTAACTCACTTAACTTTGGCTGATTTCACATGGATTCCCTGTCCTAACTGTGTCCAAGCCATCATTTTGATTTGCAGATTCATAGCAACTCTCTTATCCTCATATCTGTGCAGATGGTGTCTGTGGACAGGGCCAGCTTCTTCAGTGCAACAGCTCTGAGAAGTAGAAGGAGTGAAACCTGATCGGAGATGTCTGTGGAGCTCAAAGGGCTGAAGGCTCCAACATCTCTAATGGTTTTACCATGGTCCTGGACACAGGAAACCAGAAGGAGGGAAAAAGACAGGGAAGAAGGGAGCATGCTATTACTTTGTACAGTGAGAAGCTCTCCCTTCAGCAAAAAAGTTGCCTCCTCTTCAGCCTTTCATAGGTAATTCTGGTGCAGGCAGAGGAGATGTCTGGTGTTACCAGGTTCAAATAAATCAAAATAAATCCAGGTAATTCTTTGCTACTATGACAGTAGAAGGATGGATGAATGCACTTTAAACCCACTACATTTTTATGTTATTTTTAGCTTTGGTATCTAACATAGAAGTATCCAGGTTGGAAAACTCTGACCTAAAGGCTTTCTCCATTTCATCTGTGAATGAACTCAGCAAAGGTTTTCCTGGCCTGACTAGGAAGTGGTGAAATTTAACTCATTCATACGTCAAAACCACTTTAAAATCCTTAGTGATGAAGCATCCTGGAAGAGCTGAGTGCTCAGAAATTGTGACTCAGCCTTTCCTCTCTCCTGTCCCATTCCAAAAAACTACAATCAGGAATTAACTCAGAAAGTGGTAATTTCTTTTTTTTTTTTTTTTTTTAACAAGTAGTACTGGAGGAGGGAAGTTTTTTTATTGAACTCTTAGGTTTGAAGTGACTGTTCATCTTTTCCAGTTCTTCTCTGCTCCTGAAAGGGACAATTCTGATTTTTGTTTCCTCTTAGTGCAGATCTAGATGTGAGCTACAGGATGTGACCTAGGAGGGGCACAATGACTGGGGAAGGGCTGTGAAGTATGTGTGTCACCTAAAGCATTCCCTCTCACAGCAGTGCAACTTCACAACTTCTCTTCTTCTCTGTGATCCCTGAGTGTGCCATGGAATAGGGATGAGCTGAGCCTGATGTGAGGCTCTCAGAGAGGGAGGGAGGCCACGGGGCTCCAGCTGCGGGGTTGGAATGGGCCATGGTGGGAGACGTATACCTTTAGAGTAATCACAGCATTCAAGGACCTGGAGATGAAAGTGAGACAAAACTCTAAGGCGAGACTGCTGCTGCAGTCAGGCGAGCTAGTAAGCTGCCAAGGATAAGGTGTTATCATTATTCTAATTAGCTGCTGAGTTACCATGCCTGATCTCATCATTTTGTGGGGTGCACAAAGAAGACTCCAGGGGGAAGAGCCTTAGCACAATGCACACTTTCAACACAAAAACTAGGCTGCCAGAATCACATCATCTTTTGGCTCTTGACTTACACTGTGGAGGACAGGAATGTGCTGAAAAAGGAAAGCCCTCTCTTCATCTGAGTAGCCCCTAAGGTTAGGCTGAGAGAATTTTTGAGGGCAATGAAAATCAAAAAAATCTAACTATTCACTTAAAAAAAACAAAGAAGAAAAAAGAATATAACCATGTATAATCATCTAATTTTGTGAACGCTTTTCTGCTGTCATCAGAGATAGAAGTTGCAAAGAGGACACTACTGTATATCACAAGCCTGATAAAAATTGTTATAGGAAATAGGAAGAGTGGGTTTCTGTATGCTTCACATTTGGAGGGAGGAGATCTAGAGAAGAGAATGAGGAACTAGCAATAGAAAGGACAATCTGGGAGTTGAAAGTTATAACTATGCGATGTTGTGACCTTTCAGGCCTTAGACTTCAAATGAACCCTGGCAAAACAAGACTCTGTCCAGAGGCCCAGGCACGATGGCAACAGGGTCATGTCACATGAAACATGAGAAAACTCTGTATTGGACAAATAAGAGTCAGTGAACTCTGCAGCTGGCTTCATCAGCACAGCTTCCCACCCAAGGGTGAGCTCTGGCATCACCTCCTCAGACCTGTGCTCCTGTTTGTTAGTCCCCACAGCTCTGGCAAGGACTCAGAGAACTTTGCTCTCCTTTTTTGGTACCTTCTTGCCTTGTCCTAACTATAACCTGTGTTTAGAAAAGAAAAAGTTAATGTAATTAGTCTTCACTAGTGCCTGTTTCTGAAAGAAAATTAGTTTTCCTCAAGTATGCAGATATGACATACTTATCTGTCATTATGTAAATAGGGGAACCTTTTAAGCCTATGTATCTTTCCTGCAGAAATCCCAGTAAGGTGGGGCCCTGGTGGTTCCATAAAGACACAGACACATAGAGCACCTACACCAGAGTCCTCTGCTGCTCTATCTCGCCGTAACCAGAGGCTGAGGAAAGGATCTCACAAGAAGCTGTTGCTACCACTTATACTCAGCTACTGTAACCACCAGCTTACAACCAGGTGCTCAACACCAAAGGTACAAGAAGTTCTAATAAAGTGATCAAAAATGCCTTGGGGATAACAACCGTTCCTGCTATTATCAGTAGGGAAACTGAGGCATGGAGAAGCAGGGAATTGCTCATGGCCACACAGAGAGTGAGTGGCCGCACTCCAAGTTCTTCCACTGACACTTAGCTGTGATCACCCCTTCAGGCCACGCTGGCTGTCACCAGGAAAAAACAAGAAGCATGCTGCAACTCGGCAGCTTGTAAGACTATAAATATAGTTCAAGGTTGCAGTGATACAATAATAATCCACGGGAGTGAAACCTGAGCCATTTATGTGTGTGTATAAACAGGGCTGGGAAATGTGTTTATAATGCTGCTCAGAGATTTCCTCTCCATTATACTCCAAGCCGATGCATACTGTGCTGAAGACAAAATATTCTCTTCACATGGCTGTGCTTTCTTGGACCTTTCTCACCTTCCAGATGCAGTTTTCTTCTCTATACCTCCATTCCACTTGTTCTTGCCACCAAAATCCTTCCTGCTCATCTGTATGGAACAACAGGAGCAGCAAACCACCAGATCTGCCCAGTTGGGAATAGTGCAGTCAGAGTCTTTCTCTCTTGCAGAATCAGTAGCAGGATACAGAGGAATAGGAGGCAATTGTAAGAGAAGGGAAAAATAAAGACAGTAAAAGGATAATTTGGCTTCCAGAATACCACCTGTACGGTTGGTGTATAACTCTACACCAAACTGTGATCTAGAATATGGAGTAACGATAGCTATCCCTGCCTTCCCACAAAACAGTTTGGGAGTCAGCGGAGAATAAAGGTCACTGCTTCCTTTCCCTCATGCACATCCCCCCAGAGATGTCCTTGCAGCTTTCGTTTCCTCCTCCCTGGCTGCCTTGCTTTGCTCAAACCACAGGGCGCAGCTGGAATCAGGGATAGGCTGCTGGGCCAGCATGCATCCACCTTTTTTGGTTGATTTTAATCTCACTTTCTTGTGTTTCAGCACACTCATCAATTCTCCTCCATACACAAGTCAAGGCTTCACTTCTATCCATTCACAGTTTTTGCTTTGTGAGCTTCTCCTGTGAATTCACACCATATATTATACAATGCTGGATCATGTTTAACTTTTGCCATTCAGTCTTTCCTTCAGACCAGGCTCCCTGTGCAGCAGCCTCAGATTTTTCATACCACTGTCCCAGGACAAGGGCTTGGAAACTGTACCCTTCCCTCTGGAGCTCTCCTGACTTTTCCACTCTTGTTGGCTCAGCTCCTTTCCCTCCCAACCTACCAGCTGTTCAGGGAATAGCAGCTACTTCCAGAGCACCAAAGGCAATGACCCAAACTGCTTTGTGCCCTTAGGATAGTAAAAGTATGCCCTAGTTTGGGGTGCTCTCATCTACCAAATCCTTGTGTGGCCTGACTTCTCAGACTGCTGGGCAACTCATGTCAAAATCAGTGGGTAACAAATAGGCTCAACATCCCAGGCATGCAGGAAACAGTAGCACCCCAACTGAGGGGACAGATTAGACCATAGAGCCTCATTGAATTCCCAGAGGAATCAGCTGAAATCTTAAGGTGAAGGTCATAACTAGTTCCAGTCACGTCAAGTAAGTAACTCCCACAAGCACAGTTTGCACTAACTGGTTCAAATGCATCACATTCCTACTCTAATCACTGATTAAAGAGGAGGAAACTGCACATAAATTCTGTTATTGCACAGGCTGGATTTAAACTCCTATCAGTTCATATCTTGTTGCAACCATAAATCTTCTTCAGTGACAGTAAGTTTTTATCAAGAAGTAACCATATATTCCTAATATCTGGAAGCTGGCCTAAGACCCATAGTTTATAAAACTTGTTTTAAAATAAGCCATAAAATTCATTACATATATTACTGTAAACCCCCAGGGTTTAAAATGCAAGACTTGGTCCACAAAATCATGAGACTGGCTTAAAAAAAAAAAACCAACAAAAACCCAACAATCCAGGAGGTTTGAGAAAGAAAATAATGAAAAGAATCCAACATTCATTCACTACCAGATTTCTGAAGCTGCAATAAACATGGCTAGATGTTCATAATATTTTTCTCCCTACAGCCACGATAGAGTCAAATATTTTTGAACAAACTTGAGATTTCTACTTTCTCTCTCTAAGGGCTGCTGGTTTACCAGAGAAATAGTATTATTAGAACTTGCCATCATCTACGTATGAATTCACTGCACAAACCAAAGAAAATTGGTCATTATGGAGTAAATCTTTTTGCTAATAATGACACTGACTGTGATGGAGCCATGCCAGAAGTCTGATGCCATTCTGGTTAAGAACATCATATGGTCCCAGAGATACTAGCAGACATTTGAATTAGCTGTCATAATTGGCAGTGAAGACAGACCTGCCCAATCCAATACATTCTTTAGCTTGCAAAATGGACCAAAATGATACAATGGGATCTTCATGGGCATTAGAAGGAGTTGGAAAGGGTGAGGCGATTTGGCAGGTGTAGAAATGAGATTGGGAAAAACAAGATAAATATTTTCCCTGTGAATAATTGTCCACAAAATCTGCAAGTGAGACAATAAAACCCAGCTTACTGGAACAACTTTGTTCTGTGAAAGAAAGGTCTTTGGTGAAGACGATTCAGAATGATAAATGAGAGTAAAGGAGGATCCCATACAAATGCAGCTGTGAGGCAGCACTGTGTGAAGACAGAATGGCTCTGGGAACACCACTATCTGGTGAGGACTGTGTAGCCCAAATCCTGTTCAGTTCTGGAAGTGAAATAGCACTGTCAAGTGCTTCCAGTGGTTCCTCTGAGAAGCTGCTTCTAGTGTTTTTACATGGTGTTCCCATTACAAAGGCTACTAATTTCTTATAAATATTTTGGGCTATAGTTAGACCATTGACTCTAAGTATCTAATGTATTACCCTTTGCACTCTGATACCTAAGGTCAAAAAAGGGGCTCATGTTGCTACCCACATTTCCTGGCTCTTGGCAAAATCAATAAATAATTTTTTTGCATGGTACCTTCTGGCATCATGTCTGAGCTAAGAAACCGACCTGCACGATGGTAAGGATTTGGCCAGGTGGTGTTTGGATGGCTCAAGGATTTGAGTGGAGAAAGCTTAAAGCTGCCCACAGGTAACTGGAATGACGGCTGTGGCTCCCTTGAGGGAGCTGTACCCCTGAACCAATGAAGTCTTTCTGGGAAGGCTGAAGCCCAAGAAGAAGGCAAGTCCAGCCAAGGTCTATGTGGAGTAGATGTGCTCAGTCCTGACCAAGCAGGAGGTCAGGTCTCAAAGAAGGGAGTGCTATCCTGCTTTCCTCCTCAGAGTACTGTGCATCTTCCCCCTCCACTCTGTAAAACCAGAATACAAAGTCACACAAGCAAAAGGAAGGATTTTTCCCCTACAGGAAGTCTTGAAACCTGTATTGGAAATATTTCCTGACAATAATTTCTACAAACAAACAGGAAACACATAAAGGGAGTATCACTACCTAGTCCACTACAAAGGATCTGGGACTCTCTTGATTTCATAAGGTATAGAAATATTTACTTTATCCATTGCATGGTGTCAGAGCTTTTGGATATTTGGTCATACTTAAGTAGCTTTACTTTTGTAAATAATTGATAGGACAGAGGAGAAAACATGCTTAAAATAGCTCTGGTAGACACCAATGGTCCCTCCCGCACACTCAAACAACACTGAGGTTGTGACACAAACTGACAAAAGAAAGAAAATTTATAGATGCTGCTGGACCCTTAAGCCAACCCAAACATGTCCTTTGTGTCATGCAGCCTAAGGAGGTCACTTGCATATTTTGATTCCCAAAACAACAGAACAACCCAAACTCCCTGCCCTGAGACATCCAATGCCTGCTGATGAGCAAACTGTGAAATGCCTGCATGTACACAGATGGGGCAGGTTTTCATCCAAGTGTGTGGTCCAGCTATGCATGGTGAGAACAGCCTGGCCATCTTCTACTGTTCAGGGCTTGGGAGTGGGTTGAGCAAGTGTTGCATGGGCTCTCATTATACCATGGAACCTGTGAGACCCTCCTTGGCTTCAGGCCAGGATTTTCACAGGGAGGAGAGGGAGCAGGGTGTATCACTTTACTCACTAAAGCTGTTATGAACATCATCCCAACTGATGGCTAAAATTTTGTCCTAAGCTACATCCCATTAGATATCGGCAAGGGCTCCTGAATGAGCAGGGCTTGAGTCAGATGTTAATTATCGTGGTTTATCCCTTTTCCTTCTCACAGGGAGGCTGTTAAATAGAAATTGTAGAGGTGGAGGGTGGTAATGCAGCCATGTCTTTCCTCATCCTCCCTTACTCCCTTATCTTCCAGAGCTTCATTTTGGCAGATGTGCCTTGTTCACAGAACTGTCTGCATTTCCTCTCTGGCCTAAAAAAAAAGGGGGGTGAGGGAAAGGGAGGGGAGAGAGGGGAGGGGAGTGTAACTGGAAGAATTGGGCTATGTGGCATTTAACAGACACTCTCTTAGACATGCAGGTATAACCTGTATGTGGTGATTGTGCCAACTACAATGCTCCTTGTCTCTGGGGATTTTTCTACATGTATTCAAATGCATCAGTATTCTGTTTAGGTAATAGAATACTAGGTCTTATGCCCTTTACTTACTAGGGCTTATGCATTTGCTGCAAACCTTCATTCTGAAATTAGCTGTGAGTTTATTCTTCTGCATATGCTTTTAATAATTGAAAAACAGCTATGATCTCCTCATCTGAGTGGCATTTTGCAGCACATTTGTCCATATTGAGAACTATGTCTGCTTAATATTTGCAAACCAAGATAAACAGAAACAAAAGAAAGGAAAAACAATTTGCAGCTTTCCAATGCACACACATCCAGCAACATTTTTCTCCACCAGCAAATACATCTCAAACACACTAGGCCAAGTGCGGCAGATGTGAGGAGTGCCAGTTCTTTGAAATAGTTTATTTTACAACCAATTAGACCAATCATCCACAACCTAAAAATTCTCTAAGTTGGCAGTCACAACAGGGAAGCAGAGACCTTAAATATACTCACATAGATTTTTATACCACATAGCAAGCTGATCACTGTATTTGTATATGCAATGAAACGTTTGGGGAAGAAACTACCACCTCTATGGTATGCTTGGCCTCTGCAGTTTTTCATGTTCTTCCTGTGTTGCTCAGGGACATGGGAACAGAGCTGATCGTCTCAAAGACCTTGCTAGAAGTGCTCACTGGAGTCCAACTTTCTGCAGAGCGTTTTGGTAAGACCCCAGAATCCACAGCTGTTATTCACCCTGTAAGCATCTCCAACCCTCATGAACTCTTGCCTTTCTTTATGTATTTTTAATCATTTTTTTTAATGTTATGCTATCATATAAGAAAGCTGATGACAAGGCAGCAGCCTCCCACAAATTATTCCTCTCTGTTGAAGGTGGACTGGTGGCAAAGGACAGCAGAGGAGAGCACCAGACAAGGAGAACACCATGGCCAGAAAAGTGGAAAGCTGTCTTGGCTCCTTCACGGTTGTTGAACTGTGTTTAAGCATCTGTCCATTACAGTTTTACAGAGAGTTTGAAGATAAAGAGAGAAAATTTACTTGATGTTTGGCACATTTGAAAAATTCCTCCTCAAATCTACAAAAAGACTTTCTTGAAAATTCAATTAGTAGCCAAGGGGTCAAGTACAAAAATCAAATAGTGGCAGCAGAAGCGGAGCACGTAGGGACTGACCAGAGACTCCACAAAGCAAAATTTTATGTCTGGTGCAAGTGAGAAGGGAAAGTCCACAATGAGACAAAAAGACAATGGTGTAGTCAAAGCAATGCTTGAGGAAAATTCTCTTTTTAAGACATGTTCTGAATAAATTCATTCGCCTTTCTGTTCTCACCACTTTTACATTTGTAGACTTTCTAGAGATGAGTTTTCAGAGTGCACTCTCAGCACTCTCAAATTACAGTAATTATTAATTACTCCTTTCAGAGAGAACTGGGGGTTTATATGAGATTTTTAACTCACACCTTTGCCAAGTTCCCAAATGTCCACTCTTCAGGCCTGGATACGAAGGCTGGGTCACAGAAGTTGTCCCAGTTTTGATTTCTTACACCAAGAAATGCTCACCAGCAGGACTTGGGCTACATAATGAAAGTCAGAACTGTGAAGAAGCATTAAAAATGAAAGTATTCCCTAAGTGCTCAGGGTGAGACTTGCACCAATTTTACTAGAAGTTCTGACTTTCTCCCAAGGCCAGAAACATTCCCAGGAATACACTCTAAAGTACATTAGTCACTATTGGACCAAACAGCAAAACACGCTGTGTATTTAATGAGTTATCCTCAATTTAAGGCCTATAAAGAGCCTACTTTTCCAATAGACCTTTTTTAATTTAGCCCCATTAGCTGAAGATTGCCCATTTAATGCAACACATCATTATGGTTTTATTGTTAGCTTTTTATGAACTGTACCAGATTAGCTGCAGAGAATTTACACTAGATGCCCTAATTAGACCTTTATAGGTAGCCATAATTTTCTTTTCATGTGCCCATAAAGACTGATAAATTAATCTGCAGGAACATGAACTCAGTCATCTTTTCTCCCTCTTCACCACTAACTCCTTGTTCTGATAAAGCCCTAATGAACGCACTTGCACAATTCTCTTCTGTTTTGTTTTCCTTTAAAGGCTAATTTCAACTAGACAATTCAACCAACTGCAATATTTTTCCATATATGATGCCAGAGAATAAGCGTCAAGCATGATCCTTTTTTCTATGGTTTAATCATTTCCATTCTGACTGGAAAATGAACCATCAACAATAGCAAACAAAGAAGTGTGATCTGTAAAGCTTAACTTTGGATCATTTATTTAGCAAAGGGGAAAAGCAGGAAAAATAATAAACAGTAAACTCTACGGCTGCTAATTGTAAGTTAATTAGCAAAAAATGTCAGAGTAGGAATAGAATCTCTCCAAAAAACAGTAGCAACAGAAATAGTTTTCTCATTTACAGTTTTGAATATACCCCTCACACAAAAGACAGCGCTCATGAAGGATCCAGCCTCTGATTCAGCAAAAACCATTCTTAAGCAGCAAAATCTTAAATATATGCTTAAAACTCTGCTAACTAGAAGGGATGTTCTGCTTTAGACAGAATGCCCATCTACTCCACCTACCTGGCTGCTGCAGAATCTCCATTCAATAATTTTGGTCTTTCTCAAGACGGGAATCAGTGAAGACAAACTGTCTGTTCATAGTGCTGGTTCCCACTTAAAAACTGAAAACCAGAACTTTCACTGCACTAAGTCCTTTACAATGACTTTTCTTCTTAAATATTGGCTTGGATTTAAGCAGTTGAAGAAGGGACTGTTGATTGCATTCATACCTACAAAATCACAGAATACATGGCTAACTGCACTCCTAAACACAAGTACAATTTCGTTCTTGGGTACTGAAATGAAAGAAGCTATACTACCAATATCAGCCATCAGCAATAATGTGGAAGCAGCATGCTTGCTAAAGAACTGTTCAAGATATATGAGGTAAAAATGTAACTTCAGTTATTAAATGAATGAAAATTGTATTAGTGGTTTCCATTGATGGAATCTGGTGGTTAAGAGGTCTTGGGCATAATTTAAAAACAATACTATACCAAAGTGTCTACTGTACTCCATTATACCAAATACTAAGGAAGAAAAATACAATTTAAAAAAGTCTGGGGATGGCAAAGATTCCCCACAGGTAGTACCCACAGTGAGTGGTAGAGGAGCTGAGTCACTGCTGGTCCTCTGTAGGATTACAGTGGGGGAGGAAATCAGGATGAGGCCCTCATGCACCCTGGAACCAGAAAGACCCAACACAAAGCTCTTCTTAACACAGTTTCCCCTTTTACTAGGGTGGGGGGTTTTTGTTTGTTTGTTTTCGGGTTTGGGGTGTTTTTCAGTTGTTTTGGGGGGTTTGGGGTTTTGTTTGTTTGTTTGTTTTGTTTAATTTGTTTTGGTTTTGTTTTTTATTGGTTTTCCAAAGAAAAGAAGCAAATGTGGTCCTACTCCATGTGTAATTATATGAGAATCACAGAATCACAGAATCATAGAATTGTTTAGGTTGGAAAAAACCTCTAAGATCCTTGAGTCTACCATTAGCCCAGCACTGCCAAATCCACCACAAATCATGTCCTTGTGCCACATCCACACATCTTTTAAATACCTCCAGGGATGGTGACTCCAACACTTACCTGGGCAGCCTGTTCCAGTGCTTGACCATCCTTTCAATGAATAAATTTTTCCTAATGTACAATCTAAACCTCCCCTGGCACAACCTGAGGTTGCTTCCTCTTGTCCTATCCCTTGTTATTTGGGAGAGGTGATTTGACTCCCACCTCCCTAAAACATCCTTTCAGGTAGTTGTGGAAAGCAATAAGGTTCCTCCTTGAGCCTCCTTTTCTGCATACTAAACACCCCCAGCTCCCTCAGCCACTCCTCGTAAGACTTGTGCTCCAGACCCTTCACCAACTCCACTGCCCCTCTCTTAACACACTACAGCACCTCAATGTCTTTTTTCTAATGAGGGGCTGAAAACTGAACACAGGATTTGAGGCGAGACCTCACCAGTGCCATTTACAGCCCTGATCCTGCTGGCTACACTATTGCTGATACAGGCCAGGATGCCACTGGCCTTCTTGGCCATCTGGACTCACTGCTGGCTCATGTTCAGCTGTTGTCAACCAGCACCTCCAGGTCCTTTTTATCCAGGCAGCTTTCCAGACATTCTCTCCAAGCCTGTAGCACTGCCTGGGGTTGCTGTGACCCAAGTGCAGGACCTGTAACTTGGTCTTGTTGAACCTCATACAATTGGGCTCTGACCACTGATCCAGCATGTTCAGATCCCTCTGTAGAGCCTTTCTGCCCTCCAGCAGATCAACACTCCCGCCCCACTTGGTATTGTCTGCAAACTGACTGAGGGTGCACTCGATCCCCTCATCCAGATCTTTGATAAAGATGTTAAACAGGCCTGTCCCAAATACTGAGTCCTGGGAAATGCCACCTTGTGACCAGCCATCAGCTGAGTTCACTCCAGTTCACACAACTCTCTGAGCTCAGACATCCAGCCAGCTTTTCACCCACTGAACACTGCACCCATGAGCAGCCAGTTTCTCCAGGAGAATGTTGTAGGAAAGTGTCAAAAGTTTTACTAAAGTCCAGGTAGACAATATCTACAGGCTTTCCTTCATCTATTAAGTGAATCACCTTGTCATAGAAGGAGACGAGGTTAGTCAAGAATACTTGCATGTGCCTAGCCTTTACCCCTAATTCTTATGTTTGCTGGCCAATTTTAACCAAACGTTGAGATATAAAAGAATTTGAAAACATTTTAGGTACCTGTACAACTATTGACAATAGACAGACAGAAAAAACAGAAGCGTATTCATGACCCCACTAAGACAAACGTGCTTTAGATGAATTATTCCTTGGTAGACATCAGTGAATCCACTCAAGGCAGCAAGGACTCACTTGTTCACAGCCCACAGAACAATGCAATGTGTTTCAAGGGGATGCTTTCCCCACACCAATTGCATCAGTGTAAATCTGGCCCTGGAAGGTAACATCAGGACCCAAGTCCACTGGATGATCAGATGCCCGAATGGGAGACATTCAGCTGGTCTCTAGACCCATGAGCCTCCTACATCGATTGAGAGCAAGGGATGCCTTTCTAGCCTTGGCCCCTCTCACACCTCTCTTCTGATCCCCATGTGGAGGAGCAAAAGGTGCCTCAAAGCACACTGGGACCCTCATCCATGTCATACTGTCTTCAGACACTCAATTCCTGCAGATCTCAGCAGATCTGTTTTTGCTATGTACTAAGCAACTGGCACATCGACTGTTAGCAACATAGCAAAGTTTAAACATCCCAAACCTCACAGTCATGGATTAAGCAGTCTTGCTCCTAATTTGTATCTCTTATTGACTTGTGATAATGTTTATCCAATACAACAAAGATAAAAAGGAGTAACAAAAGAGTACATAAAGAAGGGAGTGAGACTGGAAAACATAGTTCAAACTCCCATGAGATATAATTGTTGCAAGAGAGCAATGAATGTTATAACAAGCACCAGTCTCAGCAGTCTCATTTAATTACAGGACCATATACATAACCCCAACAAATTAAGTAATCAGGGACACAGTTTGGGTCGTGGACTCAGGCAGTGTCTTTCAATTACACTGGGGGAAAGAATACTAGGCCTTTGGAACAGCTATAGCCCATGTGTGACTTTTCACATTATTACTGGCAAGGACTGAGGATGTGTTTTTGCAAATGCATAGTTCCCAAAAAAATCTGAAAGGCCTGTGGAACTCTCAGCAAGAAAAATGCCTCTTAGCCCCACCTTACAGGTGATTTTGCAGAGGGTTTGCTGAAGTGAAAATACACTGTCAATAAATAAAAGACAGAAGATGTTTTAGCAGTGCTTGCATGCATGGCAGCAATGCCAGACCTACCATGTGTTCTGGACAAACACTGGCACCACAGTGAATGGCATGATCTACGAAGTGCTAACAGTGAGTTACAAGGCTCCCAGAGGGAGCAGTTTCATTAGCCATGTCCTCTATTTCTATCATCTGCCTTTGTTTAAACCCAGAAACTGAAAAATAGCTCCCTAACAAAGAACACTGTTGCCCTCAAAGGCTGGTATTGCTTTCTAACACGTGGCCCACCATAACATGCTCAACCCTGTGCAGGTCCCACATGAACGGTATGTCCACAGAGTTACCTTTGGGATGGCCACAGACCTTTAGAGGCAGGGGTTCAACAGGAAATGCTTGGCTCACAGCCTCAGTTAGGACTAAGCTATGGACATGTGAGCCAGTGCATGCCATCCTGGCAATTCACACCATACCTGCTTCCCCAGGCAGCACTGCTGCCTGCCTGTAACAGTGAATTATGCTGCCCAAAAGGAGGATTTACACAGTCTTTATGAAGTGCTCTAGCTCTGAAAGGTGCAGAAGGAGCTTCTTAGGAAATACAGAAGGCCCGTGAGCTCAGTATTTCTAAAGGAATTTAATATACGTGGGATTGGACCTTTTGGTCAAGTCTGTGTTGTTGTCAACTCAGGTACTTCCTGTGCATACCAAAAAGCATTACAATTCATCTTTAGGGGTTTGCACGGGATCTACTCAGTGCCTCTGCTGCTCAGCAAAACCAAAGTAAAAGCATGATCCATATATTTTTAAAGCAGGATCTGTCCTATACATCTTACCAATTAAAATCATTCCTTTAATGAGCTAAAGCATTTTGAGTCAGAAATCATTCAACAGATTTGGAAACATCAGTGGTATCCCCAATGTAACAGCACCACTCCCCAAGCATTCAAAAATCATGAGTCAGATGTTTCCCTCTGAAAGAAAAATCACACAACTGGGTTCAAAACATGCACTTAAAAAAAAGTAAAATATTCCAAATATGGTTTTGGATTTCTTAGTCTATAACTGGGGGTCATATTTCAATAATTTTTCTGACACCAAAAGAACTAGAAATTTTCTTTGCTTATCAAATCAGAGCTGAATGATCCTCACATAACCCATTGTTTCTAGGAGCTGGGGTTTAAAGCAAAATAGAAAACACTGTCTCATGATAAAATCATAGATCTGGCAACACCACTAGTGTGATACTTTTCTCCTACCATTAGAAGCCTGGCAGGGCAGAAAAAAACACTGAGATGTTCAAAAGGCTCTAAACAAATTCTGCTTTTGCAGAAAAAAAAAAAAAAGTGCACCTTTGTTTCACTTTCTGCTCTGTGCATTAAATTTGAGAGGGATCAAATTCTTTTTATTAAACCATCACTGCTGACCAGCATAGTCATCTACAGCAAGAGCTGCACGGGAGATCTTTTTTTGTGAAATCATCAATGCCCTTTTAGAGTTGTCACCGCGATGTGAGGGCATTCAAGTCCCAAGACCAAGACACTGGGATAAATCCCGAGTACAAGACATATCATGTGGCCAAAAAAAAAGGTGGCTATTTATCCTTGGACCAGGCAAATCAGTTCCTACAGTGCCCTCCTCCCACCATGGCCAACAGCAGCTCAGACCAATAGCTCGAGGCTGTGCTTCCATGCGGTCTCCAGTGTAGTGCTAAGAGCTCCATGCCGTGCCCTAACACCACCTCCTGACCCTTCGGCTGGCACAGAGCTTGTCTGGCCATGCGTGATGCCATGTGCTGAGCCAAGAGGCAGGCTTAGGCAGGGGAGATCACAGAAGCTTTGATAATATGCCTCATACATGAGCCCTCAAGGGCTGCCTCCAGGGCCTGTTTGACTTATATTATAGAAGTACTCTGAAAGCTTTCACCTCTATCTTAAATGGTCATATTTATCTTTCTCCTCTGGCAAAGGGGCTAAGGGGAAGGGCATATTTCACCTATTTATAGAGCTGTAAGAAGGAGCAATTCACTCTAACTGATTTTAGTTTAATTCAATGAAAAAACAATAAGCAGTTTCAAGGTATAAATTTCTGGACCTATTTTGGCTGTTCACAGATTAAGTACAGTGTTCTTATTTCCCTCCACAGACCACAACAGGTTCCAGGAAGATATGTTTTGGAGGAGGGCACTGGAGGACACAATAGATGCATGTACAGTAAGATCTCTCTATTTAAGCCAAACCTCTTGCAAGGTTTTATCATAGGACTGGCACCTGCCTGATTAAGAAACAAGGAGGGATGACCATTTCCCAAATCACCGTTCAAACCCCATAGTAACTCCCTAAACACAGGGAAAGCCAGGCCTGTAAATACCACCAAAGCATGTTTTGTATCCAGTTCAGATACAGACCATTTCTGTGCTCAAGAGAACAGCACTATACCTAAAATGTAATTTATAGAGTCATATTGGACTCTTTTCAACAACGCAAAAACCACTGTCACCAGCCAGTTTTTAGCAAGAGTTGACTAAAGCCAGTGAGAATTTGGCCATAGCTGTGGGAATTATGGACCCATAGTTTTTTCATAATGAAAACACAAAAACATTTTTGATCATAGTCTCTGATTCTTGCTGTCCTGGGTATTTTGTGAAGGTTTATAGGAGTTCTCTACATAATTAAACAACCTGTGTTATATCTGGGAGGACATTTCTCACTACACTTCCCAAAAGTGATTGCTGTCCAATATGGTCACACGTAACAGAACTAAGCTCAGTGAAAGGTTCTTCATACTCACTAGAAAGAGTATTTTTGTAGATACATTTGGCGCTTACTGAACCCATTTCACTCAAGAATATAATCTAGACTTCCTCTGCACGTCAGTCTCCTTCAAATCTAGGAACAAATGCAATGGTTAACTCAGATATGAAGAGTAAGTAATAATTCTGATGGGGCCAAAACTGGAATCCGTATCACCAGAAAGATCAAAATACAGATACTCCTGTTCTCCTGAGAGAGGGAGCCAACACAGTACTCATGGAGAACGTTAAGCCACAAATATTAAGCCTTTGAATGAAAGGGAGTTGTTGTTCAGAATTCCCTAACACTGGGCTCGACCACAGTGCTGACTGCCCTGCTCAGCAGATTCATAAAGCATTCAGGGAATTTGGTAATGGATTGACTAAACTGCTTGAGTTTTTTTGTTCTTTTTTAAGTCAATTTAAAATAGGAAGGAAGTGAAAGACCAAAGAAAAGCAAGCATACTACTGCTTTTTGATCCTGGAGTGATTGTAGTAATTGTAATCTTTTATATCTAGCCGTTCTTCACAGTAAAATAATGAAAACGATGTCAAGACATAATAATTTGCTAAACATCTAGAGGGAAAAGGAAACCCAAATAATAGGCAGCATAGATTTAAAATGAGTGTTTCCTTTTATTTTAAAACACACACTGTTACCAACGGATAAAATCTTAAAGGAGAAATAATTCAGTATGCCAGAACAGGGCCGCCTGTGATGTGGTTTGAAAACGGGCTGAAGGTTCATAACCAAAGGCTAATGCTCATGTAAATGTAATGAGTTCTGCCCTGTGAGGCAGTGCATGAATCAGTGTATTAAAGTGGAATTTTTTTAGTACTTACAAATAATCTAAAAGAAAAAATAAACAGTTCAGGAATGAAATTGCCAACTGCTAACAGTATTGGAGAAACATCAAGAAACAAAGAAAGCAGCAGAATATTGCAAATAGAAAGAAACCTGCAGTTAAAAAGTGTAAGAAGCTGATGTTTAATTCAGGCACAAAAATGGCAATTTGTTGCCTGTGGAAAATACTTACTTGGCTTACATATGTTCAGCAAGGTGGAGTCCAAGTGCAAATTCTGAGAAGATGAGAGTACAGAGGAAGAGCAGATCAGTGCCATAAACATGCACAACCAGAGCCTCAGAGGTATCCAAGCTCTCAGCTCACACTCCCTTTTACAGGAAGTAGGTTCCTCTGTCCTCCTGAGAAATCAGTCCTATAGCACAGGATCACCATCCAGAGGGCATGAGTCCACAGGTGTGCAAGCCCAACACACCAACAACTTGCTTCCAAGTCCTGGCATTGCTGTGCTGGGAGAAGACAGGTATAAGGGGACTGAGCACAGACACACAAAATGGTTTCAAGTAGTTGCATCTCCCTGCTGTTGGGTGACTGAGAGGGCATTGTCAGCTGACAGCAAGGCAACAAGGCTGGTGTGCAGCAGGTTTGCTAGAGCTCAGCGTGTGCAGCTCCAGCCCTTAAGGCTTTGGGTGGCACATAGGGTGATGCCATATTGGAGAGAAGACAGCATGAAAGAGATGGGGACTGTTCATGCCCTGACAAGTACAGGATGAAGTGAGGAGATTGTGCCCAGGAGGTAACGATGGCATGATTTTTGAGGAAAACTGATGCGCTGTATGGAGAATCTGTCAAGAAATAAGTGGGAGAAGCAAACATGGATGATAACAACCTGCAAATACTTAAAGGATGTAAAAATCTGAAATGCAAAGAATTTATGGCCCATTTTCCAAAACAGGTTCAGTCTTCTTTTGCTATTTACATCTGTCTATGGCTAGTGCTCAGAAAGAAATGAGAGCTGAGGCCTTCTGAAAACCAGTTACATAAACATAATGAGAAACTGAAACAGGAGTTAAATCAATGTTGAATCCCAAAAAGACACCCTGATGCTGTGAAGCTGTGGAATGGTATCCTCAGGGATGTTTCTTCACTTGGGCCTTTCCAAACTGGACTGAAGAAAGCATTAACACTAGTCCTGCAAAGAATCTGCGTTTCTGAAGGGAAAGAGGCAAGCTGTTTGCAACAGCAGGTGTTTTCCTTGTCAGTGTAAAATTTTAATTATGCAGCACAGGTTCACTTTTGAGCATATTACAGGAAAAGAACATTTTGAGCCCAAACCCATAGTTTCCCAGCCTCCCAGAGCTCTCATCCATTTGCAAACAATTGCGAAGGTGGAAGAATTCAGCGAACAGATGTAGCCTGCCCCCCTAGTCCCATCTGTTCACATCAGAAAACCACCACGCAATCTGGCACGGAGAGCTCTCTCCGCTCAAGATAAACACTGGCCTGGGCTGGAAGGGGAGAGGGAATGAGGGGGGCAGGGAGGGGTGGTGGTCGTGGGTCAGATCGGAGAGGCACTGCCAGCACTGCGTGGGAAGCTTGCACAGCATCTGCCACTACCACGTCTGGCTCAAGTCAGAGCAAAATCCTTCAGCAAAGTCTGTCAAAACACAAAGAACTTGCCTGAAGCTTTTTGCATCCCCCTGAGCACACATCTTCCCACGAACACCACTGCAGCAAGGAAATGTCTCTCACTCCCCAACCAGCCAGAGAAGGCTTGTGAATTTGGGGATGTAGGCATGAGAGGATGTGCCAAATACACAGTGTTGAAGGGAAGGCTGAAGTAAATGGGTGTTCAAAGGTGCAGCCATGAAAGGCAGGAAATATGGCCTGCAAAGCATTTGGATATTTGCTTCCTTGCACTGCAAATCATGAACAGCAGTGCTGGACACCCTTGATAAAAATTGCTGTGATTTGGGAGCATCAGTGGTACAGGCTTAGATCCTGTATATCCCGAAGTTCTGCTTCTTCCCTTGAAGCCTGACTCCAGGCATGGACTGCTCACCCTTCCCTTCTTCATCATCAGCTCGTCCTGAAGCCTTTCTGCTTGTCTGGAGCTGCTCCAGGCTGCTTGGGAGCACACAAGGCAGCAGCGAGGTGATGGAGCTGCAGTGCGACAGCCACTGGCGCCGGGCAGAGAGCAGAGATGGCTGCCAGTTCACACTCCTCCCAAGCCTCCTCCTTCTCTGTCTGTGGAAACAGGCTGACAGCACTTTGCTCCTTCTCAACGGTGTTGCAAAGGTCTGGATCCATGGAGTGTTCAGCTAGTGCACCTTCAGGCAAGTATCTAGGCTGTAAAGTAGCCACAGCACTGCCCTAACTAAGCCATCTTCTGATTCTCCCTTTGACAAAAGTAGCATAATAACAGCACACAGCCAAGGTACAGCATTAAAATGATCAGAAAAGTATACAGTAAATAGGGAGATATAACATCAATGAAAAACAGCAAAGCTGTTCCTCCCCCACTGCTGGCGTAATTCAGCACTTCACATGTGAGATCATAAAATATTAATGGTAAAAGGCAAAGCCATAATGCTCTTCTGCTGATAGCTGAGGTGCAAAGTATTTTTAATCCTTTTTTCTTTTTTTTTAATAGATATTCTTGTGTTGGTGTTTGGGGGTGCTTAATATCCTCTGGGAAAGATAAACATCAGTGATTATTTTAGGCCTGTATGACCTTGCTGAGGAGTAACATGACTCCTTGCAGGGCTAAGAGCAGACTTGGCAGAGTCTAGTTGTAAGGAAGTCTTCTATTGTGCAGACTTGCTTTGCCTGTGAAGCAATATGTTTTTTTGTCTTGCAGAGTGGAGCTCAGAGAAAAGGCACAGCCTGCACCAAACTCTAGCAGAGAATGACTGACTCATTTTCAGAAAATTAAACAGGATCACAGGAGGAAGTAATAACTGGCCTTCGGAGCTGAACGCTTTAAAACCCCGATCTCGATTCACCCTCACAATGGTAAAGAAAGAAGATAGCAAATGATGATGGAAAGAGAGGCAATTTCTGCTCAGTTTCAATCAGTTTTTGATATATGACAGATTTCACTAAATATTAAAAAAAAAGCTCACTCTAAAATATCTGGCAATGTATTCTTTTAAACTAACAAAACAGCGTTTCAAATTCCTGACCATGTCTTGGTTGGCCAACAGCAAAGCCTCTTTGCTGAACAAAATGATTTGTTGTAGCAGAGTGGAGTAAGCTACAACAGCTGTAAATCTGTGTTTGCTTCCCTGCTGCACCTGCAGATGAACTTTCAGTTCTGAATTTGAAACAAACAGCCCTTGAAATAAATGAATTTATTAGCTGTCACATGTCCAGAATACTGCAGGGCACTTGAGTCACGGACGGAGTTATGAACAAGGGACACGTTATAACCTAAGCGGCATAATGCAATTATTTTTAATGCTGCTTCCACCTAGTCTATCACTCCTTTTAAGTTCCCTACAGTTTTGCCAAGGAAGCCCAGGGCGCTGTAGTGGTCTGATTTTTTTCTCCTTCCTCTCTCCCCTCCCACTCACATACAGCTGTGTGTGCCATGTACACCTCTGCTACGTGATGTGGCTGCAGTCCCACGCAACATCTCTTGCCCCTTCCTCCCCAGCCAGCTGCTGCACCCAGCCCTTTAACAAAAAGTCACCCATTTGGGGTAAATGAGTGTGGCTGTGAGCTATTGTAACTGAGCTGAGCTTTCAGCACAACTCAAAATCATTTCTAGATCAAATTTAGGATTATGCTTTAGGGCTGAGGGCCTATATTAAGATGGCATAAAGAAATGCAGGACTGGTGTAGTACTCTCTAAATTCAGCAGAGTCTCTGCAATACCCTGAGTGACGAATGTGGCAGGATCTAAAGAGCTTCGGTTTACATGTCAGTCAACCTCTAAGAAACAGCACTTCCAAATAGCACAAAAAAGTTCTCAGGCACCCAGGAAGTTCAGACTATCCACTTCACGAGCTTATCTTTGCTATCTCCTCTCCATTAGAGGGATTTAGGCAATACAAAGGAGGGAGAAAATCTGCCTTGGTCAGTGTGATGAGATGGCCAGAAGAAGGAAGGTGCCCTCCTGCAGCCGTGTTGATGTGTAGCATGAGCTATTCTGCCTCCACAGAGCTTCTACCTGGCTGAGACAGGGGTAAAGAAACACCATAGGAATTCACAGCCGTTGGAGAAGTTTGTAGTAGGCATTTGGAGCAGCAAGGCTCTGTTAGTGGGAGGCTGGGGAACATGGATATCTCCTCATCCCTCAATTCCACAGGCTCTTTACACTATTGCCAGCACCCTTGGTTAGTCCCTCTAATTAGTCTCTGCCTAACCATGGCCTTTCCTTCTCACCTGGCTAGCCTGAAATGCTGCTAGCTGGTAAAAGTTTGGACGTCAGTGAGAAGACACCGCTAAACCAAATGAGACTGTTTCACTGTGTACAGAGAAGCTTTGTACACCACTGCCTAACAGAATAAAGCATCAGGACAAGGATGCAGTTAGGTTTGAAATGAGTTTACAGCTTCACTCCAACTTCCTCTCTGCCCACTGCCCTGAAGCTCAGACAAGCCCAATGCAGAGTGAATCCCCTGGGGCCAGAGGAAGGAGTGTGCAGAGGTTTCCTTCCCTTTTCTCCCCACCTCACCCCAGTTCTGCCGCTTTTCCTTCCCTGATACTTGCAGAAGAACGTAAGCACCATTGACACCCATGTCTGGGGGCCTGAAAATGGTACAAGCTAACATAGCTAGACCTGCTGTAGGATATATCCTTAGCTGGGTCTGGCTCAATAAAAAACATTTTTCTCTTGGGGGAGGAAAATAAAGCAGGAGCTCCAGAAACCAGTTTCCCAAATTTCTCTGACAGCACAGCATGCATGACCCCAGAAAATTGCTGCTGCAGTTTATACCAGCCAGCTCCTCTCTAGTGGACAAAAAGCTGAGAAACATTAAGATCCTTAGAGAAGGAAACTTCAGTAGTTCCTCAGATGGAGCAGTATACAAAATAACATGCATTTTGAAGACATGTTCAGTTTAAGGATGACTCCCTGAATGATAAACAACTTTGTGGATACTTTCACTGTGCACTCAGTAGTAGCTTTTCCTTTGGAAAAACAGTGGTAGAACTGGGTCCAAGTGTTATTAAGAAGTCCAGCCCTTATGCTTATAAACTACTAAAACCAATCCCTTCATTTCATAAGATGTTGCTGCTTTTGGATTCATCTACATCTGTTGTCCTCTTGCTTTTGTTGCTGAAAAGATTTGGATCAACTATCTCCTGGAGTAAACCGGTGTGTTCTCAGCTGATGTCACTAATGCTGCACCAGTTTGCACCGGTGGCAAATCTGGCCCCAGCCACAGAAGAATCAGGAAACTGAGGTTACAGAAAGGGTTTTTTGTACTACAGGAATGAATGACAGTGCAGTTTCAGTTTCCTGTGTGACTACATTTCTCACATCCCTCATTTTTGGTCTTTCTCACACGCTGGATCCCAAGCACAGCATGCTGCAAGGAAAGATTACAGATGTTGCAGATCTCATTAATCTGCAGTGTTCCTGAACATGTAACTACTACAACTGTGTGTGGAGGACAAAAATTTCAGTACCGAACCAGTAATGTCACAATAACAAGTAACAGCAAAGAGAGGGAAAAAAAGGCAGGATAAAAGCAGCTCTTTTGAGTAGAGGATTAGTTTTAAAGCAACAACTGTTCATCTCCCTGGGTAACTCCTCTGCTGGTGTAAGCTGTCACAGATCCATGAAGCCAAATTATTTACACTAGTTGATTTGTCCTGCTGTGTTCGGAACACCAGGTTTAGTCCACTTTGTGTTGCAACTTGTTGAGTCATCACAGCCTCCAAGTAACTGGAAAATCATCTCCCAAGACAAACCCTGTTAAATGCAGTGAGATACCGCAAAGAGCCAGTGGCTTCACTGACAAAGCATGGCTGGATCCTGTGGGGACACCTAATCTTCAGATCTTCCCTAGACCACAGTGAAATCAAAAGGAGTTTCTGTCACCTCCCATGTTGTCAAGATCTGCCCCCAGCTTCTCAGCTGAAGCTCCCAGCTCAGCCACAAAATACTGCAAGCCAGCTTAACATCAGAGACTGTGGTGGTACCCAGGCAGTTTTTTACCTTTGAAAGTAAACAGGTGATGATGCTGTTGGCTGCAGTTCATGGGAGTCTCACATTGTCAGAGGTTTTACAGGATGCACCTCCTAAGTATGATCACAGGAGGACTGCCATCATCCTCAGAAGTTTGTCACTGACTGACACAGAACAAAGATTTTCCTGTGTGTTCTCTGGCCAAATCCTATAGAAAGTAATTTTGCTTCCTCCTGTTCTTATGGAAATCAGAGCTTTGCTAGATGACAATTTATGATGAACATTTAGAATACCTTTCCCTAAGAAGTGTATGTTAAAATAGGATTCCTAGATTCATCTATTATAACACTAAGCAATCAGGTAGGAAATTATTATTCAAAACAAAAAGTAAGAAAATTATCCCCACAACAGTTCTTTTCTATAGAAAATGGATTTTTTTAAACATCCAGAAGCCCTAAAAGCAAAAAGAGTCCAAAACGAAATCCTGTCATTTCCCACCTGCTCGAATACGTTTTGAAAAGAGGCATATGCCTCTACCTTAATTAAATACATCATGAGAACATGACATGGCAGCCAGGGTTGTAGGGAAAAGTCACAGTTATAACAAATAATACTAGGCAGTGGTATTTTAATGCTTCAGAATAACCCTGACAGCCTGCACCTAGTTTCTGTACTCTCAGAGGGACTGTGGTGAGAAGGCAGTGGCTAACCAGGGATTCAGGCAGGGTCTAGTCTCCTGGTTGAGCCCTGTGGCCACAGTTATTTTTTAATGTGGGACTAATGGAACTGGCTGCTTCTGTAAATTGCTTTGAGATCTGCCCATAGAAAGTGATTTATAGAAAGCATGCATCGCTATTAATTCCACCTCCAGGGAATAATGGCACTACTCAGAGTACGGGAAGCTCAGTATGAAGATAGCTTTTTGCTGGACTTGGGCCTTGATTAATTTTTTTCCTGTTTACACTATGTATTTACTTTTTTCACTTCATTCAGAATAGCTAATGAAAGCAGTATAGTCTGCTTCCATTTTTGTTTGTGGAACAGATCAAAGACTTTAATGGACTCAGACTCAGCAGAACTCTAAATGCTCCTTTCTGTACAGATACAGCCAATCAAATGACCCTGTTCGCTTCCAGAAGGATTACTTGAGATTTTATTATTTGCACTGCTCTGAATTCAGTCCTACGAAGAGAGTGGCCACATTCTGCCAAAAAAGAAAAAAAAAAAAAGTGGAAAACAGCAAAGGATTTTTTTTTTGCATCTCCTGTATTTAATGCGATCAGCCTTAGCAAAGTGCACTGCACTCCTCCTTGTTAAAGCAGTCCTGTCCTTTTCTTTTTCTCCCTGCCTTGGAATTGCTACAGAGGGATAAAGTTCTGCATGGCTCACTCACTCACACAGTTGTAATAAGTCAGAGTAGGCTGGCTCCCTGCCCAACAAAACACAAACTCCCCTGAAGTCTCCAGCTTTTCCATGGCAACACCACAGTCATCAACACAGCAAACAATCGCCCCAACCCTTTTTACTTCTCTTCTCTTAGCACAGGGAAGGATTGCATTGCACCCAGCCCATGGACCTGTGCTAATTATCAGGCATGAAAGGAGATAGTGATGGAGATCACGTTACCCTCTGCACAGAGCTTTACGTGAGATCAAAGGAAAGAAAAGGCACTGAAACACTCAACACTTCTCAGCTTACTCTGCTTAAACGGGAAAAGATTGTTGCTGCATGTACAAGACATGAAACACCAAAAAGTGTAAGCATGCTGAGACTGAACCGGGGATGCAAACAGCATGACAAAGAAAGAGTACAACCCTGAGTAGAGTCCCTTAGCCCAAGAGAACCACCTGTCACTCCAAGGTGTCTAACAGCCTGATCCTCACCATGGTTATCAATGTGCACTTGTGCTGGGCAACTGCCTGGCTTTCAGGGGATAGCACCAGACTGATGGTTCAGCAAATAGGGTCATTCCCCAGCTCTGCTGTGAGTAGCACTGCTCATGATATTCATGGAGGGGAGCAGTTACATTGCTGGGTCCTGATCTGTCACTGCTTTGCACTGGGATCCTTCACATCTGTCCAAATAAAAGCCAACACCAGGACTGAACACCATCATCCTCACCTGGTAGGATTTTACTCATGCTTCATGTATATAAGACCTCACAAGCTGCGAGGCAATAGAAGATTAGGCCCAAAACGCCCCAAAATATCTTATTTTAACTACGAGCTAGTGGTTTTCAAGCTGTGGTCTGCAGACCCATGAGGGTCTGAGGACTACTTCTGAAGGGTCTGTGAGAGCCAAGTAAGAAAAGCAGATCAATTGCCACAAGACTTAAATTAGTTGTAAATGAACCTTCATATGCATTGGAGAACTTTTATAGGATCTGTAGTTTGTAAAAGATTGACAGTTGTGTCCACAGGCTTTATACTTCCCTGCAGACATGGCAAGAACCTGTTTTGTGCAAGAAAAGCTACCCTGTTTTTGGATAATTTGAGGGTATATGTAACAGTATGGATAAGAGTATGGGCAGTTCTCTGCCACTAAGCCTCAGCACTGTAAACTCAAGAATGGATATAGTTTTCTTGGCATTAGCAATATTATGATTTCTTTGGACTAAGATTTTGCTTGTTTAGTTTTAAGGCTCTCGTTAATGTAAAAAAAGCTTTGTAGGCTGGAAATGCCATAGGCCAACTAGCTCGTTGTGGACAAAGTAATTTTTAAGGTAAATTGGCCCCAAACCAGCCATTTCCAATTCAAATCCTGATGCAAAAGAATGCCCTTCAGGCTTTACAAAATTATTTAGCTATTTTTATAACATTTGAAAAAATTGTTTCTCTGGAAAATGTTCCAAATGTGTAAACAATACTCCAAGTATTCAAGCTTAAATGTAGGCTGAGGTAGCCCTGTGCTTTCTGTGTGCCTGGCCTTGGAGTAAGCCTGTGTGAAGGTGTGAAGCTCTGCTACTGGACCAGTGACCCGAGGCTGTCAGTCCCCATTGCAAAATCCTGCCACCATTTGTCTTTCTTCACTGACACACGTGCGACCGAGGCACTGTGGGGCCACGGTCCCTTGTACAAAGGCTCTGCAATTTGCCTTGGTCCAGTAAAACCTGTGGGAGAATTTATCCATCCTTTGGGGTGAATGGTGCAAACAAGAACCGTGGGAAGGATTCTGGTGTGCTAAGAGCACTTCAGTTACATGGGTTTCAGCCCAAGTTAGCGCAGAACTGCTCTAAAGCATGCTCTCAGCCAGATTAATTTGTTCAAACCTACCTTAGAGACATTTTGGTGTGGATAGCTTAAGCAAGAGGGTGAGCTTTCTATGTGATAGACATACACATGGCTTAGGCAGGATTTGCTGCAACTAATACAAAGCTGGATACCCTAACTAACACTGAGTTTAACTCTCATTGGCAAGAGAAGTACTTTACAGGACACTCACAGTGTGATGAGGTTTACTGATGGTATGTTCGATGCCATTTTAAGATTGCTTCACCCTGGCCACTGGGTTACATCTGCCCAGTACAGGTGCCAAAATATAACCCACTGGTCAGTGTGTTATGCATCTGTTTCTGTGGCTCATCCACAGAGGAAATGAGTCTTTCAGCTATTACCCTAAAAGAGCTGGTTTTTCAGCCCACACTATGATGATAGCTCGTAAATTTAATTCTCGAGGTCCCTGACCTCTAGAATTTGGTAGTGGTGAAAACAGTGGTTAGCTTGCAAGTCTCTGTGTGTTAACATGAACAAGGACACAGAAAAAGAGGTTACCCTATGATTATGTACCGATGACCTGAACAAAGCCAGTCAATCCAAACTGAGTTCTTCTATGAAAATTATTTTTCATTTTTGTTATATTAAGAACATAACATTTCACTTCAGGGTTGGGCCCAGTCCTTTTTCCTTCAGTGGCAACAAGACCACTGTCTCACTGTCTTCTCTGTGAACAGGGACACTAGCACAACCCCAGTGGCTCCTACTGATATGCAACAACATGATTTTCTTCTGGGACTCTGTGAAGCACTACCACAGCAATCTCAAAACCTACAAGACCTACAGACTGAGAAAAGCAATGTAGAGCTTTGCATTAGTCTGCCTCAGCTGTGATAAGATTCCCTTCAATAGGCTGGGGAGCCTATGGATGAACGTGACATTCCTGCTATCACTCCCTCATGTGCCACTGGTGGTGGCTGCAGACATGCAATCAGAATATGGGCCCCAAGGAGCATCCTCAGCTGAAGGAGGTCAGATTGGATTCCAGAGAGACCACAAAAGCAAAGATCAAATGTCTTATTAACCAGAGGTGAAATTTCAGCCTTGTTGCTATTAGTACAGATTCTCTTCTTTCTCTCACTGGTGTTAATCAGAAGAAAGTAATGAGATTGGGTATAAAACTGTAGGGTTCTGCCCTAGCCAAGGGTCTACATGTTCATTTTCTGCTTTGTACCCAGCCGCTCAATCTGCCTTTCTGCATGCAAAGCCATTCCCTGTCAGTAGATCATACCTTTTCACTCTGCAACACCAGGCACTCATTCCCTTCACAGACGGATGGGATGAAAGCTCTCAACCATCTGCCTAGAGGTCCTGTGCAAGCGAAGTAATCACTTAGCCCACACTGGGAAAACAAATGTGAAGCCCTTCATACCATCATCCTACATTATGGTTCAGCCCTGCCCAATTCATAATGAAGGTGTCCCTTGCCATTAGCCACAACAGTCCCAGGTACCAGTTGCTCTGGTTTACATGTCTGCATCCCCATGGCATCAAGATGAAACTGTTCCAATAGGAACCAAACACTCCACATAATTTTGTGTTCTGCTTCTCAGGAGGGTTTTCATTAATAAGGAGGCCTTCTTCTGCCTGTGAGTGGGGAAGGCACTGACTATCTCTCCTGCTAAGCAGCCCATCCTGGCTACTGCAGAAAGACTTCACGCTAGCACATCCCTAACCAGGCTAAGAGGCAGGAAGCTTTGCACATTGGTTCATGTAAGGCCACTCTCTGTTTCTGATGCTGTGTTCTAGGAGTACAATCCGCTGTTTGAAAGAGCCTGAGGGCCCTAATGGGCCCTCATAAGCACCTCTGGGTGGTGTCCTGCCCTGTTCAGTTTGGGAATCACTTGTGTGAAGGATGCTTTTTTCTTATCACTTGAGTTCCTCACTGGAACAGACTGCCCAGAGAGGTTGTGGAGTCTCAATCGCCAGAGACATTCCAGAACCATCTGGATGAAATCCTGTGCAATGTGCTTTAGGATGCCCTGCTTAAGCAGGGAGTTGGACCTTATGACTGACTGTGGGCCCTTCCAACCTGATCCGTTCTGTGATTCTGAGTTTCTGCTGGGGCATAACTAGACAGCTCTTTGCCTCAGCAACTGCTATGTCAGAGAAATTGCTGGAAGTGTAATGCAAGAGCAGGCAAATAAATGAAAGGGGGAGGCAGCGAGGAGAAGAGTTGATTGACTAGACCATCCTAACCATGGGCTACTGGGGAGTGCCACAAGTAAAACTAATTGAAAATAAACACTGACAGTAGCCGTAGCTTGTTCCCATCAAGGAAACCAAATGAAATCTCAGGGTGCAGAAACTGTAGGACCTGGATCTGTTCAGAAAAGTGCTCTCATTAATAATATTTCTGAGTGGTAATCAGAGGTATTATTGACATCTACGGCCTTGCATTTGAATTTTGCTGGAGAAACGCTCTAAGTCACAGGAAACCTTTGAACAATCCATTTATGGTTAATAGCATCTCAGTCACCCACACCAAACCTTTGCAACCAGGTCCTCACCACTGCTAAGTCAGTTGGATGGGGGAAGGACAAGAAGATCTGCTGTTTGCAATGCTCAGTGCCTAGTAAAAGAGCTTGTACAGCTCTTTTAACCTCTGCTCAACAGAATATCTCATGCCTCACTGCCTCATATTTTTACCAAGGCCCCAATCTCCTTCTTGTCATTCCTTGATAACAAGGTAATAAATGCAGTAAAGATACTGATGTGTTAAATTAGATTGGATTAGATTAGATAAGAGAGGGTTACAAGAGACTAATCAGCACAGTTGTTCATGCAGGATTTAAGCATCTCTTGCAATAGGCAGCTTTGTTTTGCTTTCAAGTCCATTGCTCCTGTAATCTTGTACCCTTACAGATCATTTCAGAAGAAGCCAAGTCCTAACAGGTAGCTCCTTGCCCCCATGAGAGGCAATGGCTCTGGACTCCTGTACAAAGCACTCACATTAAGGTGGTGCCCACACAACCTTTGAAGTGCACACATGGAGTTTGTAAAGCAGAAAAGGTGACAGCTAAAGAAGGGTTAAGTGCTGAGGGAGAAATCTTGATCTGAGGAAAAAAAGCATATCAAGACATGGAAGGTAAAAGTCTTAGACATATGAATGGTTTGTAATAGGGCTCATAAAACAGGAGATCTGACCACTTGGCTCCTGTTTCACTGCTGCGGTGGAGTTAGTCAAATTGGATCAGTAGGGTTTTTCCTTGAAAAATGACAAAAATAAATTTTCTCCTCCTTGAAAGGATAACTATTCTGCTCTGTACCAATTTGCTTTCCTAGTCCCAGGGTAATTTTTTCAAGCTTCCTTTGCTTACATGTCATAGGACTGTACAGAGAGAGACACTTAGGCACGGACAGCAAAATTTCACTCTTTTCCTTTGCCCTTCAGCTCTGACTCTGCTCTCAGCTCCTAGCACTGGCCTCTAACACACCATTCAGATCAATGCTTACTACATGTACTGGGAAGTCCAGGTATCCCAGCACCCTGCAAGGACCAGGCACTTGTAAGCCTGAGAGACTGTTCCAGCATTAATACTGGATTTCCCATCTGGGACCTTCCTGCGTGAGGTATGCCTAGAGTCCTTTACAGGTGAACCCCTTTTTAATAAATTACTGCTTTCAGGGGTTTTTTATGTATTTTCAGTAATATATCTAAAGAAAGAAAAGCCAAAACAAAGGGAAAGCAGAAACTTGCAGATCACAAGGCGATGATAATAATTCATCCTTCTCTGAAGGAGTACAGTTAAATCACTGGCAAGAAAAGAGACTGGACTGTCTCTTACTAGCACAGTTCGGGATTTTTCCTAGATCACACATACTTGGAAGGAAGGAAATGAGCCTTTTACATTTGTTCTCTAGTATTTTTAACTGTTCAAGAATCAACAAGGCCTGTCTTTATACAAGACATTTAAAAATAGTGTTTTCACTGTACAGCAAACCCAAATGTCAAGTTAGTACTACAAGCATAATTTCAGAAAGTAAATAGGTAACTACTTCTTAGGCAAATACAAGGAATACTTTGACCTCTGGCACTGATGGATGACTCATTGACTGATGCACTGATGTCACATGTCAGTGTTTTTTTGTGAGCAATGGCTCCAGTCTGTATTCTTGACTCAAGCAAAATCTCATAGGGATACATTTTCCAAAGGTCTCCAGAGATTTTAGGCTGAGATTCAAAAATACAATTAGATGTCCAGTTCCCCTTGGTTTCAGTTCAGTACAGAGAAGATCAGATGCCTAGACATTGTAATAGAAAGGATTTGGACTAGCTGTTCAAAGATTGATCATTGGGATGCAGGAGAAGAATCCAGGAGTTCAAGAGTCCAACTCACTATCAATCACAGTTATAGAAGTAATTCTAACTGTAAGAAAATTTCTTTTCTAAGACATAATTGCTCTTCATTTAATTGTAATTGCTTTAAATAATTCGCACATGGGCATGCAACACACTTACATTATAGAACATGACGGAGGCATACAGGCAGCAGCACTACCAAAATTTATTTAGAGTTCAGAGACACTCAGGATTCTGTAGCATGAGTCAAAATGTAAAGGGTGACCAGGAGAGCCTCTACATTTTCTGCCTTTCCCACACCACCATGCCCTATTTAAGAGTCATTAAAAATACAAGACAGTGGATGTACTACTATTCTCAAAACTTGGGTATACTTTTAAGTATTTCCTGAATCAGACCAATAACGATGCCTTCTCCAAGATGGGGTCCACTTTAAGGAAGCAGCACTCAAACCAGAAAGTATTTACTCATATGTTTAACATCACACATATTCTTTAAGTATTTTTCTGAACTGGAGCCTGAGCATTCAGAACTGCATGCCCATTCCGTGAGCGCTCATGGACTGTGGTGAGAGGCCGAAGAACCTACAAGAGCCTTGTCAACTCACAGAAGTTTTTGCTCTAACTTTCTCATGACAATGATGCAGGACCATTGAGCTCATCCTTTATAAAACTAATGAGGGGAGAAGAGAATACACTTGTGGTCATTAGATTTCCAGTTGAAGTAAAAAAAGAAAGACAGCTAGAGAAACAGAACGAGGGAATATGAGGAGAACATGTGGAAAACAGGTGTTCAGCACCTCTCTCTTAGCCTGGCCCTCTGGCCTTTCCAAACTAGAAAAACAACATTATGAAGCAGTGTCAGAAGCATGAAAGGAGAGAAGGGAGGGCAATAGCCCAGGTGAGAGAGGGGTGAATGTGGAGGAGGAAGAATAGCTAATAGCTTTGGGAAGTGGAGGAGGGGTACGACAGAGAAGGACTTTACCAGGGTAAGAGGATGAGTGTGTCTTTTATGACCAAAAGTCACAACATGAGGCTGTGGTGAAGAGTCCTTCTGACCTGTGTCAAAGAGCCTGTGCTTTGATGACAGCCTGGGAGATCCAAGCACAGACAGTATGTCCTGGGAGAGGGCTGCAAGAACCACGATAGTCCATTGCAGTAAATGGCCCTTATGGCACACTCGTCATCAAAAGGCAGTTTACCCTTCACAGGCATGACAGAATGAACACATATACAGTACACTAGCAAGGGGATTATTGACCTCACTAGCCATCCTGGCCCTAGCAGGGTCCCTCAGATATACTGTCTGTGATTCAAATGTATGTCAAAGGCCTTACATATGGTTGGCTTATACAGAAAGTTTTGGAAGTACACACTGTTTACTCAAGGAACTGGGTTAACTTCTGCAGAGCTATTCTGGTCCACCTGTAAATACACAGACTAAAGGGCTTTATGAAATGTAGTTACTGTGTATTAGCAAGTGGCAATTTTTAAAACCTGGATATCTCTTGTTATGAATGCTGGAGGTTTGTTTTGGTTTCTAAACACTAAAAATGACAGGATCAGGCTATACAACTACTGGATACCAATTTTTTTCCCCCCAGTTCAAAGCCAGTTTTTATCCCCCAGTCCCCTAGGGCTAAAAAAGTTGTGTTAAACTTGCAGTATAAACTGCTGTTGGGAATTACCCTCGTCCTGATGCCCTTGCGTAGATGAATAGCAAGGTCTGTATGGTGATTGACCAAGGCGACGAGAGGGGAGTGGAGCTGTGGTGCTCCCAGCCCTGCTCCCACAGGAGCCTCACAGACTCCAGCCCAGGCATATCTGCAGCTTCCATAGTTGCTGAGAGTGACACTTATGGCATTCTAAGAACTCCTATATGGAGCATGGTCACACCTAGTCTGAGGATAGCCTCCATGCTGAACCTGGAGCTGTGCTCTCCAATTCACTATCCACACAGACAGTAAATTGTACCTTCACGTTGCCCCAGGCACCCCTAGAAGGACAGTCTAGACTTACCCAAAAGGTTGGCTCAGAGTAACTGAATCAGCCATTATCTCTGTTCTCTAAACTCATGACTTTGACAGAAAGCAAGAGAATTTTGTGATTTGTAAAAGGGAAAAAAAAAAAGCAGGGAGGTGGGGGGATGGGGCCAGAATGTGTTTGCAGCTGCTGGCCATCAAATTTCAATTGAATCAACATGACTGAGTTCCAGCTCCTGGGAAAGAGAGCTTTTGACGACATATTGACATAGCCTGAACTACAGTGGTCCAAGTGGCAGTGCTATAATTAAAAGGATTATATTTAATATTGCATTTTGAAATGAAGGTCTGAAACACTGTCACACTCTCTCTCTCCCTAAAAGCTGGCCAAAATATGTCCTAGGAACCATTATGGTAATACACAAAGTTGGTAGGAAAAAAGAAACGTCAGAACTCAAATCTTTATGAAAGGATGAAAGGGGATCATGTGGCTGGCAGCTCAGGTCTGCTGGGAGATGAGTAGTGAGGAGGAAAAATGAGTGTGAAAGGAAGGGCATTTGGATTTTCAGGAAAAATGAAAAGTAGTTTTTAAAAGTACAGAATTAACTGGTTTAAGGAAATAAGTCAATTGATAATTAATAAACTACTTACTTTTGAATTTGGATTATTTCGTAGCATATTGTGGACTTCAGCCAGGCTGAGGCCTGTTTGTTGAACAAAGACTAAACCCTGCAAATATTTCTAGACTTGCTTAATTCAACACATCTTGATTTCAGTGTGATTACCCATATGTGCACAATTAAGCACATGCATAACTGTTTCCGGGAACTGGGCCATAGAGGTAAGCAGCCGCATGTTGAAGATCAAGTGTATCTAGCTTGGAAGCATGTTGAACCAAAAGCTTTCAGAGAAGCAGAGAGAATGCATTTATTTGGAAAATAAAATAATTGACTATAGACTAGCATAATGAACAAAAATAAAAAAGCTTGATCCTGCATTAGGCTGATGTTCCACAGTGCCATGTCCACAGAATTTCCCATAGGCCTTTTCATGAAGGGCAAATCAGATCAGAATCAAGACTAAAAAACTCAGGTGTTGAGATACCACCTGAGCAGTGAGAAAAAGGGAAAAAAAAGGGAAAAAGAGGAGGAGAGAGAAAAAGAGGAGGGGAGAGGGAGAGGGAAGGGAAAGGAAGGGACAGGGAGAGGGAAGGGAAAGGAAGGGAAGAGAAAGGAAGGGAGAGGAGAGGGAGAAAGAAGGAGAAGGAAAGGAATTGGAGTGTTGGGAGATGGTTTCTAAAGCAACAGAACACTAAATAAATGGTCTGATTTTCCAAAGTGAAAAACATAAACTGAACAGCCCATGCAGCATTTTTGCCAACTGTCACTGGGGTGGCATTTCTAAAATCTGGTGGAATGACTCATCCCAGAACAACAACTGTTGCCAACAAGGTCTTTCCTCCAGGTCTAGTTATTTGAATGAGAGAGATGTAAAAACAAAATAAACAGAAAAATCAGAGACAGGTTCTTCTCTTGGGGTTCAACTCTGAAGCTTCCTGTGAAGTCATCCAGTCTCCAAGGTGCCTCCCTAACCCACCGAATAGGAATCCAGGTGATCCTCTGGGCCAAGGAAAGGAACAGCCCTTCTGGAGTAAAATCCCTGTTCGTTAAACCAAATTCTTCCTTCTGCACCTAGTTACCACCTCTCACATCATGGGTATGTGCAGGATACCTCCTCCTGAGCCATTCTGCCCTCCATGGCAGCAAACGTTACTGGGGGAAGGATGACCCTGCTGAGAGGTAGCACAGCTCTCTAATGGTTTGAGACAGACACCCTTATATTCAGTGGGAGCACACCTAGTTCAAAGACTACACTGTTGTGCAGTAATTAAACACAGCCCTATCAGCACAAATAATAATCCTTCTTTGGCTAGTACAAAACGCAACAATTTCAAAGACGCTTTCTGAAGCAGTGTTGTTTTTGCTGAATAATTTATGTTCCTGAGTCCTCCAAAAATGAGCAGCATACCCTTCAATCCTGCAATAGCTATTCAGTGGAGACAGCGCACATTATGTTCAGTAAGCTCATTGCTTAAACACTGTTGCCATGACTATAAGAAAATGATTTTACTATTGTTTACAAGAGACTCTCGGTAAGTCATTACTACAGAAGCCAGAGTTTCGCCTCAAGTCAAAATTTTGGGAAGAAAAAAAATCTGAGTTATAATTAAGTTTGTGATCAAGATAATCTATTGAAAGACTTCAAAACCTGAATATATCGTACAATGAGGAATGAAAATAAGTAAGAATCACCACTGTCTCAGGACTATTAACTATCTGGTTTTCTGACTGTTTCATTGGCAAATTCCATGGAGAAGAAAAGCCCTGAACTAAATAGTTGTTGTAACTCATTTTCAAGGAAGAAATAATTTATAGGGCAAGCACCAGTACAGGAGTTCAACTGTGATGAGTAATGCTGTAAAAACAAACTACTTTGTACACAATGTAAGGGGAAAAAAGACTTTAAAAATCTGACTTAGAAGAAACATTCGCGATTATGAAATATGGCTTTTCAGTGTCCTGCAATGAAATCGATACCTAGAGCACTTAGTTCTGAATTCTCTGCTGCATGTACACGTACGTGAGCCCAGTACATAACCTCTTGATCTCAATAACGTGCTGATGATCAGTAGTTTCCAAAACTAAAAAGTAACTCTGAAGCTGTTGGAAAGTCATCCTCACATTTCCTATGGACAGTAACAGGCCACAGAACACAAAGCAAAGAGGTGATTAATGGAGTGCTGGACTAAGAGTCAGGAAATCTGGGCTCCATTCCCAGCTCTGCCACTGACCTGCCGTTTGACCTTGGGCAAGACACTTGACCTTTCTGTGCTTCTGTTCCTCCTTCCATTCTTTGTCTATCTTGTCTCTTGAGGCCCTAAGCTATACAGGGAAGGGCACAATTCTCACTGGGTGTTTGTATAACATCTACTCTAGGGAGGTGGCTGCAGAGCTCTGTAATAAAGCCAGGGTACCACAGGGATGGCTCTTGCACAATAGCATGTTTTGTTTCAAAACAGAATAGCTATGATGAACCTTCTTGGTGTTTCATCTGCTAGTCCAGGATCTTACCAGGTCTTTCAGCCAGCTTCAGGCTCAGGCAGCAGGTAAACATGTTTGCAAGATCTGCATCCTCACTTGTCAGAAGCACATTCATGTCAATTCCTAATTGGTACTAATTTCTGTGCACCTTGATTCAGCTGCGTTTGCAAGAGCATCAGAATTATAACTGAGTGACACAGATAAAAATAGCTACAGGAGGCATTTCTGAACAAAAGGAATTTCTTCAGGGAAATGCCGAAACCTGTATGTGAAACCATAGGCACGAGATATTTTCAAATTAAAACTAAAATAAATTATAATTTTTCAGTAAGTGTGTTGGAATTTTGTGTAAATTATTCAACTAAGAAATATTTTTGTTTCTCCCACCTTAATCCATAAATGTGAACTATCCTTCATTACTACCAGATGGGAGGCAACACATGCAGGACAAGGTAGCTCCCACCTGCTAGCACTGGGGTGCAGGTGCAGCCTCACAGAGAGCTAGCTGATCAATAGTGTATATGATCTCAGTTCCAATCCCACTTTGCTCCCAGTTTGCTGAAGCATCAAGTACATGAAACTTGGACACGGACAACTTAATTGGGAAACTAATTTGAGTACAAACTGATGCAGGATCAAGAGCAAGTAAAGCAAGAAATACTCATTCAGATTTGTATTTCCAGTACTTATATCTGTGGGTCAAAGACTGAAAACGTGTTTTGAATGCACCTCAAAGGCTTTGCCAATGCAAGCATTCAAAACTCCTGTCATAGGCTCCATCAATAATGAATTTGGCTCCTGAGCCCCAGATCTCAATGCACTTTACAAAGATGATAAATAGTATCTTTCATAAAGGAAACTAAGGTTTAGGAAAGTGAAATAACAAGAATAATCTGTTGATTAGATCCTAGAGTCAGAGTAGAAACACTGACTTTTTAGTTTACAGCATGCTCACCTAAAAACTGTTGTTTGAGGGTTGCAGGTATTTTGTTTTAGGTATTGGTGTTAGCACTTCAGTACAATTATGAACTGATTAACTGCATCTAATAATACTTTGTAAGAACCCGACAAGTTATAACAAATTCACAAGTTGGCTCTCAAGTGTCTATGGGAAGCTTTCCAGTGGAAATCCGGGACATAAATAGTTTATGCTTTTATTTAAAAGAAAAAAGAAAACAAAAACACAAAACCAAAACCCCCACAAACAAACAAACAAACAAAAACGAACTGAAAAAAGCCCCCCAAAAAATTTGTCTCTTAATACTGTTAAGTTGAAAATGTGATCCAAACCTCATCCAGCACCAACTCCTTTTCTGCAGCCAAGACCACTGCTTTTTTTCACTGTTCAAAGCTGTTCCAAACTGGAGCAGCGTGATATGGGTAAGACCCTTTTCAGGTTTACAGACACTGATTACGATTCATGGCAAACAAAAACCTGTCATGAATCCCATCAGTCTCATCCTACTGCTGCTGGGAGTACCACCACTGGGAAGACATCCAAGGGAATGCTGACATAGGGACACTGGAGAGAAGTCAAAGAGCAAAGACCTTGTTCCTCTTCTCTTCAGAGAAGCCAGGCGCCTAAAGCTCTTCTAGGCACCATGAGCTGATTGTGTGCCCTCTAAAGTGTTGTACAGTGTTTGCTTTTATCACCTGCCTGAACTCCATAGATGTGATGGTATCAGGTCGTTATCATGCAGAATTGAGCATTCTGCAGAAACCAAGGTCCCTTGTGCTAGTGAGACAGTGCCACCTGAAGAGCTTAAGCCTAGAAGAGAAATAGTGGCACAGCAGGGGACGTGTGTAAGGTCACAGAGACACTTTCTGGCAGAGCTGACACCTCTATGTCAGTGCTTTGTTAGCTGGAGCATCTTGCCAGCATCCAGCTCCTCCTATACCACATATGAAGGGCAATATAGATGGAGCAGTGGAAATACTACACTTCCCAAAGTCGACAAAGGGACAGGGATGGAACACTTCTTTTCCACTAATGAGACATGGTTAAATTTCAGTTTCATAAGCAAACAGACTTAATGAGAAAGGCAGCATACAAGCCTGTGAAGATGGTAGAAGGGACTGTTGGCAGCCGTTAGGAAGAAGGACAGAGGCATGCTATGGCCTTTCTTAACCTGCTGACTAACCTAGCTGCTGGGGGTTTTTTTGGTCACTGCAACCTAACTGAGCCTCACATACACCTTCTGCAAGCAGTGTTCTCTGAGAGGCGAGAAGTACTAATAGTGATGCAAGTCAAAGTTTCTACAAAACAGCTTCTCTGACTCAGACATGCTTTTCTAAGGTTCAGATTTCCCCACAGAGCAGCTAACATTTTTGCTGGAGTCATGCTTCTCAGCACAGGACAAACAGAAGCTGTATATCACTTTGTCGTGGTGCTACAGACGAGGGACTCAATTTGGGGACTGCGGGGAATGCAAGAACTCTATCAGAGAACATGTGGTAATAGCCAGGAAAGTTAAAAAGTGCACCGGTTGGCCTTGGAAAGCACATCAAGTCCAGGAAGAAACACTGTTCCTCTGCTCACTGCCTACAGCAAGTTTGGTGGTGGAAACAGCCTGTTAAACAGTTTCAGAATGGAGGAGAGTTTCATTAGATGTATTCAAAGCTTAAGAAGCTTTAAATGGGGCAAGTGATTTGGTGGGAGTGCTAAGCCTGAAGAGGCTCCTACACTAGTGTAAATTTAACAAATTCACTTTCTGAACTTTTCATTAAATATAGCTTTTATGCAGCTTCCAGGGAGTCTTCTTGATTTTGGTCTGGAAAACATTCTCATGGCTGAGAGGAACAAAGATTTTAAATGGCACCCATGTCCATCCTAATCAAATTGCTCCCAGCAGGCCAGAGGGCCCGTGCCAGCAGATCAAAGTTTTCTACCCACAAAAACAATGTGACATTCATTTTACCCGACTTGGCTACATAAATTAGCTTCATCAGAATGTAGCTTCGCTGCTGCAGAAGCCCAAGTAGCAGACAGTGGTCCTTCACCTCACAAACAGAACATTTCATTGCTTTGACACTAAACTTTGTCAGGCACAAGATCCCACTCTAGCTTTGCAGGATGGTTTGTGCTTTAATCCACTTGTGCTCACCATACTGGAACATCACTTCACCCCACAGCTGGTCACTTTATACTGCTTGCTTCAGACCACTTCCAAAAGTTACATACATCCACAACCAAAAAACGAAGGTATTTCTGCAGGGTACCCTGGCAGCCAACTAGCAACAAAGCAAAGAGCTTGGGAGAGGGGTTAAGTGTAAAATTGGGCAAAGATACTAGAGCGCAATCGTTCCTTTTAAAATACTCAGGGATCTTTAATGCTAGCACATGAGGCCAAACCTCAGCAAGCACAGTGTGGATCATTAAAAAAAAAAAAAATTCCTAAGGAAATTAATTCAGGATCTCCACATAAAATAACTGCCTAAATTGAGGTTTTACAAGTCAACTTTGGCTCTTGGTACCAGTCAGGCAACGCTGTTTTCCACTGAGGTCCTCAGGGAACTGGAACAAACCCATTGACTCTTCTAGATTTGTACAGCTGTTGATGAGAATTTAGGAGAGCAGGAGCAATTAACACATTCCCCTCTTTCTTGGATACATCACCTTTATGGTATTGTTTTCCCTTTTCTTTTTTTCAACTGTGTGCAGACTACATCTGAGGAGCAGACCCCTTTCACAGTCACTTTTCCAAGTAGAGAAAATATTAATATGTTTCATTATTATTTTAAATTAATTCTTATAATGATAAATTCAGCACAACTTTGAGACAGGTGAAAGTAGAACAAGTCACCTGTGACTGATGACAAACATCCCTTAACACACTCACAGCCACCGTTGTGGTGGCTGCAATGAAAGAACCTGACCTGAATAACACAACAATGCCCATGAGACAGAGTTCCCGGCTTGCACAGGGCAAAATGAGCAGGGCTCTGCCTAAGTCAGAAGAGCGATGGAATGAATTGGCTGATGGAGACTTGAAACTGCAGTGCAAGAACTTCAGTATTACCAGTTCAGTGCTTAAGCCACTGAGGAATGCCCTTCAGAGCTAACTGTTTATATATAACATAGATAGTATAAACAGCTAAGTGCTGGAGGGCATATACATACATATAGTTGTATGTATAAAACAAAGACAGAATATTTTATCTTTTCCACTCTGCACCATGAAAAGTAACACCACCATATAAATAAACAAATGTCAGCTCTTGGAAAATGCAGGGAGGCAGAAAGTACAAAAGCTTCCCTAGCCATCTCCTGAACAATAAATTTTTCCTTCACACACCCCCACATCCACTGGTCCAGCTAAAAAACCTGATCCCCACTCTCCAATTAGAAAATGCTGCTGCCAAAGATACTTTCTCAAAAATCAAAGTAGCACTGTCAAATGAAGCCCAAACCAAGCCCTGCTAAAAACTGTCTCTTTTGCCAGTTTTAAACTCTCCACTGAGAAAAGATAATTAGCAAATAATAGTATCAACAATGTCAGATAATCACTTTAAGCTCTTTGATATGTTCAAGTGTACATTGTTTCAACTGTTACTGAGTGTCAAATATTTACTCTTGGGTCCAACTGTGTAAATGACCCATCCAATGCCACTAAAAATGGCAGGCACATATGTAACAAGAGCAGTGGGACCTGCAAAGCAAAAGAAACAACCCTGGGTTTTGCAAAGAGTGTCCTGATAGCCAAAACTCTCCAATGAGAGTTATGACTGCCTTTGCACTTATCTGTGTGGAGGTGTGGGGTTTTTTAAGTGGTGGACTTACAGCAAGGCAGGTGGAACTTTACATTCACCTTGGAGTCAGAAAGGTGTCCAGTTTCACATGCTCAGTGTGAGACTCACACCAGTGCTCCTGTCTTATGCTCCCTTGTGCCAGACATGTACCTGCCACAACTGAAGCTCAGAGCTACCCCTTGTTGTGGGACCCTGTGTACCTCAGATGCGCTCTGAGGAAAAAATCTGGAATTAGAGGAATAGTGTGCATAAGCTTCTACTGGAGTTCCTCTTGGGAAACACCCCAAAGAGGATGAATTCTCCTTAGAGATTGTTCTCTTGCCACCCATTTATAATGCACAGGACAACAGGCTTAGTCTGCCTTGTCCTTCCTCTTCAAGTACCATTGGAATAACTGGCAGAGCAAATTCCTTTTCCAGCTGCGGCTGGAGGAAAAGCAAGACCCTATTATTTCTTGGTCCATCCTTGCCCTCTGAGTTTTCAAGAACAGGAGCACAATGCTGTACTACCTGATATATGACCCTCAGCCACTTGAATTCATCCCACTTAGACACGTGCATTTTGCTTTTCCTTTTTAATATTTGCAACAATGTTCTAAGAAGCTCTTGGTAAGGAGAATGTGTATCTCCATGGCACAGACATGACTTTGAACTGATGCCTTTCTCCATTTCTTAATTAGGCAGTCCGACCAGAGCAGCAAATGAGGAATGCCTGTGTCAAGCATAGAGTGGGAGGATCAGCGATGTGCAGTGATACCATTACAACAATGCTGCTTCATGAGCCAGCGTTTCTTCCGTGTCGGAACACGGTTCAGGGCCCCAAACGTCATGCTCACTGAAGTCACATACCTTGTCAGCAGGATTACTGACCGCTAGCATGCAAAAACGATGGGGACTTGGTCAGACCTTTCACTTGTCAAGGACACGTATATGTGGAATTTTCTGGGACGTAACGCAACGTGCAAGGTGGAGCGAGGGCTGTGCACAGCATCTCCAGCAAGGAGCAGGTTAACAGTCATTAGTGGTATTTCAGAAACAAGGACAACCTCTCTGCACTTAGGACATGAAAATCTTTCAATATTTTCTTTGGAGTCGTTTCATTTAGCATTTTCAAACAGCTGTCTCCAGATATTTCATAATAATAGTAACAACCCGAAAAAAAAAAATCTGAAAACAAAACAACAAAAAAACTCTACATAGGCCTGTCCCCTGATTTCAGAAAGTGAATTTTTTTGAGACGTACATTATTAGGCAAAAGTTGTTGGTGTTTTTTTTCCCATAAGGCAAGTGCAAAGCATTACATTAATACACACTGGAAAAATAAGATAATGGCTTTCTTGATTGTGAGGAGGAATGTGGGAGATGTAATCTGAACACTGAGTCAGGTCGAAGCGCCTAAACTCCCCTCGGACACAATGTTATCGCATTTAACGCTTACATCATCACCTTCACAAATGATGCTGAGTAACGCAGCCCCAAACGTCGATCCACGCACCACAGCGAACTCCCGGGTAAGAAGGGAGAAACGACCACAAAGGTACCGTCTTAGCATACGTCAGGCACTAAGAAAGATAAGTTTGATGTCTGGAGCAGAGGGAGCGATCTATTTTCAGCTGTTCGAATAGCAGCCACGGGCCTATCAGGACGCAGTCACTCCTCTCAATGTTTCGCATGTGTGCCGAGAATTAGAGTTGGGAGGCAGCGCAGCGCAGCATACGCCTTCAAAAGCGTGGGGTACTGACTGTTCGTAATAAGTAATAGGAGACACGGCTTCGCCTCCTTGACATGTTCGGAGCAATTTCCAGTTGAAAAAGGTCAACATATCATTTACAAAGCGGCAGTGCCTGGAAAACTCTCGTAACTCTGCTCCGCGAAACACACTGGGTGACAATAACAACCCGAGCATCGCTGGTGATGTCGGCGCTCGGAGCTGACCCGCAGGGCTCTCGGCACTGACCACTGCCCCGGGCGGAGTCACCGTCCGAGTTCGAGGGGCCCGGCCGCAAACTGAGTGAAAAGAGGTTCCTGAACCGCTGATGAACGGGATGAAGTGGGGCGGAGGGGGGGAGGGGGGGGTAACTCTGAACACGATACTTTAGCGATACTTTAGCGCTACTTTTCACCCCTGCTCGGGGACGCGCGGACAGCGCCGGCCGCCGGTGCCCTCCTCAGGGATGCAGCTGTCACCGCCTTGGCAGGGCGATGGCAGGGGCGCGCGACGCGTGATTTTAGGACCACAACACGATTTAAAAAACAACCAAACAAAAACCAACCAAACAGAAAACACCCCAAGCAGTCCCAAAATCCCTTCGAGACGCACACCGGGGCAGACCTGCCCACCGCTCCTCGCACCCTCGATGCCGCGGCGGGGGTCCAGCGCCTGGCAGGGATCACCCCAGGGGGCCCGAGGCTCGGCGGGCCGAGCCGGGCTCCCCACGGACACGGTGCCGGTGCGCGGCGCTGGCCCCGCACCGCGGGACGGTGCGGGCAGGGCAGGCGCCCCGGGGGAGCGAGCGGGCGGGGGTCCCCGGCGCGGCGCCTCCCCGCCGGCAGCGGGCGCTGTGACTCACCGCCAGGAGCGCCGAGGCGCGCTGCTCCCCCGCCGGCTGCTCCCCGTTGATGCCGCCGTTGCCGAGGAGGTGCTGGTGGTAGTCTGGGGGCGCCGCGCCGGCGGCGGCGGAGGGGGCGGCGGCGGCGGCCGCCTTGGGGTGCTTGCCGGCCTTGCGGGCGCCCTGCCCCTGCTGCACGAGGTGCAGGAGCTGCAAGGTGCTCTCCCGCTCGCGGTCGGAGCTCTCGGCGCGGCCCCGCTCGTAGCGCCCCTCGCAGCTGAGGTGGTGCTGGCGGCAGACGGCGATGCGGGCCCGCAGCCGCTCCACGATGGCGCTGTGCACCCGGGGCGCCGCCGGGCCCCCCCCCAGCAGCCCGGCCCCCAGCCCCGCGGCCTGGGGGGGAGCCGTGTCGCCCATCGCTGGCTGCCGGTCCTGGCCCTCCGGATGGGTCGGTCCTCACTGCCGCATGGAGGAGAGCGGGGGGGGTGGGGGGGAGAGGCGGGGGCAGCGGCGGGAGCCCGAGCCCGGGGGCTGGCGGCGGGGCGGAGGGCGGTCAGCCCCGCGCCCCCAGCCCACCCCCGCCCGGCCCCCGGGCGGTGACGGCTCCGCGGGGGGTTGACAGATCGGGGGGCGGAGGGGGGTCGCTAGGGCTGCGCCAGCATCGGCCGGCGGGAGGGGCGGGGGTCGGGGCCGGGCAGCCCCCGCCAAGGGGCGCCCGTGGAGGGGGTACGGAGGGGGCTCCGCCGGAGGAGAAGGGCGAAAAAAAAAAAATCAAATTAAGCGAGCCACTGCCTCCAAAATGAATCCCTGGACGGAGCTCTCCCTCTGGAATGAGTGAGACTTGGCAGGTTTATTGGGTTTATTTTATTTCGGGGGCGCGGGGGGGGTTATTCCTTGAAGTGGAAATTTAAGGCATTGCCGTGCTCAGCGGTGCGGAGAAACCCCCGGCGGACCGAAAATCCTGTCGGTTTGGTGGCGTGGGTTTTTTTTATTTTTCTTTTTTTTTTTTTCTTTTTTTTTTTCTTTTTTTTTTTTTTTTTTAAGTCTTTAGTAAATGTGCAAATAAAGAGCCGGGGAAGGAGGAGGAGGAGGCGGCTCGGGTTAGTTTAGTCTTTGTGCTTTCTCGTTTCTCTCGCCCGCTCGTAGCTGGCCACTCTCCGGCGTGTGACTGTGTCCGGCTGGCTGCCGCTAAACTGTAGTTCCTCTGAAAATCAGAGAGACGGATCCCCCGGTCCGGAACAATGTCAGTCAGTGGACTTCCAGACCACGCTTCGCTTTCACTTAATCCAGCCGCTGGGTAAATCCGTATTGCTTTCAGTGCTCATTTCCCCCCTTAGTATTAAGCAGAAAGCTACGGACCCAAGCAAAAAGCTCCTCTCTCGTACTTTCCCTTATACTCCCAGATATTGAATAGTTTTAAGTACAGTTTCAAGAAAAGCACGGAGGAGGGAGGGGAGGAGGAAAGGGGAAGAGGGGGGGAAAAAAACACCCAGCCCCTCTTCAGACAGTAATTACAAACGGAGAGTTGCACTTACAAACTTCCAGCATTTTGCCCCCAGAACAGTCCAGCGGCCACTTTTCCTTTGTGTTTTTGTATATTCCATGCCCGGCTCGGCGGGCGGGCGGTTGCCGGTGGGCTGTCGGCGCTGCCGGTGCCGGCGCTGCCCGCGGCCCCTCGGAGCGGCGCGGAGCGGGGCGCTGCGGGGGCGGGGGGCGGGTGTCACCGGCGGAGGGAGAGCGCGGCCGGGGACGCGGCGCTCGGGAGGCCGGGGCGAGGCGCGGAGCCTCCCAGCGGCCGCCGAAGGGAGTCGGGCTGCCGCCGCCGCTCCCCGGGAGGTATGTGCATGGGAGGAAGCCGAGGAAATCCCCGCTCCCCTCCTCGCTCTGTACCTGAGTGCCGAGCCGGGCGCGGAGCGGAGCGGCCGCCGAGAAGCGCAGCCTCCCGCGCTCTCCCTCTTCCCCCGGCGGCGAGACCTTCAGGCGAGTACGAGGGAGTTCTCAAATAAATCACGGCGCTGCGCTCCTGTACCAGCTGGATTTCTCTGGAACAGACGGTAGAAAAACAAGCAGTGCCTTCTAGGGCGCTCGCATGCACGGGACGAGCGCACGACACGAGGTCAGGCTCGGGATGTGGGAGCTCTGAGCGCTGACAGGAGCTTCTTGGGTGTCCGGGGCAAGTCACGTAGCGCCGGCACTGTGGTTCCTCCCCGGGAAAGCCGCAGCCTTGGTGCTTCTCTCGCCCGGCTCCTCTATTTAGAGCACGGCAATTTTAGACTGCGAGATCTGGCCCATGGAACTGGCCTTGCTGCAACTGGCAGCCGTCAGGTTCTGCGTGTTGCTGTAGGTGAGCTGTGAAGGAGGATGCAGAAATAGCTGGGAGCTGGCTGCCTTTATTAAAGCAATATGCTGTTGTACTACCGTGGCTGCATTAGCCAAATTCCCAAATACCTCTGGGAATAAAAATGGCCCCCCAAACACGCAGACACACATCCCTAATGGAAATCCTCTAAGGTCTTTTTGTACTAAGGTACAGCCCTTGGTACATGGGTGCATCTTCTCATTCAGTTCTGCAGTGGGTCCAATCAGAAAAATACACAATTTCATCACAGCATACCGAGAGTATTAAGCTGAGAATGAGTTGACAATAACCCTCTCAGGTGGTTTTATTGCCTTCCAAGATCACACAAATAAATACTTTGAATGCTAATGATGACATGACACATTCCTGGAAAATCCCCCAAACTTTAAAAGATACACAGCATTGGACATATGGGAAATATGAAAGCCCCTGCTTTCATGACCCCCATCTCCTTCATGTTGCAACAAACACGAAGGTTTGTTGCAACATGTGGGTTTCCAGGATCTGGCTCAGTGAACACCAGCCAGAGCCCCCAGCATGTTCAGCCCCATGTTTGTCTCAGCAAAGGCTTTGAGTCTTTGCCGAGGGACAAGGTCTGGGGGAGCAGGCTTGGGGATGTGCTACCTTCAGAGGAAGGCATTATTACTAACAGGAAAAAGAGATTTTTTTTGTTGTTGTTTAACCTTGAACAACTGAGGAAGAGTGAGTTATTATTTGATACATGGCAGTTACTTGCATCTGTTGAAAACAATGGGTTGGCACAGCTGGAAAATAAAATGAAATTATAATGTTTGTAAAATAGTAGACAATGTTACCTTTGCTTCAGGCCTCACTTAGGCTTTTATTTGTTCTTTACAGCTCAATGTTATTGCTGTGTTTAGGAGAGTCAGTCACAGAACACATGTGCAACAGTAACAAACCAATCTCATGGAGAATAAACAGGGGTATTTTAAATGACAGCTTGGCTGCGATTTTCAAAGAGGCTGTGGGAATATGAAATCCGTGGTGCTGCTCCGGAAGCTACCAAGGCAGCTGGATGAGTTCTCTCTCTTACAAGATTTTGTAGAACTCAGTGACTGATCTTTCAAAACAAAGATTTTTTTTTTTTTTCATTTTAACTTGAGAAGTTTAAGATTCACTTTTTGCCAAACAGCATCTCGTTCGGTCTGTGGTTTGATCTCTCCCTTTCGGGGTGAGAGGCAGCTGGCTACGGGGCTGCGCTGCGAGTCCCGCTCGCTCAATCCGCAGCAAATGCTGCCCCTGGTGTTTCAGAGCAGGAAATACCCCAAAGCCGTCCCTCGGCTTTACATGTTTTGTCCGGAAGACCCTGGCGAATGCCACCACCTCTGGACACCACCATCGGTTTTGGATAGGTTATTGCCAATTTTCTTAAAAGCAAACTGTTCTTAACATGATCATAACATTCCTTGCGCTTTGTGTTACAGGCATTCTACTAAACACACACAGGATAAAACATTTAATGTAACAGGACCTGAACAATTAATTACTTTATTTTCCTTCTGTTGATACTGATTTGTGACCTTTTTACATGATAATCTCACATGACCTATCATGCTTGAGCATTTTTTCTGTGTGAATTTCCTCCTGTTGTTGAAGCTCTCAGTTTCCCAAGCTGGCAGCCCCTTCCAGATCAGCAAAGCACTTGTTTGTGCTGGGTTCACAGCTAGACATCCTATTGTGGTAATAACTTTACAAAAATGGAACAAAAAGACTGAGCTGAACTGTATCACCCAAAATCTCGAGTGCATACCCTGTTCATCTGTGTTTAGAAATCATGTATCAAATTGCTTCAAGGTTGTATTAAACTCCACAGGAACAGTTTATCAATCCTGAGGAGGATTTTGCAAACTTGTAACTTTGAATTTTCAGCCATTTTCATTATTTGCTTTTCAGAGAAGGTTCTTGGCCGTTTTGAAGGCCTACAGCTATACATACATGTATTTCCCAGAGTATTTCCAGCTAGGCAGGCTTGTATCATGCTGCTTACCTTGCAAATTGTTTAACTTTGAAGCAGAGCCTGACTATGCTTGAGTCAGTTTTCTTGTCCTTAAATTTTGGGCACAAGGTGCATGCAACTGCTGCTCTGTTTAAACTGTAAACTGAGCCATCTCGAACACACAATTTTTTTTTTAATTTTTTTTTAAATAAGAATATAATCCCCAGAGCAATCTAAAGAAACTATGTTTACAGCTTACTTAATAAACAACAGGGGAAAAAACCCCTAAACAACCCCATGCCATCACTTACTACCTAGACAAATAACAAAACTCACATAAACTATTCAGGGAAGTGGAATCACTGAAGTGGTTATTATCAGATTCTTTCAATATAATTTTGGTAGATCATATTTTTTACATTCTTTTGTCTAATCTCTAAATGCAGATTAGAACTTGGTATTTCTTTCTTTTCAATGCAGAATCAGAAAGTCGACTTTTTAAAGTCTCTTTTGTGTATGGTGGATATTTCTCTTGGAGTGGTATTGTATTTACATGTGCTTGTGTATCACATGTGTACACTAGCACACCCACTCTGTTTATCCAGACAGACTTACAGAAGGATAAAACCAGAAGTCTTTATTTATCCTAATAAAAGTAAACTAGAGGAGCTAAGCATGGGAATTGCCTGCAATTGCCTGCGGAACTGCTAAAAATAGCTGCTTTTTGGAAACAGGAGAAGCCTTCACTGTTGGAAAAGTAACAGTAACAGCTATCTACTATTAGCAAACTACTTTCTTTCCAAAACCTGAAGGACACAGAGACAAAAATCACTTCTTACCATACTTCACTGCAAGAACTGGACAGAATGTAGACCGAAAAGGGCCTTCTGTCCCAGAAGTACATCGTGTTGGTAAGCCTGATCCTGTGCATAAATACCTTGTGTGAACTTCATCATTATCACTGTCTCCAGTTACAGAACTTAAACTAGAGCAGATTATCAAAACATTGCAGGAACTAAAGTAATTTCCAAGTACGATCATTAATCACCCGTGCCAAGTCTAATCACATACTGAGCTCTCTTCTTTGTTCCATTAAGACAGGTACTTTATCTTAATTAGAGTTACTGCTTCAAAAATTAACACTAAAGACAATTTAAAATGTCCTATCAGAACAAACATTTTATTCTCTCACTTCCTAACTCCATTCAACTTCTCTGATGAGGAAAAAAAAGCATGAAAGACTGGTCAGATTTCTGACTTCTCCCATCCTTAGATATTTGCACAATTTTTTTCTTCTAGAAATATTCTGAGTAATTCTATATATAGAAAGTCTCAGGGGGTAGAGTCCTCTTTGTGCCTCATGCTGTACAAGCACTAGCATTTACAGACTGACCTGAAAATTCTGATCTGAGTCTTTACATATTTACTCTTCTAAACAATATTTTCATTTTCTGTGGTGAAGACAAATGTAAACATGATGTAATGATACTTCATATTTGCTGTCTTGCAGAAACTCTTCAGGTAAAACAACAGCCACAAAAAACTTCCTTCAATCTCAGTTTAAGAGAGACTATACACACAAACATATCAGCCTCTGCAAAATCAAATCAAATATCTCTTTCTTACTGAAATAGAAATCAGTGATGTCAATTTGAGGCATTTTCTTAGTCCCAATGGTGATAGCACACACAAAATGAGTAAACCTACGGGAGCATTTTCTACCAAGAAACTTCAGCAGGATACTTCTGGATCTGTTAGCAACAGAAAAACATTGTTCTGGAAAAAAAAAGTGCCTGCAGGAACAAGTAGTAGATAGCTTACACTTTTTAGGTGAATGGAGAGAAGGTGAGAAACAAGGTCTGGGATATCAAAGAATGAGTAAAACTCACTGAAAAATTTTCAACCAAAATGTATGTATTCTTGAAATATTATCTTTAATCAGCAAGCCAGAATTTCCCAAACTTACTTTTTAATTTAACAGCTTAAATGTGGCAAAATGAAGGAAAAGGAATAGAGAAGAATTCCTTCAGCTTTGGTAACCAGGGAGACAGATATGAGAGATACCAAATCTCAGAATTTTATATATCTAACTCACAGTTATGGAGGAAGGTATGGAAAGAATATCTTCAACATAAATTGAGAAAATCTCAATCTGTATACTTGAGAATTTTCATCGTGGTTTTGTAAATCTTGTATCTGTATGTGGTAAAAAGGAAAACTGATGCTATTAGCTCTCCCTAATAGCACATAAACCATTGCCTAATTTCAACTCCATATTAGTCACAAAAGACTAATAATGTGCGTACAGCAAGATGTAGGAACAGTTCCTAACTGGATTCAAAACGCTGTGCCCTGCATGTAATCTTAGGCTCCATCTGGTTCATTTCATATGCAGCACAAAATACAGGGACAGAAACATCGAATGATTAGGGTTGAAAGGGACCTTTAGAGATCATAATAGCCTGGGACATCTTGCACTAGACCAGGTTGCTCTGACCCATCCTGACCTGACCTTACACACTTCCAGGAATGGGGCATGCACAGCTTTTCTGGGCAACCTGTGCTAGTGCCTCACCACCGTTATAGCAAAGAATTTCTTCCCTACATCCATCTATACCTACCCTCCTTAAATTTAAAACGTGTTCATTGTCCTGTCACTACAGGCCTTGGTAGAAAAGTCCCTCCCTGTCTTTCTTGTACGGCCACTTTAAGTACTGAAAGGCCGCAATAAAGTCTCTGTGCCTTCTCTTCTCCAGACTGAACAGCCCCAACTCTCTCAGCCTGTCTTCATAAGAGAGGTGCTCCAGCCCTCTGATCAATTTAGTGGCCCTCCTTTAGACTTGTTTCAGCAGGTCTATGTCTTTCCTGTGCTGAGGACCCCAGAGTTGGATGTGGCACTCCAAGTGGGGTCTCACCTGAGTGAATCCATCCCCTCCTTTGACCTGCTGGCCAAGCTGGTTTTGATGCAGCCCAGGACACGCGTGGCTTTCTGGGCTGCAAACGCACATTGCCGACATATCCAGTTTTTCACGATGGAAGGTATCTTATTTAAACCTTCCTAACTCCTCAAAAATCTACTCTGATTTGGGTTACATGTAATTCTGGTAAGCCATGCATCCTGCTTCTGAGTAACTCCTACCTTCTGTTAAGTTACACTGTAAGAATTCCTGCTTATCTTGCATGGGCACATTAATCCATTCTCTTAGGCTTGCAGTTACTGCAAGTTGCTGCCATTATGTTTGCACAACGCAATTTGATGTTTAAAATTTGAGTAAATTGCCCCAGCTGCTTATCAGAGACAGCAATGTGGGCCCACATATTCATTTAGATGGCTAAGCCAGACTCAGTCTGTATGATGCCTATAATGTGACTCATCACCTCCTCTCTCAAGAGAGGAATGACTACTGTGCTGCAAATGTAGTCAGGACGGCAGAATATTTCCTCGGTTGCCTTGCAACTGTCTATACTGATTCCTCAGAGGAGAAATACATCTTTGCATTTGGGTTCTGTTTATTGTAACTATCATTCTAACTGGCTGGACTTACTTGCATATAGTGAGCAATAAGGAAGGTAAGATGCAAGTCATAAGTTCTTGTATAACATAGCCTTACCTTTCCAAACACACCCATTTCAAAAGATCTCAGCATCTCCCACCTTTCCTACAATGCAGCTCAATATACCTAGGTGGAAGTTTTATTTCACAGGTAAATAGATATTGAGCTGTTATTTCTAAGGAAACTTAAAATGATTTATGCAGTAAGGCTGGAGGACTGATTTGGTAAACCTTTGGGTTATTATTGACACAGATGAGAAAAAAAGATATAACACATTATCAAACAGCAGTTTAAAGACATATATGAATTTAAGTGTAGCCTAAAAAGAATCTTGAAGTCCAAGCAGAGATAAAGGGTATGCAGATAAAGCAGGCCATTCAAATCTTTATATGATGTCTTTCAAAAAGGTATATGATCACTTAATCAATTTTCTCTTCTTGGAAATTGTCTGCATTATCCATGTAATCCTCAAGATCATCATATCTCTGCAAATGAAATAAAACCTGTATTATTTTATCAATGTTTAATAACTAGGTTACGTAAAGACTGCTTTTTCTTGTTCAACACGTTACCAAAGATGTCAATAACAATTTAGAAAGAATGATATCTGAAGGATTTTAAATGCAATTGTACTTCAAGTTGTCTTAAAATAGTTCATGAAGTGTTGCTGAATAATTCAAAGTACTTCAGTGTAAATAAACAGAATTCTAAAATATTCTGTGCCTTATGTACGTGTTTCCAATCTTTCTAAGTTAAAGCTCGAGTTTTTTGTGCTGCTGCTTTCAAATGAAAGAGGAGTTTGCCCTCCACAGCCAAGAGATCATGCAGCTGTCAAAAAGCTTCATGTCAAAAGTTGATACAAACTCTATGTGCGCACAGCAACATACCCGTGTTTGAAAGATTGGGTCAGCAGAAATGGATAAACAATTATGCTGTGTTGTATTACACAAGGCCAATAATTCAGAACTGGTCAATTAAATCAGACATTTTATCTCAATGTACTTTTATCTGCTTGGAAAAGGATACAGGAAATAATTCAGGCATACCTTCTGTATCCACCCACTCTCTTCCAAGTGGCTGAAAAGTCGTTCTACAGTGTCTTTGACTGGTTCATCCTCAACACCATCCAATCTAGCAACAGAGCTGCAATCCACATACAACTTGTACTTGAAGTGCTTCAAATTGTGATAAACTCTTGTACGATTTGCACACACTACGCCAACCTTCAAAGCCTAGGCCAGAACAAACAAATCATTCTCTCTGATAGAACTGATTATCTTGACAATATATAGAATTGGTAAGTTACTCTAGTAAGACTTAATCAGTCAGTCCTGGAAATTTTTCTGAATAATGAATTAAACAGAATGATGCTACATGCATAAAATCAGCACAAACCCATGTAGTTTTCACAGCCACAGCACAACGATTTTTAAGCAAGCAGGCAGCCAGCAAGTCTATGCAATGGCAGCTTATCAGTATGGTCTTCTTGCAAACACAACCATGTTTATAATTGGTGGTATCTGTCCTATCTCCTGGTGGAACTTTGTTACAAAATCACTAACACTTTAGACAACCATCATATTATGAAAGCGAGGAAGAAAAATTATTTGTTTACTTTTGCTTAATATGCAAGTACTTCCTAGGACATGAAATACCAGTTTTAACATTTTATAGACTGATTAACATTCAATAAATACATAAGTATACAAATATACATATGCCTCAAAACATTTATTTAATAAATATAAGGGGGGTGTTGAATTTCATAAAAATAAAATCTGAAAACTGAGGTATTGTAGAATGCAGATGTTAATCTGTGAGAGGTACAGTTAGGCCACAATGCTGTAGAAATCAAAGCCTCTGCATCTCCCAGTTATTACCAGTTTTATTTCTAAGATTTCCATGCAGAAAAGACAGAACCGTCTTATTTCATAGTTTTCCTTACAGCAGTATTTATAGATAAACAAGTGGTAAATATGCTTGTAACTACATAATCAGAGTATGGATTACAGTAAATTCATTATCATCTATCAGCACTACCATGAAAATACCAAGTAATACGTTGGTTACAGAAATCTTTGGCCATCCTAAGTCTTCACTAAGAGTATATGAAATTGGAGATGTAGGGAGGGAGAAAGAGTCAATTTTCACCAGCATTTAAGGACATTCTGCATTTCACAAGAGGATGTTTTGTACCACTTCTAGAAAAACAGTAGTTCCAGTAGATACAATAGCAAGTCAGAAGAGGATTCTATCCTCTCTAAGTGACCCACAGGTGCACCTATCACTACTCTAACCCAAGGAGACAAAGCCTATTAGGTAAGAAATCCATGTCTGGCTGGTTTTTGGGGGTCAGGTTTTCTACACTCAAAAGCAACATAATTAATACACACATAAAGAAATTCAGCTCCTGATACATACCTAAGAAATTTTTTTTCTGAAAAAAAACCCCTTCATCAGCTTATCCTTCAAGAACAGCACTGTTTTGGACTGATGTCACACTTTCGCAAGTAACAAGCACATAAATGGCTAAAGGTCAGAGTTCTTTGCATCAATAATGCAAGCTGCAATTGTACTATTTCACATTACACACACACATATATAAAAGAATCATATAACTGTGTTATAAGCTGAAAAATTATTTCTTCTGAGCCACAACAGTGATACCTTTTATTGCTGCCATTTGTAATAATCTGAATTATCTCAAATTACAAGAAAGTTAAGTTTTAATTGATGTTTACAACCTGCATTTTCAGAGAGCTTTTCCAAATGCATGACCAAATGTTTGCACCTGTGATCAGCTCCCCAAAACATCTGATCTTCAATATATGAATATACTTAATTTCTGAAATATATTTTTATATAAAACCAGCAGCTCAATTGATATCAGCAGACATAATATCACTGAAGTCAAAAGAGACACACTCACTTATAAGAAATTTTGATCTGACCAACAGTAAATGGTTATTAACTGCACTGTTAAACATTTTGAGATAAAAAATGCCTATTACTATATTGTAATTCTTTACTGATGATGCACACGTTGTACCTATATGCAGCTCCATTTCCACTACCCCAAAAATGAAAAGCTAAGGCTTGTGTTCGGTGCTGCAGGTACTTCTGAATTGCAAGACCTACCAACCAATGCTTGATTTATTCAAATTTCCAGAATTATAATTTCAAATACTGAAACAATAAAGAACTGAGCTGTGGCATTTTGTAGAGCATTTCATAACGTTCCAAGTATCCCAAGCAATGAGGTGTGGCACTTGGAACATTATGTGATGCAAAATAGGAGATGCCATCCTGCCCCAAACCAGTTCTTCCCCTGTGACAACGGCTAGCAGGATTTTGGGACCACTAATAATTTCCCTTCAAAAATATCTCCTGGCAATGAGTTTCAAGCTTATTTATGTGTGAGGTGTAAAGTATTGCCACACTGGAGAAATGCCAAATGCAAATAGCTAAATATCATATAAATGTAACTATGCATTGTGTTTTTAAAGCAAGAACGATAGTCTAAAAATAAAGAGCTATTTCAGAATGCAGTGTTGGAAAGAATCTCAGTACTGTACTCATTCTAATTTTTTCCTCTCGCAGTTCTCAGTCCCTCTGTGCTAATGCTTAACTTATCTACTCAAGCTGGCCCTATCAGCCGAAGTTGTGTTAAATCACTTTGTATGGAATGCAGGAGCATGGCCTGACAATAGCACAACATGTAGTGACTGAATCCATGTCCTGTAAGCATGTTTATAAACAGAAGTAGAACACCAAAACTGAGAGAGAAAACAGTTTATAATCCAGATGACACAGGAGCAAGAAGTGTGGGGGACACCTATACCTCTAAACTGTTTGATTCCCCTGACTATGAAGAAATGAGAATTGGCACCTACACAGTGAACAATCACTGCAAGCCTAAGCAAAACTGGAACAGCTGTTTCTCTTCTCTTTCTACTGGCAAAGCAGAATACTTCAGAGATGAGAGAAAAGGAAAGTTTTGTGCAGAAGAAGGGGGTTGGAGGTCTGTCTTTGTTCTCTCCACATCCACTTTTCTCCGGTATTTTCAAACAAATCTATAGAAGATAGTCCAACTATGTGTTTCCACTCAATCTGATCTGCCGTTGCTGAACTACCTTCTCTATCAATCAATTAAGTTTGTGAAATGCCAGTTTTATGTAGCTCTGTGAGCCTTTTTTTCCTTTTTACTTTTTCCTCCTTTCTTTTCTTCTCAATTGCCAGGACTAGTCGATCAACGCATTGTCAGCAGAACTTTAAAGACAACTTGAGAACAGTACTTTTAGCAGCCTAAATTGCAGGTCACCATAAGAACAAAAATGTTGCGTTATAAAGACACTATCAAAAATTACTGGAAAGTGCTCAATTACTCTTCCTCCTGATTCTGTTCTACAGCCCCTGAGCTACACTGAGCATGCACATAGCAGACATGCCCCCAGATGCTAGTGTACACAGAGTAAAAAAAGCTCTCATTTTCTACTGTTAAGCTGAAGAGGACAAAAATGAACTAGCAAGTTAGTTCAACATTCCGGATATTTCATGTTTTTTCCAAAGTGAAAAACAGCCAACGCTTTATGTAGGACAACATTTGGTCCGCAGTGAGGGAACTGCTACTGTTATTTCCACTGTTAAGCTGGAAGTTGAGAAAAGATTAAATTCTTGTGCTAGTTCACTTATTATTTCTGGTTATGTAAGGCACACACTTCTCATGAAAAACTGAATTTTTTTAAAATTAGTGATCTACATTTAGAGGCTTGTACGTAAGGAAGAATGACTGTACTACAGGCTGCAGTATCAGTGCTAGGATGACTGCAGAGGACTCACTGTTTTCATGCAATAAACAAGTGGCACAACCTTGCTGGAAAAGCCTAGCTCTCTGGATTATCATGCACGTATACATACTTTTCAAAACAGAGGATCAGCAACTGCTGCTCAGAAAGGTTTGTAATCTAAGAAAAACTGGCACAGATATTCCTAGCTCCTGCATTACATGCAGAGCCCAATATTATGACACGGTAATCATATCAACACCTCTTAAATCTCTAAGTTAGAAAATTTGAAAAAATCCAAACCATACAGGCTTCCCCTTCAGTAAGGTGTACTCCCAGTCTGACAAGGGCTTCACTTTATTTTTGCATAAGAAATCCCATTATACCTCATTATCAAATATACTGAAAAAAAGACTTGTTCTGAAACTTTTTTCTTTTCAGAAAATACTGTGAGGAACTTCAGCTGTATTCAAAAATTCTTTTACACTCACAAAGAAAACAAAAACACCATTTGCGCCTCCTGAAAGGGAAGAAAGGCAAAACTTGGATATCAGCTTGGTAAACTATAGCAATATTTTACTCTTGACAAATTGTGTGCTTTGAGTTTTTCATAAGAGGTCATGAATTACATTACCTAAGGAGATCATAACAATCATAACAGGTAGCTGTAAAATTTGAAGGGATGGTGTGTAAATATTAGAAACACACAGGTTTTTAAGAGTCAAGGTCTTCAAAAGTCTCAGCTGCGAAATAAAATTTTATTATGTTATTATTAAATTACTTTAGGTGACTCCTGAAGTTATCTAAATTGACTGCCTAATGCAACATCATGTAACAACAGGAAAGATGTCTTTCACTCCAAAAACATAATTTAATCCAAAATGTTCTAGTAGAGACAACTGAGTGAGAAAAAGATGCAAGACTACCTAAAAGAAAATGTCCTCTAGTTTGGAAAAGTAGTTCTGATAATGCAGTAATGGGGAAAAGGCTCTAATAAAATGTACTGATGTAGGCAGGAATCAGCAACTTCAAGCATCAGTGCAACTGAGATGCCAAGATACTTTGTCCTGAGTGAATAGGAATGTAGGAAATTTGTTGAAAAAAATCTGAAGAATGAAGCAGTAAATTCTGACTAGGTCTCACTTGGACTATTAGGATGATCAGGGCACTATTTCACTCAGTGTTTGGAGCCAGAGCAAACAAGAACTGCTGGAGTGCACGTGGATGCTCCAAATGCTAGAGGAATAGTAGGCACAGAATTAGCAAATCTAGTGACCCAATGTAGAAAAAACCTTACTTGTCACAAAACAGGAAACACAATCATTCAGTGGAGATGATTGTCCATCATACAGAAAGTTACTTTTACAATGTTTCTGAAAGCTAATCAATGCAAGATCCCTGCTGGGAAAGTCTTAAGGACATTATAGGAACACACAAAGGGAAAGAGCTTTCAAGTGATCTACCTTCAATGAAAAGGCATTCTGATATTTAGAATATATGAAAATATGAGGAAAACGTAATTCTTGATTTAAAGTCTCAGACTCCTGGTATACAAACACAGGATCTTATCAAGATCAAAAAAAAAAGTCATAGTATTTCTCTGGTACTTGGTGAATGCCACGCATGTGCAGAGCATCAGTCATGTAATTTCTTTACCACTGTTTTCCCTTCTTTGCTTTAGGATTTTCAATGTTCTATTAATTGTTATCTGACAAAACAAGAAGCTACTTTAGAAATAACTGCGTACTCATATTAGTACTTTGGTTAGTATGTAAATCTTCACGTGTGCTGTCAGCCTCCTTGATACAGAGTTTCAGACTGCTTCCCCAAGTACCACAAAAGACAAGCATGATGAGTAGGTTGCCATGTACCTAGTTTTCCTTCTTGCCCTGGATGGGACTCTGACTGTAGAGATTTGAAGCAGAGAAAAGGGTAGAGGCAAATGTCAATTCTGACTTAAGGGAAAGAGTTACCAATAACCCTGTCATATGTCTTAATGCTCTTTATCATGAAGTCCAGCTCGTGGCTGGGTACACTTATTAGCACTTACATCTGCTACATAAAGTATTAAGTGGTAAAAGTGGGGAGGAAATATTGAACAGATCATTGTGACTAATTTATTTTCTTGATAAAAGTTGGATTTATTTGAGGATACTTTACATTACCTCTTTCCCAACATATAAGAGGGAAGAGGGGGGGGGTCCATACAGAGGGGAATGCCTCCATTCATCTTTTTAAGTTCTATAGGAACTTCCTTCGTTATTCCTAGCAAAATCCAAGACTATACTTCAAACTGTAAAATGGTCCTCATATCTAAAAATTAATAGTGTTTAAACAAGGAAATACAATAGCCTAACACTTGACTCTAGCATTATAGACATTGGATGTGTTGATAGGTGAGTTTCTGTAATACTACACAAGGCTTAAAAATAGAGTGATTGTTTGAAGTTACCTGCTTGTCATTTGACATGAAGTCATCCGCTTCCAAAGTTTTACTATTATAAAGCTGTCCAGAGAGCAACACATTAAACTTACAACTCCGCTTCAATTCACAGGCCTGACAAGACATATTTTTTGGATTTTTCGAGGTTATGCGAACATCTGGGTAACAATCCACACGCTCCTGAAAAACAGATTTCAAATAACATTAAAGAATCTCTGTAAAATGAATGATGCCTAGAATAGAGTGCTGAGTACTCTGTACTCACAAAAAATTAGTCCAAGAGAAACAAAAGAGATTCAAATCTGCAATCTTTCATCATTCAGTTGTGAACATAGACCTTATCCATCATTTTCCAACACTTCACTCAGTTCACTCTAGTTCATGAATTTCTTTTGGCTTCAGACCTAGAGAATGGCTTCTGCATTGTGGCAGAATTTTTCTCACTTTTTTTTTTTTTTTTTTTTTTTTAGGGGTTAGGGGTGCAACTACATCACTTGTTCTCCTTCAAATAAATACACTGTCTCTCTGCACTGGCCAGGCCCCATTATTACAGTGACTATTAGATCACCACACCTATCACACTAATACTATTCTAGTGATATGCATATGATGACTGTTCCTCTAGGCTAGAGTGACTTCATTTTTTGTAGTACTAGTAGAAGATTCATGAGCATACTAGTTTATCTTTTTGTGGGAGGCAGAAGAAATTTTGTTATAATATTTATCAAGTCATAAAAAAATCCTCAAAAAGTCATCTGCTGAAGTTAGCAGGAGAAGCATTCAGATAGCTGAGAAGAGATTCCATTCTGCTACCCCAATGTTTATCTGGTTATCAACACATAAAATATTTCTGATTATATAAGCATCAAAACAAATTACGTAAGAACAATGAGTTTCTAATAAAAAGTATATATAACTATAGCCATTGTTGTACCTTTACAGAGAATTACAGTGGTAAAAAAAAAAAAAAGTCAGTAATGTTTTGATTTGGAGCTCACTTCTCTATTCAAAATAGAATCTACATACCTTGTATCGATCTTTCCAGCGACTTCTAGCAATTAAGTTCTCAAGCCGAGGCTGAATGAAGCGGTCATCCAAATAATGAAGGGAGAGCAACATATCTTGTGCATACTTCTTTTGTCTTGTTCCATCTGGTCAGTGAGAATCATTACTAATTTGCTGATCACCTTTTGTTGTACAAGTTTCTTGACATAAAATTTGCAAGGACACAATGCTTCTGCACACTAAAAACTATGAATTATTTTAATAAGTTATTACTCAATATATTTGCTACTGTTACCCGTAAAAGTGATCCGTGCATCTCTGATAAAGGGATATATTTAATTATTTTAAAAGTGGTACATGACTAAACTCCACAATTAAGGTTAAAGTGAAAAGCTGTCATCCCAAATAGAGATCCATTGACTCAATCCAATTTAAAAGAATGGAAAAGGAGGATGGAGGAGAGATGCTCTGAATTACTTCACAGTACAGATTTTGACAACTCTCTTTGTCACTTGTAAAGAGCACAGAGAAACTGACCTTTACGCTCCACCAGCACAGTCAGATGCCTTGAGTTAGGCAGCATAAGTACTTCCAAATACTCACTCAAGCAAAATAAATGAACAAGCATGGGGATGAGTAAAACTACAGCTGTTCCACTACTGTTTCACAAATACACCCTAGACCCCAGGAATTAAATAGGACTTCCACAGGTGCAGGCCAATGCATACTGTCCTGGAACTCCGGCATGTACAGACATACAACTTAACACAGCTACCTTCTCATGTCTTCTAGCAATACTGTTATCAAAAAAACCCCCACCAGAACTGAGATGGACTGCTGTCTATCTAGCTTTCTATATAAAACCGTTAATTGTCATAGATTTCATAATTGCAATTAACTGTTTTTCCCTATTCACTTCACACACATTTACAGTTTAAGCATGAAGAGACTGTGCTAGACCATAAAAAAATCCCTCGCAATAAAAAGCAAGTCTGAACTCTAATTCTAGAGTAGCTACTCTTGATTCAAGCTAATTAAGAGATTCACTTTCATTAACTCAGAAAAATCCATTCTATGTTACAAAAATACTTTTTTGTAATGCTAGGCTATGTTCATACTATTCGACCTCCAGCTCCCCCGCAGAGCTCACCTACTTCCAGCACCTCCGTAGTAAATTGCTACATTTTGTAGAGCAGATAACATTTGAAATAGAAGGAAGCTATTACAACATTAATCTGGCAAAGTTTACTTATTACTTTTCATAAGATTGTTTTCACTTGGTGAAACAAAACAAACCAAACACCTGAAAGAACTAGCAGTGGTAGATAAAAGACATTTTTTTAACTCCAAGAATATACAACCTTTATTCTGTGGCATACTTCAGTTTCTCTGTTTCCTCTTAGTTCTGATAACACCAAAACTTCCTCTTTTTGGGACTTTACTGATTCTTTCACAATCTGACACTAACAGTCCTCTCCTTAATCCCATCTTTACAGTGCTTATGAAACTACATGTGAGGTTGTCATTCAGCCCCACTAGGCCAAATGCCAGAAAGCACTTCCCCAGAAAGAAAGAGACAAGAAGTACTGACTGCTGCTAAACCTTATTTACCTGAAAGCACAAATCTAAAAAAAAAAGGAAAGGAAAAAAAATCAGATATGGAATCATCGCCATAGCTAAAATTATTTATTACCACATTCCTCAGAAAAAAAACATGGAGCGCCAAAGATTTTGACAAATCAGCTGACCTTGCACTGTTTTCACTGAGATATCTGTTTTGAAACTAATTTTGCTTTCATGCTGGAAAGGTTACTACTGATCAGTAACACAGAAACATTTCCCTTCATCTCAAGATGGCATTTTAAGCCTTCTAGGCTTAAAAGAATTAAGTCTACGCATTTTTCCAGGATTAGTCTATCCTCCCCTCCCCTGCCAAAGTTACAGAGCAGGAAAACCACATGCAGATTTCAGGACTTAGCTCTATACTCCAATCAGGAGAAACACCTCTCCCTAGAATAAATGGCTTTGTGTAACTTTGAACGCACTATTATATTATGTGATTTACTTACCATATAATGAGCTCAGAAAAGTGTCATCAATTGCATTTATGAGGAAAGCCTTTACTATTCTTTTGAAGTGCACATAATGATCACAGCGAGGTACTGGGAAGAAAGCAGTATCATCAGAATTTACCCAAAAAATGGAAAAAAAAAAAACCAGAAAAAAAAAAAGCAAGCAATATTAGAAGTCCTGTAAGAAGAATTCCTTTTTACATGATTATGAATTTAGAATTTCAAGGTCATTTAAATATGGATTTAGAAATAATTGCAAGGTACAACATCCACACCCTCAATATTCTGCCTTTAAATTGTACTTCTTATCCCAATGATCCTACACAGTTTTAGCATCCTCAAGTCACATGTGCCTTCAGCAAGAAGAGCCCACAGAAAGAGCTACAAACACTAAAAGAATTAAATAATTTGTTCTATGAATAGCAGGAAATAATGCAAAAAGAGAAGACCAGGCTTATGTAGTGTTTTTTTTGTTGCTTTGGGGGGTTTTGTTGTTGTTGCTTTGGTTTTGTTTATTTTTTCTATCACACAATTCTGCTAAGGTCTTCACTGGGAAGAAATACCGCAGATGCTTGTGATCACCTACACTAGCATGGACTGCCCAGTCAGTACATACCTGCTTCTAAACAACAAAATACAGAAGAAAATAACTCATATAAAGTTCTGTTTTAAATGTCTCTGCTCCATCCAGAAATCAGTTCTCATGAAAGAACAACTTGAAGAGTTTTCTTGGCCAAAGAAGTCAGAAACCTTTCTAGACCTCTACTCCCAAGTCTCACCACCACAGAATAAAAATACATTTAAAAAAAAAAAATCCCAAGCCCCAAACCCTCAAACTCACGGCAAGAACAGAACTTGGACAGAATTAACATAGCTGCTTTTAGCATATATCACAAGATCACAGGATGGAGGATGATGCTTTCAGGTCTCCACAGGAATGACTGCCATCGGCAGCCTACTTCATCCTAAATCAGACCAACTTAAAAAGTTCTGTGCAATAAAGTTTCCCTTCCTTCCCCTGAAATTAAACCCTCTCTTTAATTAAGGTACTAAAAGACTGCAAAAGTTTACTGTGGAAATCAGACTGCTTCCACAATAAATTGAAGCCTTTAGGAATCTGCTTACAAACTATCATATCTTATTATTTAAATCTTGTATTTAACCCATTAATCTTTACAGCAGTACTACAAACAAGTTATACATACAGAATTACCACTAATTTTGATCTTACACTGTGGGATGTAGTATGCCAGCAACTCGCTATTCGACGTATTTAGTTGCTTTTGTTGTGGCTGATTTTCACTCTTTACGTGCTCTGTGTCGTCCTCATTGTCATTATCATCATTTTCATCTTCCTCTACTATAAAATCTTCCATGCTGTCACTGTCGGTTTCACTACCTTCTGTTGGTAGGAGGGGCAAGTGACCCAGCGGTTCCTCTTCTATTTCTGCTTCACTATTAGAATCCTAATTAAATTTTAAAAGGTACTTCAAACAAGAATTTTCACTATTTGCTCTGATAAAATACTATGTATACTAGCTAAGATTTTTGACCATTTCATTACACTATTTGTTCAATTAATGAGCAGGCACACGTTTCCAAAAAATACATCATTCTGTACTAGATGTCAATTACTTTCAGATTTAAATTAGCCATCTCCATGTACCTCTCTTCAGTCTATTTGTAGGAATTAAGCTAACACGAGATCTCCAAGTTACTTCAGCAGGTATTCTGCTTCCTGATAAAAAGCATTTGACAGCTTTTCAGCAGTCAATATTTTTATCTAGTTAATGCGACTATTAAAATGTGACAGAACTACTGATTTGTCATGCATTCAAAACCAAAAAAATCCCACTGATTTATATCTATTAGTCTTCGCCTTTCCTCACATTAAACATTTTCTCCAATTAAATTTCAAAGATAAAACCCAGACCTCCCAACTTGCACTGCTGCAAGATCTCCGAGTTGCGCTTTTTCTTGCAAGTTCTTTCAATTTTGCAAACACTTTCTGTTTCCTAGTAGAAACACTCTCTGTAGGGCACGTTTTATCAGGCTGCTGTTCTTCGGAACTGTCATCCTCATCCATTATACAGCGGCGTTTAGCAAAAACTTTTCTAGCCAGTATGTCACTGTCCAGACTTTCATCACTGTCATACAAGACAGAGGTGTTCGACCTCTTACGCTTCCCAGGCACGATGCACTCATCCTCTCCATCATCTGCTCCTTCCGTATTGTGGCCTTTTTCTTCCTGATCTGAAAGACTGCTCTTCACGAAAGTTTCATCCTTTTCATCTGTTTCACTTTCTGATGTGGTAGGCTCCTCCTCCTCAGAGGTACCTGAGGATTCCTCACTGCTGTCAAGTAGTATGAGTTCCCTTTTAGTACGCCTCCAATCGACCCGGGATTTGGACAGCTGTCTTCCTGCTGCCTTATTTCTTGTTTCGTATCTTCTGACAGGTGCTTTTATCTCCATTGGGAGGCTGCGGCAACACACCAAAATACAAACAGGTAAAACAAAGCACTTAGTACATTATGCCATTGAAAAAAAAAAAAGAAAGGAAAAAAAAAAAGAGTACATAGGCATACATATTTTGTTACATACAATTACGACTTGACAGTATCATTAAGAGACACGCGTGGAAACCAGCACCAAACAAAACTAAGCCTGCACTAAGTAACTTCTGAAGGCGATACACCTTACTGAAAACATGCAAAAGAGTAGAAGCGCCCGCGCCCAGCGGCGCTTCTGGACTCTGAGTTCTGAAGAACTCTGAACGTAGCTACCGGTCCCACCGTCCTCTCCCAACCCCGGAAGCCTCCAGGTCTGTTCTGGACCTGCTCTGACGGGACGAGACGGCACCGCTCGCTCGGGACCAGCGCCTTTCAGGCCCCGCTGCGGAGCGGCCCGCGCCTACAGCTGCTGCCCCTTACCCTGCCCGCCCCGCAGCAAGGCCTGAGGGGACCCGCGCCGAGCTGTGCCGGCCCCGCTCCACAGACCGGGACAGTCCGGGACGGGACGGGCTCCAGCGCCCCGTCAGCTCGCGCGCGGCCGTTACCGTTTCCCGCCGCCCGGGCCCCGCTCGGCAGCGGAGCGGAGGCTCCGCCCCCCTTCGGCGGCCCCGCGCACCGCCATTGGCCACCGCCCCCTGTCACTCAGCCTGCCGCTGTGTTTACGGAAGTGCTGTCAGGCCGCCGTTGGGGGTTGGCGCGTAGTGGCTGGAGAGGTAGAGGTCGCAGGTTCGAGTCCCGCCTCGGCAGGTCGCAGGCAGCTGTGGCGTGTGGTGGTTTGGTTGTTTCTGTCCGGCCTAGATGCGTTCCCGAGGAAAATCTCGTGTGGGCTTGGGAGTTACGGCACCTCCCCAAAGGGGTTGACAGGGACCACCGCTGGTCTGGTCTGAGGCGCAGCCCGTCACAGTTCACAGCAGCTGCCGGCACTCAGCTTTTCTGCAGCCCTGGGAACAAACTCGGTCGATTAATGAGGAGAAGCTGAGGGAGTTGGGGATGTTTAGGCTGGAGAAAAGGAGGCGCAGGGGGGACCTTATCGCTCTCCACAACCACCTGAAAGGAGCCTGTAGGCAGGTGGGCCTGGATCTCTTCTCTAAGGCAACAAGTGACAGTCCAAGAGGAAATGGCCTGAAGTTGTGCCAGGGGAGGTTTAGATTGGATCCTAGGAAGTATTTGTCAAGCATTAGAACAGACTGCCCAGGGAAGTGATTGAGTCACCATGCCTAGAAGTGTTCAAAAAACCCGTGTGAATAGGGCACTTGAGGACATGGTTTGGTGGTGAATATGGTAGTGGTGCTGGGCTGATGGTTGGGCTTGATGATCTTAAAGGTCTTGATCTTAAAGGTCTTCTCCAAACTTAATGATTTGGTGATTCTGTGAATAATTCGCTTCTGCTGTTGTTCTGCGTAAGATGTTTGTTGAATAGGATGCTGGATTCTGTTCAGAGCTAATATGCTCACAAATACATTTTAATAACAAGATCCATGTCTTAAATTTTCTCCACTTTTCTTGGTCTGTGGCAGAAAACTACTGCTACCTTGGAACTCATTCTGCTGACACTTTTTGTACAATTTTAGCGAGATCTTGAAATCGTTTCCATGTATTTCTTAAAAAATATCTGGCAACAAAACTACGAGGAAAGGAAATCCTGGAAATGAAAGACAATTATTTCTCATCTTATTTGCATAGCACTGCTATGACATTGACATGGCAAAGAGGTGTGGACAGGTGTTTATATACATGGTGGGTTGAATTCGCAACAAAATGTTTATATTGCAAGGATTATAATGATTATAATTCAAGGATTATATTGCATTAAGGGATTTATGGTCCTGGGCTGACATTTGTTTTAATTGCTTTAAATTTAAATTCAGTACGTGAATTTTCAAATAAATAAAAGGATCAGAGTTTTCCCATGATTTAATATTTCCGCCGAAGTGTGGCGAAGTTAACATTTCAGGGCACTGCTCTTCATCGCTCGTCTTGCTTCCAACGTCGCCACCTTGTGACAAAAGGGGTGAAGGAAACCTAGTAGTTTTGCGCGTGTAGTACACGAGACGGAAAATGAGATAGCTACAATAAAAATATCGTATGTAACTGAAGAAAATGTATAGTAAATAAATTTTTTTACTAGAATGACATGAAAAGTCTTAGTTATGAATACTGGCTTCTGAAGGAGAGCAAAGAAGTTTTTATTATTCACAGTGCTGAAAGGTCTTATATCCTGATTTTTTGGATGATTTTTCAGGGGAGTCTACAGCATGAGGTCATGTGTGCCCTTAGATTTCAGTAGCAGATTTCCAGTCAAGAGACATGAGTTTTCCAAACAGACCAGTTTTCCTCAAAGCTCCTCTCTAAATTTCTTAATATGTTGCCTACACATTAAGGAAACTCATTTATCACATAAAAAATAAACTCAGTTGGTTTTCATGTGTACTAAAGCCTTTTTGTAGAGCTTGTGCAATCACTATGCCATGTGGTGGTGATAGCATCTCTCCAGTACTGAGTTTTCTATTTTACTAGGATATCCCAATCTCCTATGATTTCAGATAACAGAGAAATTAATATGTTGATAACTTTATTATAAGTAGCAGCCCCCATTAGCCCCTTCTGTTCCTGGCTGTTTTAGCTGCTGAGTGTTTTCTATGCTGCTTTCCAACTGGTCTGTTAGTTGTCTGGCTGTTGCTATGTTCACACTGCAGTTTCTCTGAAGCTTGAGCTCTTCTGGGGTTCAGCGAGGTACAGGATTATATGAACATTCCTTCCATAAAACAGACTCTTCCTGCTTGGGGTATTCTCCTTTCCCTAAGGTAAGCAATGGGAAGCTCAGAGCCCACAGTTCCCAGGGACTGTTTCCTGCAGCAGTGCAGCCTTTGCAAACACTCTATGACTTCCAGGCATATTGAGCATTAGGCTGGCTCATGCCCAAATAGTAGTGCTGAATTTACCCCAGCTGGAAAAAAAGAAAAAAAAATAAACCCACACTAAAACAAACAAAACAACACAAAAAGCTCTAATTTTTTAAACTTACAAGGAGGTCTAGCTCTGTCTGGAACTGGCACAGCAAAGGTGGCTCTCGCTCTGACAGATTGCAACAACTCAACAGCTTGTTAGAGCAGAAATGGCAAGTCATGTCTGAGTTTGCCAATAAGTGGTTTAGCCAACAGAAGCCATGACAATGAGCTTTAATGCTTTCAAAATAAATTTTCAGCACTGCAGTTCCTTAGAAGGGATTTTTTACTGGTTACCAGATTATGTCACCAGGGACTCCCCATCCCCTACACCAAACACGCTGCTCAGTCCATTTATGTCATGCATTAAGGAGAGACATAAATTAAGCACACAGTAACAGTTTTATCACCAGAAAGAGCTGCTAGGACTCATAGGGAGGCCCCCCCAGTAAGACTATGCCTAAAGTGCAGAAATAGAATACAGGTTATCTTCTTTTAATTTTGTTCTGTCTCTTATTCTTTCTTTCTGTCTTTGTTGAACACAATCTTCTACATTGTATATGAAGAGAATATTACAGGGGACTTGTTATCTTGCATTTCTCTGCCTCCTATTTCTTGTTGATGGAAGACCATTTCCCTAATTTTATGGAGAATCCCTGCAAGTGATAAGCCTGGCCAGAAGCCCTGGGAGCTGCTGGCTGACTTTGACATGATTCTTTTCTTTTTTTTTTTTTTTTTTTTTTGTTATTGCTCTGTAGTCAGTAGCAACAGAAAAAGTGTCCTTAATAGTTATAATTTCTCAACAGAAAGTATTTTAGGATTCTATTTCAATGCCTATTTTAAAGAATGTACATCTTCATTTAGAAAATAAATGTTTCAAAAAAGTGAAAAAGTTTTCTAGAGCATAGAGTAATTCCAAATACTCTAGTAATTTAGAGTATTCAAATAGTAATTCTAGTATTACTATTAGAATAACAATTCTAAACACCTTCCCTCCTCACCTCCTTTTGCTAATAGTGGTTAACAAATGTTAGTATGTGTTTAACATAGAGTGTTTGTTAAAACTTTTCTCAGAGACTGGAATTCATTTCTGCACAGAAGCCTTTCTAAGCAATTAAATGGGGTTTGTGAGACCCTTAATCCTGATTCTGGCTCTCTGTGTAGTGTTGAATTTCATAGAAAGAGTGAGTTTCAGACAAAAGAGACCAATGGAGCTAACATTTAATCTCTTTTTGAAACACTGGGAGCTTTCTGGTCTTGGGAGATTCTGAAATGATGTTCCATATACAAAAGTTTTCTTTGTGTGTCTTATAGGCTGGATCACAATTACTGGATGACTTGCATGTTTATTTTGTCAGCAGTGCCTTTGTGAATTCTTGTTGTCCTTGCTATTTGAAAGTCGTAGGAATTGATAAAATATTTAGTTTACCTTGCCACTTGTCTGTGAGGTTAAAATCTTTTATCTTCGGTACCTGGAGTATATACAGTCTAATAGTAGGACGGTACAAGGCTGAATGTAGTTAAGGTTCATTATCACTATTTGAAGATCACCTGTATTTTGATCCAGTTCCACTCCAGTAAAACTCAGTTTATTCTATTTTCACTGCCATAAGATATCAAAAATACCTTGGTCTTTCAAAGTTACAGAGTGTGAATTACATTCTTCTGTGTTGAAGTAAGAGACTGAGGAGTAAATAGGATTTGATTTTTATCTGGTGCTGGTATAAGGCTGAGGCATTCCTACACAAACCTGGAAAGGTTCTGTTTAATGTCGAGGTTTAGGTATCATTGGACATAACTTTAACCATATTGATGTGCTAAGTTTTGAGGAAGAGCAGTGCAAGGCATACTTGCTAGCATCCACCAGAATTGTGTAATGAAAGTCAGGATTTTTGTACATTGAGAGGACATACATTGAGGGGAGTGGTATTTTATCCTACTTTCAGAGTTTTTCACCCTAATTTTGATATTTCTTGAAGACTTTATTTTTATCTTTTAGGGTGGTTTCTTTTCTCTTTGTCACAAACCACATAAAATCCCTTGGCAGCAGTTCTCTAGCTGGACAATCTTTTGCCAGGAGGAATGTGATGAGTCATGATGTGTGACCAGAATAGCTGTGCTGTGAAAATTGCCAAGAGTAGATGGAGTTGCACCCATACTGTGGTATAGGTACTCTAATATATTTGATCTGGGACAGCAGAAACAAGGGGTGCTTAGAATGAAGTGTAGTGTCAGAAGTGTTTATCTGCTTGCTAGTGCATCTGCACTAACTTCTTACCATGATAATATACTGGAGTCTCTATATCTGCAAAGCCTTTCAGCTTTAACTTAGTCTTTGTTTTTGGCCTGGTTTGATTAACAGCTATTAAAAGCCTTCTTTTGTGTGTTTTCTTGCATTATATATATAAAGTAAGCATTTAAACTATAATGAAGAGACCACAAGGTTAACCTAACCTAACCTGTACTACAAAGAGAATACCAAAGTATATGCAAGAAACCCGACATCCCTACAAATAAGTTCTTATTGTGCCACTTATTTCTTATTTAATTGAGAGAATGAAATTGAGGTAACCCTATTTTGAGGAGGTGCAATTTACATATCCTATCTGTAAAGGTTATAAACCTATTAAATTAATTTGCACAATAGCAAAGTCAGAATAAAGGATTGTTTCACCTCATGGCTAATGGTTCTTCTCCCAGATTTACTATTTGAATAAAGCACCCTTCATCTGAAGGTATTGTTTGTATTCAGGTCCTTGGCAAAAAGAAGAGATACCAGGACAGTTGCAGACAGATAATGAGTTTTGAGTCTTAACCTGCTGCTGGTGGAGCCAACAACAGAAGTTCAATTGACTTCAACCACAGGGACTCAGACCCTGAAAGGCCAGCACAGAAAAAGAGATATGTAAAGAGATTCATAAGAGAAAAACAGAAAGCAGGTTTGCCTGGTCTTCTTTGAAATAGATATATATTTTAAAACGTTACTTTTATTTTAGATTTACACTTTTGGACTATATGAAAAAACTAGATCATATGGAGAGTTCTTTAACTGTTAAAATAATTAAAATAGAAGATGGATTTTCAATTTATTTATCTCTGAAATTCTTTTTTTTTCCTTATTACTGTGAAATTTTCACATCTGCTCTGGTTCAATAGTCTCCCAGCCTTCCCTTATATTCTTTTGTATCTGCTTACCTCTCATTCAAGAACTGGCCTGTTGTACAGCAATACACTACTTTAGTGGGCTTATCGTTCCATCTTTAAAATCTGGGAATCTTTCAGCATAATTGGGGATATATGTACAAAAGAACAGTATTAACAATATGTAATATGTATCAAAAGTACCCAAAAGCAAACTGTAGACAAGACTGACACAAATCCTGGTACCCAGTAAGTAGTCAAATATTATGTTCTTAAGCATAAGTTCTTTGTAAGTACAATAACATTGTTTTCTTAACAAAATATGCTCACTCAGTGTCCTTAGTATAGGTATGATCTTTTCAGAGACCACATGATGCAGTGGGGTTTTCCCTCACCTTAACTCTGTATTTAAAGTTTCCCACCCCTTCTACCCTATGCTTGTCCTTCCCTCCAGAAATAGCCTTTGAGTTCACAAGGAGCCCAGCTACATGGTATTGAGGTTGAGATGTGGTCTCTGGTAAGCCAAAGGAAAAGCCTAAATGAAGAGTGTTACAAAAACCTCCTGTCTTGAAATTCTGCCTTGAAATTATCAAAACCACAGACCAGTTGATAGAGGCCAGTGCAGGATCTCAGCTGCTGAGGTAATACACTTCCTTTGAGATTACAGAGATCAGAAATATTCAAACCTCTAACTCCTTTCCCCACACTTCCAAACAGTACTAGTGCAGAATAGCAGTGTTTTCAGCATGGTGAAATAGGCCTGGGAGAAAAAAAAAAAAGCTATTTACTAAGTAAGCTGTCACAGGTTGAATTGCCTCTGAACACTGTGAATGATGAAATAATTTGGCCATGTGAAAAGCCTCAAAGACCCATGGCCTTAGAGGCCTGGGCTAGATTTTTATCTTAGATTTCTTGGGCTATGTAGTTTGTCAGTTCCTTTCCCATGACTTTTCTATTTCTGATGTTATCTAACTAAGCATACTTTCCCATTTGGATCTAGGGGTACATAGTTCATTAACTGGTGTCTTATATTTTAGCTACACAACATGGGTAGGAATTGTCACAACTACTTTTTAAGCACATGGGGATATTGTGAAAGGGAAAGAAAGTTCTTGGTGGGGGGTGTTGGTAAAGTTGCTTTTTTTAGATATGTATGTTTGCCAGTAGCTTAACTTTAAAACTTATGCTGACTGTAATTTTTATTTGTTAAAAGGCTTTTGCATTCCCCGCTTCCTTTTTTTTTTTTTATTGTGTAATTTGCCCTATTAAAAAACCCAAACAAATCCAATTACTACTTTTTATAAATTCCCACAACATATTTAAATGACTTCTTTCTGTCTGAAGAGAAATCTCTCTTTCTGTCCTACAAGTTATATAATTGTGAGCAAAACTGGTCACAAAGAAAAATTTCCTTGAGATTTCTATGATTGCTTATATGAAACACTTAGGAATTTCTTACATTTGAATGTAATGGTATCATGCAATTATATGGATTTTTGTCTTCACATAAGAGGCCTCCTTCAATAGTAGAGCATAATGCATTTTGAGATTACGCTTTTCTTAGAGTATTCATTTTTTTTGGCTCCATTAAACTTAAGTGCCTCACACCTGAAGTTGGTAAAATGGTGGTTAAATTACATGTTAAATTCCAAGCATCACATTCACAAAGTACTTAATATTGTTTGGCAACAGAAGAGTGTAGAGCAGAACATTACAATGTAGTTGTAGGATTGCTGGGTCTCTGCTCTGCCCGTGTACTTATATAACTCAAACCACAATGACTTGATGTTAACTGCTCTCAGTGGAGGCATGAAAGGGGTATTTCAGTTTCCACTCATTGTTGCTGTTCTGAGTAGTCATTACCTGTGTTAGAGAAGCACCTACCAGTTCACATATAGAGCTGCACTGTTGATTATTGTGAAAAGATGGTCTCTGTTCCTTACAGTGTATGATTTAAGGGTGAAGTAAGAGACAGAGGGTGGATAACAGGAAACAAAAAGAACAGAGGGACACAGCCAGTTGTTTACGATTGCAATGACAAGCAGAGGTCACAGAACCACAGTTTTGTAAACACCATGAATCAAATCTCAGAGAACTTTGGAATTTGATTGTTGTTTTGGCTGAAAACATTTCTGTAGCCTTCAGTTAATAAATCATTCTCTTCTCCCTCTGACAGTGCTAGGCAAGTAGGAAACATGGGCAGTTATCTCAGCACTTTAGCTGGGGAGCTAAAGAAAGTAAAAGAAGTTGAGAGAAGCTCCTAAAATCTTAATACAAACAGGAGTCAACTACTCTGTTCATAAAGAAAATTTCAGGCAAAACAAGCTTGCTTCACCTGTGCATTCAGGCAAACTCAGGGTGACCACTTAACTCTACTTGAACATGATTAAATGATTAGTGCTGACAATGTTTCCTGCAGCTGGAGAGGTTTATGCTATAAACTGGCTACAGTTTCTGCCCTCCTTTAGACCCCTAGGATATTTTGCATAGTCAAAACTGACAGCACTGTTGTAGTCAAAGCTATATTTAAAGGAACAGCAAAACTCTGCAGAGCACCCTCCTTTACATCTGCAGTGGATTCTGCACCTGACTGTTGTGCCAAAATTCATTTAGGTGGTGGGTTTGGTGGTGGGACTGGCATCTGCTTTTGTTCCTGCTTCTTACAGTTGAGTAGGCCATGAAGGAAACTTTCTGACAGGTAAGTTCATGAGTTCTGCATGTGACCACACATCTCCCCCATCCCTGGTACTGTATAACCCCAGAGCTAGTGACTTCCAAGCCCATTACACTTCTCTTCTTCCCATCTCTCAACAAATACTTTGTGGCATTTCAGGTTTTACGTTGCCAAGTTTGGGAGCAAATCGATCAAACATATCTAGTATCTAGATAATAGCAACAGAGATGGTCATGAGACCGTTCAGATATGATGAGACAACTATTTTCTCTCTGTGCTTCATAACAGAATAGCTCACATTGCAAATACTTCCACCTCAAAATGATAAAAAACCCCTCATGAAGTAGTTATATAGGAAGAAAAACCATTTTCTATTTCTAAGGAGGCAAAGGGAATTAAGCATATTGCAAATGTTGTTCCTTATGAACATCTACATGATAACTTTCTTAACGTGCTATTAGTTCCAGAGATGTTAATCCCTGGAGTCTGTTTTGAAACAACTCAACAGTGTTTCAAAAAACTCTACATTCACTATTTTTAACTTCCGAAAAATGAGGAGTTAAGGTCTTAGGCATTAAACCTAATTTTAGGGACTTGATTTCCCACTGAAATCCTCATGAATCTGGTCCCAAGTTCTACATAGGTACTTTACTGTCATTAACATTAGCAAAAGTTATACATTTTAATGCTTCTCAGATTTGCTTCCTATTTGTCTTTCTACATACTTTGAGGTGAAAAGAAGCTTCTCATCCAGTGTGAGAGCAAATGGAACCGAATCACAGAAACTGTGGCACAGTAACCCTCCAGACTAAGGAAGTAGTAATCTGGGGAGTTTGTGCACAGTGAGGAGACCAGGGGAACTGTAGCATCACAGTAACCAATGGTAGTGGTGGGAGCAGGAATGATGGATATTTCACAGAGCTGCGGTACAGTAAGGTTGCTGTGGGCTGTAGATTTTCTAGCCTGCTCTGGGTGCAAGGCTCACTGGGTACAAAAGGAAGCAGTGGAGGGGGAAGGGAATGGAGAAGACATGGAGAATGATAAGGAAGAAAATAAAGTTGTTTCCCTTGTACATTTATCTATGATTAGGGTTTTGTAGTTGAGGGTGGGGTTCAGTGCTGCTTGATTTGAAAGCAAAGTTGCAAAATAGATAGGTCCTGTTGCCTATAAAGATGAGACCCATTGACTGGGGCCAGATCTCCTATGAACTTCAAAGTTTAGGACTGTGTCCTCTTCTCCTGTGACAGTAGTTCAGAAGCATCTGACAGGTCTTTGCTTACGCTGCTTCTGTTGTGTCAATAGACAGAGAATAACTGACCGAGGACAAGACCGCTTCTTAAATGCCAACATAAAGTATTTTTATCTTCATGATGTATGCAGTTTTTTTGCTTTCTTGTTAGAATGTGCTTCCAGAAAAAGAATTTGAAGAGATTTTTTAGCATAGGAAGTTATATTTTATAACAACAGGCTCTTAAAATAGGCATTTAAAGCAGGTTTTTAAAAGTGATTTTTGAGGAAAGGAAAAAGAACTGTTACTATGGGGTAATGTAATGATAACCCTTCCTCATTAGTTGACAGGTGCTGATTTATCTTTTTCTGGTGCACTGATTATAGATGATGTAACACTGAATATATTTTGGGACAGAGTGGATTTTTGGATTTATCCATTATGGTCTCAGGAAATTGCTTTCTTGCTGGGTTTGCTCTTTATTCTGATTTGATGAAAAAGCAGTAGTTACTAAAGAAGAATAGTGGTTTTGAGAACTATTTAACCGGTTTATCAGAAAGCAAGAAATTTTTTTTGTACAAAACTTGTCATAGAAATGGGTTAGTTGAAATTACCCCCTTAACATAAGGATTGCTCAGAGCACTTTTAAAACTATGAATGTATTAATATTTTCAAAATTGAGAAATCCCTGTCTTATATTTCAAAATAATTTTGTTTTAAACTATACAATATTGACACATATTGTAAAATTTATTAAAAACCACACATTCAAAATTACTCAAATAAATGGTTTGTACCTTGCATCAGCATGCTATTTTGATTCACCTGTTTGTTCAGATTTAATGGGGTTTGTAAGTTTGGGGGTTTTTTTTCACTTTTGCCTATTCCTTTCAGTTTGGAATAAGATTTATTTAAACGTAAAGTTTCAAAGCCTCACTCATTAAGTAGGCCAATTCCCACTGGTCCTATTAAAATGAAACAACACTGAAAAGAAACCAAAAAAAAAAGTGTGATTGTTTGTCTATAAATTTACAGTCTTGGAGATGGGGCAGAGAGAGAGATGGAGAAGGGGAAAGCTGGAGGAAATTACCATATGTGTACTCTTAATCTGATGTGATATAAGACAAATTAATTTAAACTGCATGGTAGCTCTGCTTTGTAGCGTATCAAAGAAACAGAGAAGGGGCCTGAAAGCCAGAATTGTAGCTCACAAAAGACTGCTGAATTTGCAGAATAATCTGAGGTTTTATTAGTCCAGGAACCAAAAAGCCAATTCTGCTGATACTCTGTGTTAAAGGGACCTGCTTCCTCAAATTCAGGCTGTGTGCTGAGAGATGCCCAGGTAGGGACTCTCACTTTATGTAATGGATTGATCCTTTCTGGTTCGTTGCAGCACTGAAACAAAGTCATTGAAAAACAGACTCCAAGTCATCAAATGTGAAGGATGCTTAGTCAGAAAAGCCGGATAGAACTGTCAGTCTGACTCCAGTCCAAAAATTGAAGCAGAAAGAAAGAATCCCACTGACTGCAGTTCACTTGCAGCGCATGATTCACGCTGTGAGCCAAAACTGTGGCACACTAATATTTCCTTTAGGTTTCTTTTGATTTGTAGGTTTGAGTTTTCCCCCACCTCCTCTTTTTGTGTGTGTGTGTGTGTGTGTGTGTTTGTTGTGCTTTTTCTTTATTTGGTTGTAGGGTTTTTTGTTGATTTTGTTGTTGTTGTTGTTTTGGATTATTGTGGTTTTGTTTTTGTTTTGTTTTATACTCCCAAGTAATATTTTGGCTTTATTGCACAATATATCCTATTTCAAGATGACCTTTGGTTTTTAGATGCTTGGGAGTGGTTTTCCTGACACGAATCGTGCTCGTGCTCTGAGCTGTACTTAAATGGCAAGACGCCTTCCTCTCTTTAACACTTACAGAGACCTTTGTGTATTTTTACATTAAACCTCTAATACGCCATCACGGGCAACTCTGTCCCCCAGTTCAGCAAAGCACTTGAGTACTGCACAAACCTCGCTGCCTTCTCAAGCCGAAGCGAAACGGGTTTAAAAGGTTTCCTGGGCTTGAACCACTGGGGGAAAACTGCTGAGGGAGGAAGAGCGGGGAAACGGCGGGGCCAGAAGGTGTACTTTTCACTTTCCAGCATGGGCTGTGCCCAGCAGATGGCACCTGGAACCCGCGCACCGTCAGCTGCTCGCCACGCATTCCAATGCATCTCAATTTTCCAGCTGAAGTGATTTTTAGTTAACACACACCCTATGTTTTCATTAATACTGGCCAAATGAGGTTACTTTGACCTCGATTAATAAAATGTATAATCATTTTGGAAATATTTGGAGTCAGACCTGCCAACTGCTTTTTTCTTTTTCTTCTTCCCCCCCGCCCCTGGATCTCGCAGTAATCAATAAAAGAACCTAAAATGTAAATCACGCAGAGTGTCTTGCATTGCACGTCTCCTCTCAGCCTCCCTTCCTGCCTCTCCCCGCCTAGCTTAACCCATCCTGGAAGTCACAGTTGTCAGCGCGGGGGTGAGGGAACCATCAGCCAAATTTGTCCTTTCTGGGTACTTTTCAAGGAGAATGAGCGATGCAAATGCACAGAAAAGCATGGCTGGCACTACCCACGGCATTACCCGAGAACAGTGCAGGGTCCTGACACAGCCCCGGCCAACCTGGGGACTTTTACCCACCTGTGGGAAAAATATTTGGGAACCCGGGACGAGGGCGAGAGCCGCGGCGGTGGGCGCGCTGCGGGGCCGGCAGGGAGCGCTGCTGCACCGCGGGACCCACCGGCCTGAGCATCCCCCGCATCCCCCGCGAACGGCAGGGAGGCTTGGGAGAGTGTCCTCGGGACCGCGAGCAAGACCCCAGCAAGGGTACCCATACTGCACAGGAAAAAACACCAAAAAACAAACAAACAAAACCCCCAAACCAAACCAAAAAACCCCAAATCAACAACAACAAAAAACCCCAAAACCAAACCAAAAAATCCCACCAAAAACAAAACAACCAAAAAACCCCAAACATAAATCCCCACAACCCCCCCCTCACCCCCCCCCAACCAAACCAAACCAAAACCCAAAACTGCAGACTGCTGTATAAACCAGGACACTTTTATTTAACAAAATCTAATTTTCGTATTGGGTGAGGGGCCAGAAATGACTGGAACCTTCCCTTACAAAGTCTTTAATATTCTGTAATTACCTATTGGCATCTGTTTAATTTCAATTGGTTTATTTATTTTACAATTATTCTGTAGGAAACAGACACATCTTGGAAGCAGGTTAATTGTATTACTGTTTTGTACATTGAGCCTGTTGTGGTCTTCTATAATAGTCAAATATCATTTTGGCTCAGTATTTAAAGGTGCACCTAAAACCAAGATTTGCCTATTACTCCTCCAGGATATGTATTCTGCAGCACATCTGTGGTTGTGCCATCTCTGTGTTTCTGTTTGTTGCAGGTATTTAATGATCATTAACTGGTCTGTGAAGCACTTGAGTGCATTTTTAACTCTAAGTGTACAAGCAGCCCTCCTGAAGTCAACAATTCCCTTCAAGCACTTTAGGTTAATCGTGTACTTAAATACTTGACTATGTCTTCAGTCACCACATCACAACACCTGTAGAGGAGCTGGGTAAAGTATTACGATTAAATATGAGTTAAAGGAATCGAGGTCAAGATCAAGTCCCATGGATCTGGAACAAGCTAACACTATGAGAGTCCTGCTGGGCACAGGATCCTGGATTAGCGGATCCGAACACAAGATCAGTGCTGATCTCAGTACTCTGTCTGAAGATTAATGGCACTGTCCTGCTGAAGGGGCTGTCACAGCATGTTGTAAATCCACTGCCGTGTCATATAAAGGCACTAAAGAAGCTGCAAAATGCTTTAACAGAGCCTGGATGTACACTAATGGCCAACTTTCAGCATGGAATTCCCTGTTTACACACATTTCTCCCACAGCTTCAAATACCGTCAGACTTTGTGTAAGCAGATCTGAGTATAAGTCAGCTGACATTGATTTAAAAGGATAATCTCTACAAAAGTATTGACCTCTGCATATGAAAGAACTAAAAAGAACAGCAGGTAGCTTACTGTGTGAAACCAGCTCCTGAGGCACTCACAGGCTTTGTCTTGCCTAAACCTAAACCCTGCTGTGCTCTAAGCCCAGTCCGGATAAACGACCACCACCACACCAACATGAAGGCTGTATCATCAGTTCTGCAAAGCAGGAGCCCGAACAATGGTGTTCATATGTTCAAATCCTGATGAGAAGTCAGTATTAGCCAAACTTGGGGGAAGGGGGAAAGGAAAAAAGGTGTTATTGATATGGCTACACAACGTACAGGGAATAACTAAGTTTTACATGTGATTTTAAGCAGCACAGTTATAAATACAGTGTGGAGGCAGATGGCTGGGAAAGATCAAGAACTGTCTCTTTCCCCCTGAGTTAGAGATGGACAGACTGTGAAGGTCCTCAGCTAGATAGTTGGAGCAGTGAGTCATGGAAGGCTAAAGTCCCTCCTCAGTCACTTGAAGCTATTATTTGGACCTTAGCAGTTTCAGTAATAACAGAAAATGTTTTCGTTATGTTTGCAGAGATAATGTCCTCCTCAATCTAACTCAATCCAGTCATATGGTAAGTCTGTGAAATGAAGGATGAATGAAATAGATTTAACCTGTTATTGGGCTCAATACTGTGGCCAGTTCTGTTTAATATCTTTACCAGTGATCTGGGATTAAGTGCACCCTCACTCAGTTTGCAGATGACACCAAGTTGGGTGGGAGTGCTGATCTGCTGGAGAGCAGGAAGGCTCTGCAGAGGGATATGGACAGTCTGGATGGATGAAAAAATGCCAGTTGCATGAGGTTCAACAAGGCCACTTGGATCACAATGACCCCACATGGAACTACAGGCTTGGGACAGAGTGGCTGGAAAGCTGTCTGGTGGAAAAGAACCTGAGGGTGCTGGTTGACAGCAACTGAACATGAGCCAGCAGTGTGCCCAGGTGGCCAAGAAGGCCAGTGGCATCCTGGTTTGTATCAGCAATAGTGTGGCCAGGAGGATCAGGGCAGTGATCACCCCCCTGTACTCAGCACTGGTGAAGCCACACCTCAAATCATACAAGCAGTTCTGGGCCCCTCATGACAAGAAGGTACAAGAGCTATGGAGGCACCCATGTGAGACCTGACACGCTCTTTGGAGAGCTGTGCTACTGAGGGCTCATATCAGGGATGTCACTGAGCAGCTATCAAGCCTCATACAGGACACTGACTATTATCCGCCGCTGTTGTTTCACATGGGCACCAGTGACACAGCCAGGAGTAGTTTGAGGAGTATCACGAGGGTTACAGAACCCTAGGAGCCCTGGTAAGGGACTCTGGATCACAGGTAGATTTTTTATCAATCTTCCTCGTCAAAGTGATTTGAAAGAGCCAGTTGAATCTGGTGAATCAGCAAGTGTTTACAGGACTGTGTCACAGGCAGGGCTTTGGCTACTTAGGCCATGGGACTTGCTTTGAGAAACCTGATCTACTGGGGGCTGATGGTGTTCATCTCTCAGATAATGGGATGAACATCTTTGGTCACAGGCTTGCCAAGCTGGTGAAGAGGACTTTAACCTAATATTGATGGCAGAGGAGAACCTCAGCCCATCCCATTCCTATCAGTTTGATGTCGGTGCCAGCAAGAGATGCCCAGAGCCTGGAGAGAGATCACAGGTCAGCAGGAAAGCACCTGAAGAGCAGCACAAAGGAATTCCAGCCACTCTAGCTAGTAAGTTGGCTTTGGGGGGGGTGGGGGCAGGGCAGGGACATGGGGACCTAAATGCCTCTATGCAAGAGCAGGTAGCATGGGGAATAAACAAAAGGAGTTAAGAGAGTTGTGCACACCTGTAAGGCTGTGATCTCATTGGCAACTCTGAGCAGTGGTGGGTTGGCTCCTATGACTGAAATGTTGGAATGGAAGGCTTCTGAGGAAGGACAGGCAGGGGAGACAACAAAGGGGTGTCATCCTCTATGTCAATAACCACCTGGAGTGCATGGAGCTCTGCTTGGGGATGAATGAGGAGCCAACTGAGAGCTTATGGGTCAGGATTAAAGGGAGGGCAGGGACAGGTGACACTGTAATGGGGGCCTGCTACAGGCCACCTGACCAGGAAAATTGAGTGGATGAGACCCTCTACAGACAGATAGGAACAGCCTCATGTTCACAAGCCCTGGAATTCATGAGGGACTCCAACCACCCTGATATCTGCTGGAAAGAAAACACAGCAGAACACAGGCAATCCAGGAGATTGCATTGATGATGACTTCCTTTTCCAAGTGACAGGGAAGTCAACAAGGAGCAGTGCTATGCTAGGACTTGTTCTTACCAACATGGAGGGGCTGGTGAGGAGGGTGAAGCTCAAGGGCAGCGCTGCAGCAATGACCATGAAACAGTCAAGTTCAAGATCCTCAGGGCAACAAGGAGGGTACAGAGCAAGCTCACTGCCCTAGACTTCAGGAGAACAGACTGTCTTCCTCGGGGATCTGCCTGGTAGAGTAACATCAGATGAAGCCCAGGAAGAAAGAAGGGCCTAAGAAGGCTCATCTCCTCCAAGCTTAGGAGCAGTGCATCCCAAGAAAGAGGAAGTCATGCATAAATATCAGGAGGTCTGCACGGATGAACAAGGAGCTCCTGGACAAACTCAAGCATGAAAAAGAAGCCTAAAGAGGATGGCAACAAGGACAAGTAGCCTATGAGGAATACAGAGATTATCCAAGTAGACAAGGATCAGGTTAGGAAAGCTAAAGCCCTGACAGAATTAAATCTGTCCAGGGACATCAAGAGCAGCAAGAAAAGCCTCTATAGGTACATTGGTGATAAAACAAAGCCTTGAGAAAATGGCAGTGCTGGGTTAACAGTTGGACTCAGTGATCTTAGAGGTCTTTTCCAACCTAAATGATTCTATGGTTATATTGAATCCTCTTGAATTTAGTCAGAGGCAGGCAACTGGTAAGCACCAGTAAACTCGTTTTTTTATCAGAAAGCAATTTATTGCATATTATTTTCTATTGCTTTAAAGTTAACTCAAAAGGTAAATTAGAAACAGTCTTGAAATATTTTGCTTTGTAGATAAACACTCAAAATAAACAAAATGCTAAATAGATTTAATGAATGTATTTTTAGCAAACCTATTGAGTGCAGTCTTCTGATTCAAATGGATAGCTCAGAACTCACAAACCTCACCTTCTTTTACCTCTACTATTTTTGTCATAATATTTTGTTTAGAAAGTGAAAACAGATTTCACACTCCTGAAAAGCCAAGCCAGATTCCTAAGGGAGTTCATTTCAGTGATGTGTGAAGTTACCAGAGCCTGTTTTTTATTTAATTTCAGGTAGTACAATATGTAAATTGGCCAGAATACTCTGGAGAGTTTTTTTGGGGAGTTCTCCTGAAACCTGTGATGTCTTACACTTTTGATTCTCTCCTGTCTACAAGTGCATGTGTAGCACAGTGCTACGGCCTCTCTCCCACTCCCCGACTGGTATTTTTTTAACCTAAATCCAAGCACCTACCCTGCAGAGATAATTTTTTTTTCTGAGCTGAACAGTCCAGGCTCCCCTTCTAGTCAATGGAAACAAGAGAAAGGCATTTCTAGGGCACGAGTCACCTTACTGTAATGTACACAACTAAAACCAAGTAGAATGCTTTTGATTTAAAAAGAAATGTGAAATGATCCAGGTTCAAAGCATTGAGAATAAGTGAAATTAGTATTTCAACATTCTAGTTTTATTTCATTCTGCAAAGAGCATGCATTTGAGTACTGTTTCCTTGTGGCTGTTCAGAAAGCATAATTCATTAATAATTCTGAAGTGTCTGGATACTAGGGCCACACTGGCTGGGTAAATATAGGGATATCCAGGCAGCAAAAACATTCAGAATGAGTCATGACTCTGTGCATCAAAATTGAGCTTCATTAATCTCGGAACTGAAATTAAACTAATGTGCTCAGTGAATAGACAGACTAATTTTAACAATGTCATTGCCACTCTGTATTCTTTCTTTGAGGACAGGTAGAAATCCAAGGCAGATCATGATCCCAAACCATGGGCAATCAGGGAGAGAAAATGCTGCTCTGAGACCCTTGGATTCTCCATCGTGCATACTGTGCAAGCCAGCTATATCAGGAAAAGAAATGTTTCACTCACATCATTGAGGCTTAAGATGAAAACCAGTCTTTTGGCAAAGATACATGACTAAGTGTCATGAGATCTGTGATCTCTTCCCAGCTCTCCTTCAAGTCTCCACAGCTTACTTTTTCAGATATGAGTTACTTAAGTACCTAAAGCTGTAGGCAGAGAAAACAGACAAATTACTGTATTTTCTTAAGACTACTGAATCACTGAAGCTGAGATTGAAAATTAACCTCTACCTTGTTAATTTTTGGAACTGGTTATAAAAGCTGAGGGAAGATACTGTATGAGTACCCAGAATAATTATTCTGTAAGTGTAACTATTAGAGTGTCAGAAAAAGAACATTCTGAAAGGCCCTCAGCCATTTTTTTTTAAGTATGGAGAGGCATCAGTAATCACTAAATGCCTCTAAAATCTCCTTGAAGTGTTATAAAGCCACAAAAAGACAGCTCAGCTAAATCTGGAGTGGTTCAGCCAATAAGATATGCAAAGACTGACTTCCAGCAGATTTAGGTTTATTACAGTCCCAGCTAACTCATCTGCTGAGAATCTCACTTTTCTGGCCCACCTGGTAAAGCTGCTGTATGTGGACCACAAAATGTCCCAGATCACATCTCAGATGTTCTAAATGTGCATTTTGGCTGGTGCGGGGGACAGCACTAATTGGTTAAGTGTGTTCTAGTGTCTGGCCACCAGCTGCCAGCCACAACATTGCACAGCGCTGCCTTAATGCTGTTTGTTCCAATCAGTTAATTTGTCTGGATTATGAACTCTTCTGCCATCAGGAAGAGAAAAGCACTTTAAGGCTATTTCAACCCGTCTGCTCTGCCTTCCCCTGTCAAAAGTCTAATTTGCAATTAGGAATTTCAGCAGCACTTTCCTGTGCTCAGAAAGCAGCAGAGCAAAGCTTTCAGATAGATTTATTTCCCATAGAAATAGAGGTATCAGCAATTCCCAAGAAACTGGTCTTTATCAGAAGTTAGTAAATTGTTAGTATTGTTGTCGTTTATGAACCTGTAAAAGTGCACAGAGCTGTGGTGTCTCCTCCAAAGACCGACATGGTAACCTGTGCCTCACATGGCTGGTTTGTCTCTCAGGCTGGAAGCAGCCACACTGCCAGGGGATCAGGAAAGAGCTCTCTGCTGGGAGCCCCAAGCTTAGGGTAGTCTTGTCCTTTATGATGCCCTAATAACATGCTGGTTGGTGTAAAATAGGGATGAGATGTATCAAATCTTCCTTTTTTACCTATGGGATTTGCTGCGAGAGCTCTCCCTCTGCTCAGGTAGCTGTGACTTTGCCTTTGCTTGTAGCTGAGCCTTCTCATTCCCTAATTTAAATATAATTTTTCTAATAAGATGCTAATTCAGGAAGATATTGAATTTCTTCCTGGAAAAGCACTGATTTTTCTATAGTTCCCGTTATTTCTTCCAACAAAACCTTTGAAATTATGGCCTTTGTTTATTAGTTCTGTTGTTGTTATTATTGGTACAATGCAAATTCCTTCCAAGTGAGTGATCCTTACTTCTAACAGTGTTGTTTTATAATTAAATCCTGAGGTCATGCTTTCTAAGGGATTTCAGTCCAATGAGTAATTGCTCGTTGAAATAATCTGCAAATAAAGAAGGCAGGGATGAACAGACTGGCATGAATACAGAAGGTGGGAATCGTATTCTCGCAGGTAAAAGTCCTTGTCCCTCTCCAAATTAGTTGCCTTGAACCCTTTTATAGTCAACACAGGGAAATGAAGTCTTTGAGGGTGCAATTCCTATCAGCCTAAAGCAGACATCTAAACTAGAGTGGAGAATTCATGCCTGAAAAGTACTCATTTCACTCAAATGACTATAGTGGGAGCTCAGAATGACTAGGTCAAATGTAGGTGTCTACACTGCAAATAACTAAAATGAAGTTAAATGAATCCTAGGGTGAATACGTTTTGAGGCAAAAAGTCATAGTCTTTATTTCCAGGCTGCAGGACAGTTGCAAAGTGTTAAGTGTGTTAAGTGTGTGTTAAGTCCCAAATCCCATTAACTGCAAAATTACAGTGTTTTCCTCTTTTGTCAAGTGTTGTGCCATCCTTTCCATGTCCCTTTGGGTCCTGAGGCTGACAGCAGCGGGGCTGGAGGGAATGTCCATGGCCACCAATGTCCTCAGTTCTTACCCAGCAGGGTTTGGTAGGTTTATGTTTCACTATTTTCTTAATACAGCCTGTATTATATGGGCTTTTTTTCTTTAGGTCTCAATTATTCAATTTTGTGGTCTCTTTATTATATCTAAACTGGTTTAGACAGTTGCCTGCCTTCAGTGACAGCTGACTGACCATTGGGATTTGTGTTTACAGTCCGGGACCTCCAGTACACCCCATGTTTGCAATCTCACAAACCCTATTTTATTCTAGGATCACAGGTAATTTAATCTACACAGAAAATCTACTTGTTATAACTATAAACTAGAGCTAACCCAAAGCAAACCTGACTGCTGGACATTTCATCTCTCAGTTAAATAAAACAAGCTCATTATCAGCTTAGGCCAGGACAAGCTCAAACAAACCTTGACACCCTCTGCTGTCATGTCAATAAAAAACATGTGGCCTTTTACCAGGAATACAAAAAAAAAAAAAAATCATATTTACTGGACTACACCGAACACCATCCAGAAGTTGTTTGGCTGTGTTTGCACAGTGCTGTGCCTCATCTGTTCTGCTCCAGAAGTTGTGTAGCTGTGTTGACACTGCTGTGCTAATACAGCTACACAACTGCTGAGTAGTGTTTAGCTTGTGTATGTCCAGCTCAGCACATGGACAGAGAGAGCTTCCATCTGTCTCCATCCATCTTTAGAGGCAGATTCACAGTCTCTCTGCCTCTTGCAAAAATGCAAGCAAGTAAGAGGACAAAGATGCTTTAAGTGTTTCTTATAGTGATGGCTTAGGTGTTTAGAAGAGCCATAGGAGTAATTCTAAATGCCTGGATATTTGAAACAGATTTGCAACATCCAGTGTCCTGAGCACTGACCACCTTGAAAGTGATCAGGCATTGGGTAACTGAGGAACCACAGATCACTATTGATTTGTGCTTCCAGTTATTAATAAGCAAAAATGAAGGATCTATTCAAAAAAATTAGGCATCTTCTTTAGTTATTATAATTCCCAATGTCCTGGCATGATATTTTTTAAATGCAATAGTAGGACTACTCTACTGACAAACTGGAATCTTTTTAATTGCTTAAATTACTCCCCGCCACCAACTGAAACAGGATACATACTCTACTAAGTTGACAATTACCATATATTAGAGCATTTCACAGTCCACTTAGTCTTCTGACAGAGTTCCCTGAATGATCTCCCCCTCACATTTTTTCCTGTCTAGCAGATTGTTTTAAGAAATGTTTTAACACCAGAGCAGGTGATAAAATATTTCTGGTAATCCTTTAAGGTGAATTATAAGCTTCTGGGAAGAAGGGTTGACTTTCATTTAAAGGATAAAATATGGCCAAATTCAACAACCATGGAAAAGGAGCAGCCACCTGGCAGTAAACAGCCAGAGACACACTAAAGGGACTGGTAGTTTCAGTTTTATTTACATTTATGGAATTCAGTTGAGTAGATACATATCATAGAAATTACTACATTTCATCTGGTTCTGTTTTAGATGAATGTAAAGAATGGTGGCTTCTAGGGTTAGAGTCATCATGTTGTGAAAAGGGTTTCTAAAGTAAACCCAGCAAGTCATGCTCTACATGTTTCTTTTTTTCCATTTAACATGGCAGTCTCCGATGGCTAGCTTAGATGTAGATGCCTACTTTATTGACATACAAAGTTAGATTAGATAAATTCTATATGCATCCTAAAGGTGCTGCCTCATAGATAGAGTTTCAGGTGATGAATATGAAGTTTTATAAAATGCTGAACACACATGACACTGACGCTGTGGTGCACAGCTTCATTTTATAAGTCTAAATCAGATAAAACCACCACAGACACACAGGGCAAGCACAGAACTGATGAAACCTCATCCTGCCAATTCAAATGGAATCTCTTTTGAAGGGATAACTTTGTGCCAGTGGATTCTATTTCAGAGCAGAAATGGTCTCTTGTCATTCTCCTCTTATAGTGGACTGGGTATTGACTATCTTTTCCAAGTGACAAGCAGCTGATGCAAATACAATATATATTTTTTTTCTAACATGACATAAATACAGTTCTGTGCTCTTGTCTGACCCAGATGAAATTCTTACTGTTTGGTAATGCATTATATCAATGAAGGTGGAACCAAGGTTGTTCTTTAAGGGCTTTTATTCCTGAGCAATGACATCTGCCATCTGGCTTGTCTCCTGACTGATCTGTGCTGGCAGACCCTGTTTTGAACAGTGAATAAACCTTATCAGGTGCAGACATATTTCTGTTCATTGATCCTAGTTACCTGCTTTACTCTTATTTGTGCTGTCTGACATGTCTTTCACCCCAAGGAGAGCTCCTTTCACCTGATACATGAGGAATGGATCTAGCATGTGCTGGCATCTTCTGGTGCTGATGCTGGTTTCATAGTAAGCTTCATACTCTGAGATGGCTTCTACTTTGAAAGCTTTATTGACCTGATAAATGTTCCTAGCTCATGTTAAATGGGCTGTGAGTTTCATCCAGATGGCTTGCTGGATGCAGCTTTGAGGTCAAATGCTGCTGACACTTGAGTCAGTAATGTGCGTGAGCTAAAGCATCTGGGATCAAAACCATAATTCTCTTCTTAAACAAACCAGGCCTGTATTAGTTGTTGGTGAGTTTGCAGCATGAATTTCTCACTTGATACACTAAAATTGAGAACTACTTGTGCCTAATAACTCAGGATAATCTATGCAGAGAAGACAAACCATTAGAAGATACTGTCCCTTTCTTCCTAATTTTCCCTGGCACTCACCAAGGTATCCATGTCAACACTGAACATCCTATAAATGGATGGTGCCATTTCTCGTTAATGCTGAAACAGATTTCCCAGAGTTATATGCATTTTTAAGTCAACTGGGAGATTTGTATTCAGACAGAATAAAAAGAGAGCACACTTAAAATTAAAACAAAGGAGAATTTAAAATTAGTCCAGGAGACCCAATGTTGTTCACTGACAGACAAAATTTGTTTTGCTAGAAGGGGAGATGTCAAGCAGACCTTTGGTGAGGACAGCAGAAATATTTTCAGTCAATAGTCACAGTAGAAATTTTAGCAAGTTCACTTTGATTGTGATCACACCTTTCTTACGGCACTCTAACAGAAAAATGCATAGATAGTAAGTGGTGCGAGACAAAAAATATTTAAATCAAATAATAAAGGACCTTTTTAAAGTACAGTTGTTATTCATAATTCTATGATTGCACAACAGGAAGCAATTTGGGCAGTGCATCCTTCTTGCCTGGGAGAAGCAGCTTTTCATGTGACTAGTGAGTCTTGTCAGAACAGTTCATGCTTTAAATATGAAAAACTTACTAAACTGATTTGGTTGGGATGGGTGTGTGTGTGTGTGTGGTCACATTTCTTGGGAAAATTAGACAGCTGCCAAGACTGCCCTTTTTTAGAAGTGCTGCCAAGTGGTTCTTTTTCAAAAAGATGTTTGCTACAGCTAAAATGTCACTTTTAGCTCTGTACTGTCCGCCTATGTATCAACTCTTCCAAGGTATCAGCTTTCCAAATACTAACTCTAAACCTTGAAAAAAAAATCAGCAACCAGTCAACCAAGATACTTGTGTCTCAAACAAAAATAGGTAGAAGTTACACAGTGATCACGGCACTTTTGCTGCAGTGGAGCACAAGACAAGACCCCATGGTCAGTGAGGGCTCATGTGACCACGTTTGACTGCAGATCAGGTTTGAGCCAGGGAATAAGTGGAGCCTCTCCGGGGAGTCAGTGGAGTTGGCCCTCCTTGGAGCAGCGGGTTGGCAGCTGGGGGCTCTCCCCTTGGGTCAAGGGCACTGCCCTTGGGTCGGGGGCTCTCCCCTTGGGTCGGGGCGCCGCGCAGGGAAACTCCTGGAGGCTGAGAGCCTTCGAGGGACCGGCATTTCGGGCTACGCTGCTGAAACCTTCAGGATTCTTAAGACAGACGGGTCGTACCAATCCCCTTTGAGATGAAACCAGTTTAATAATGAGAAAGAAATTGGAAGGACCTGGGGGTGCCGCCCTTCCCACGCCGCGCAGAGGGTGGCAGACGTGCCGTACTTGCCGCAGCCACTGAGTGGCGGCAGCAGCGAGGAAAAGGAAGGCGGCTCAGCCGTCCAGCGTCCTGTTGGGAGAGCGGTGGGCGCTGTTCCCGGCCCCGGGCACCCGCCGGAGCGCCGCTCTGCTTGGCTCCCAGCGTCTCGCACAGCGTCCCGGTGTCTGCGCAGAGAGGGGTGGCCTAGAGCATGCCGCCAGGCAGGCGTGCCCGGGGCCGGTGCTCCTGCCACCACTAATCCTGCTGGCCCTGCTAGTTGTGATACAAGGCAGTGCTGCTGCGGGCTAGAGGGCTGGGTGTGGGGGTCCTCCTCTTTCTCCTCTTCCCTCTGCTCTGGAGCATCCTCAGAGTCTCCCCATCCTGCAGACACCGTGGACTTCCATTAGCTGCCAGCCCTGATTTCCATGGTGATTTTCCAGCCCCTTCTGAGCCCCTTGCCTCTGTGTCCTCCGATAGTGGGGATAGGTTGGCACCAGACACCGCTGGCACCCCCAAAACTGAGGTGGGGGGGTGTGGAGGGTGGCGTCCGGTATCCCAGTGGGTGTGCTGGTGCCAGAGGAGCTGGGTAGGCTGGAGAAATACCTGCAGGGAGGGTGCCAAGGGATGAGCCAGCGGTGCCCAGTGCAGGGGTGCACAGGACAATGGAGATGAGATGTGTGGTGGTGCAAAATCACTTTTCCTTTCTTGGATGGGCCCATACATGGCTTCTGTCCAAGCACATCCCTAAGAGAAAGCTGTACTTGGTTCTGGTGAGATCTCCAAGGCAGACACTGAGGTGCTAGAGCATGTCCAGAGAAAGGCAGTGGAGCTGGGGACTGGTAGCAATAATAGTACAGCATTAGTCCTATAAATTTTGGTCTTGGATCAACCACAAGCAATTCAGTTGTCATGTTCCAGTTGTTCCTTCAGGCACTCAATACAACTCTCCTTCTTTGCTCTTCATACTCTCTTTCATGGTCTTCATACTCTGCAAAAATTTTACGTGTCCTCTGAACTCCTTTTAAACTTCGTATTGCTGACTGGTGTGAGCCTCTCTGGATCAAAAATCTGATTGACTTTTTTCTCCTATGCCTGGTCCTTTAATCGCATGCTACCATGCAACACACAAGTTCTTCTCTCAGGAATCCCCAAACCTGTACTCTCTTGCTCAGTGTAAAGCATATTTACAGACTGGGGAATGAGATGCTGAGATGCTGGAAAGCGGTGCTGCGGAAAGGGACCTGGATGTCCTGGACTCTGGCAAGTTGAATATGAGTCAGCAGTGCCCTGGCAGATAGGAGGGCCAACCCTGTCCTGGGGGGGCATCAGGCAAAGCATCACCAGCCAGTCGAGGGAGGGGATTGTCCCACTCTGCTCTGTGCTGGGGCAGCCTCACCTTGAGTACTGTGTGCAGTTTTGGGCACCACAATATAGGAAAGATATTCAGATCTTAGAGAGTGTCCAAAGGAAGACAATGAAGATGGTGAAGGGCCTTGAGGGGAAGCTGTGTGAGGAATGATTGAGGTCACTTGGTCTGTTCATCCTGGAGGAGACTGAGGGGAGACCTCATTGCAACCTACAACTTCCTCGTAAGGGGAAGAGAAGGGGCAGGCACTGATCTCTCTCTGTGGTGACCAGTGACAGGACCCAAAAAAAGGCCTGAAGTTGTGTCGGGGGGGTTTAGGTTGGATATTGGGAAAAGGTTTTCGCCCAGATGGTAGTTGGACACTGGAACAGGCTCCGCAGGGAAGTAGTTACAGCACCAAGCCTGGAAATGTTTGAGAAGCATTTGGATAATACTTTCAGGCACATGGTGTGATTCTTGGGGATGGTCCTGTGCAAGGCCAGGAGCTGGATTCAGTGATCCTTGTGGGTCCCTTCCAACTCAGCATATTCTGTGATTCTGTGATTTTTTTTTTCTTTAAGACAGCCCAATTGTTACTTTTCCATTTTCTTAGCCTTTCTTCCAAGAAAAGGATTCTCACCTGTGCAATGAAGCACTCTGTGTCATTCCCTAGAAGCACGGACTAAGAGCCTGATGAAAAATGCCAATTACCATTTGTCCCTTGGAGCTTAATAAACTATAGTCATCAGCAGTATCACCATAAGCCTTCCCAGAGGTCAGGTACTAGAATGAAGTATTTTCTTAGTGGTTTGGGTTCCTCTTTCCCTGGGTATTCATCCATTTTGATCCTTTCTTTGAACCTTTAAGTTGATCCTTCTTTCATCCATTTAAAGCTGTTTGTTCCCTTTTATTTAGAATGCTTCCATTGACCTGGAGTGAGGATGACTCTAAACTGTAGATAAAGGTTTTTATTTGTCCTGTCTGAAATTCAGTGTGAGTAAAGCTATCACACTGGCTTGTTTGTTTCAGATTTAATGTCTAGACTATATTTTATGTGATGTAAAATGTTTATAAGCAATAATTTCAAACAATACTTTGAAATATTTTAAAGAATTTTCCATTTTTCTTCTTAGCAAGATTTAGACTTTGTCAGGGAGTTGTCCCAACATGACCTGGCTTAAAAAGCCCCAATGTTTCCCAAGGACTGAAATGCTCCACTAATTTTGTGACTGAGTGTAATTATATTAATATTTAATATGATCTGCATTTTGTTAATTTTGAACTTCTGTGTTTCTTTTTCAGAGGAAGTCTTCAGCATTAGCTGTCTATTTCAGTGGGGATTTTTATCTAGATGTCATAGAAAGGAAGGTAAATGTAAATGGTACTTCATATGTAAAATAAACATTCATTTAATTTCTACGGTAGGAACACATTTATATTTCATGGTTTCTAAATTCGTAGTACTGTAATATCTAGATCTGGATGGCTGCTTTCAGAGGGGGTTGATAAACAGCATTGTCCCTTGCAGTTAGATAGCAATATTAAGAACAGCCCATTCAGCAGCAAATCAAAAGATTTATATTAAAGAGGCAAGTCATATTAATCTTGCCTCGGTTGCATGAATGCTTGAAACTTATTTAACATAGAAGATAGAAACAGTAGCCTAAAAAAGAGGGTGATTATACTTCAGCCTAAAGAAACGATGATAACATGGTGATAGAAAAGGAACTGTCTGTGACTTGGAACTATTTTTTGCTTCTGTATTGAAACAGAAAACTCAGTATCTGCAATAACTGACTAAAAGGATGAGCTTGTCTGATATTACGTGTGTATGCTGCTTCATGGAATAGACATAATACATGAGAGAAGGTGCACTGCAGTGTGTAAAAAGTCTTTGTCAGATATAGAGTGCTTTTGATCTTAGTATTTTATCTTGTGTGAGTTTTTGTGTAGTGTGGATTTCATGTATTATATATGGCATGGAATAGTGTGTTTTACTGATAGTGAAGGAAAAGCAGATCTCTAATGCAGTGTGATAAATGATGTGGAGAGGTGGATGTACAGCTATTTGTGGATTTTGTGTTTTTTTTTTAAGGTATGCCTGAGTATAGAAGATCAAATAAAATATTATAACTGGTATCTAGACGTTTGTTATTTTAACTCACTCTTTCATAGTAACAGATACATATAGCAGGCTTATTGTTTTCCTTAGATGGTCTCCAATTCAGTCAACGTAAAATATTTTCATGGCCTCTTTTGACCAGGACTTGTGAGTTTTGGGTTAAACTTCCACTTCTGCTGCACCAAGGCAATAAGTTTCATGGGCATGACACAATTTCTTAATATTCCATATGTAAACCAGATAAAACAACCAAGAACAGTAGCTGATCAGCCATAAATGGGTCTGCCATTCATCCACATATGGATCAGATGACCTCCTGAGGTCTTTTGCAGTCTGATTTTCTGATTCTTTTTTCCCTGCCTCTTCCATTTAAAACTCCGTGCATCTGTTCAGTCAAATCAATCTGTGTCTCTTATACCTTATATGCTCAGTTTCAACACAGTGACATCCAATGCCAGCCAGGGGCTCCCAGAATTACTGCAGTGCAAATAATAACAAAAAACCACAGCCTTGATGAGAGTTATTACTGCTCAAAAGCAATACAGCATGTTTGTACAAACTATTTTTTATCTCCCAGGAAGAAGTTTCCACTAAGACAAGGGAGGGCATTATGGCTTCATGAATAAAAAATTGTAGAGACTTTTCAGGTAAAAAGCTCTGGAGATTGCGAAAGGCTTTCCAGGAATCATATAATTTCTTTTGTTAAGTTGCTCTTAAGGACATTGTGTTCCTTGCCATTTTACTTCAAAAGATATATTTCTCCATCTATGTAGAAATTTGTTTTAGAAAACATGGTGAAGTATGGTGGAGTTTTAGCACTGTTATGAATCTCCTGTAGGAAACGTGGGAGCTATTCTGATATATGGCAGATGTAGTGCAACTATTATGATGAAAACCGTCTGAGGAACTCATATTTCTTCTTTCTCTTCTGCTGTGTTCGGAAAACCCTTCAGTGTGTATCATCAGTCTGGAGTTACAGAGCTCCAAAGCCGGATGTCAGAAAATATCACTGGTTCCAGCTCATCCCTCATGTAACTCCATGGATTTGGATGAGATTATACCATGAGTAAGCTGAGCCCAATGATCTTCACTGGGCCTGCTTGACTTCATGAAATCCAGCATGAGGATTTGTAATGCTAAACTGTCAGTAGAGGCCAAAGAATTGTGCAAGTGAAGTGGAGGAGTTAGGAAATGAGGAGGGGGGAAGAGGAAAAGAAAGTAAGGGGGGAAGAAAAAACTGATTTCAGATGACTATCAGCTCTGCCTTTGTCCTTGTCCTTTATCTTTCCCCTGCTTTTATTTGGTTTTCTTTTTGCCCTTCTTTTATTTATCTTCATTTTATTTTCATGGTTCGGTTATTTTAGCCAGCCTTTTCTCTGTGGTGCTTGTTCAGTTTTTTAGCACCATCATTTCAACAGCTTTTAACAGCTACACATATTAACCAAGTTACAGGGACCCCCTGGGGGAAGCAAATCAGCCTTTTAGCAGTGCTTGGAAAATCTCCTTTACTCTGATTCCATGGAGCTCTGCATACGCTTAGTAGCAAAAAGGAGTTATGAAAAAGTGGACTTCCGTGGATCTAATGCAGAGCAGGTGGAGATCTTGAGCTGTGGATCTTCTTAGGAAGAATAAACTCTCTCCATGAAACGAGAAAACCTGGACTGGATGCTGAGTTTACTGACATTTGCAAGTATTGTGCTGTTGTGGTTGTTATTTCCCTGTTAGGTACGTTACTGCAGTGCCCAGGAATCACTGTCATGGACTATGACTTGTACTTGATAAACATGCTGGCCATGAAGCAGAGCTCCCTCTTTTGGGGTAGGCTCTCCTCATTGAAGATTATCTTTTTGAGGTGAATGTCAGGAAAAAAAAATAGTAGGTTTGTAGTTCTTCTCTGAGTTTCTTTTATCATCAGGTCTTGGTGACATTTTCAGGAGCAGATAGGAAAAGCCAAATTAGAAAGAAATTTGAGCTTTCCAGTCTTCACAGATACTGGATTTAAGCCCTTGTTTGACTCAGGGTTATGATTTTTAAGTATTTTAGAGGAAATACTTTTTTTAAGATCACTTTACTACTTGAAATCATAATTTGTAAGAGAAATCTTTTACAAGATCAAATGAGCAGTTTTTACTTCTTCAGTGATGACTTTCAAGAACACAGGATAAAAAGTAAAGGCTTTTTTTGTGTTCTGTTTTGCTTTTTGTAACTTTGCAAAGATCGTGGCTGTAGTGAAAGCTTTGGCCTAAGTAAGAGGCAAGCAGAGTGATCTGTGAAAGACTCTTTCTCCTGTGAAGTCCAGAAGTTAAACATATCTGAGGAAATAATATTTAATACTATGCACAGAGGTTTGATACACAGTTCCCACTACAGAGAAGTCTCCATGTAGTGTTTGAGAACTTGTTTCCTCCAGGAGGAAGCAGTTTCTGAGTATGCTCCTAACAAAACAAATTATTTTGTTGGTGACTGTAGATAGCAAATGATGAATATATCATCTTTGCCAGTTCAGACATCACCTTTTCTATAAGAAGGTTGAGAGATACTGAAAGTAAAATAAAAAATCTTTCTAGCATAACTGTATTGATTGAAGACACAAAATACACTGGTTTAGCTGATACTTGGATTCATTTTATGTTTAGTCTTTATTCTCTCTGGCTTTATATATGCATAAATGCATTCTTGTTAAAATTAAAACCAAATTATTTATCTGTGAAACTGCTTCTATGAAACTCATTCTTTGTCAAGAGCTTAGTTGAGCAACATGTAGTCCAAAGTAGCTAATTTACAAAAGATGGATAATTTAGTAGCAAAGTTGTCATGACAACTTTAACTCCATCTCTGCCTTTTTTATCCACACATTATGAATGAAGGATTGGAGGGGTTGTCAAGGGAACTTAAGCTGAGTATCCTGATTTCTGGGATTCAGTGTTTAGTCTAAGCACTGTTTTTGTTTGTTTTTAATTACTGCTTCTTATTCAGAATTGTAGTTAGTCCTGTATTTAGACTTTTTAATTATTTTGGGATCTTATAGATGAATGACATGCATAATATGCAAGAAGAGAAAAAAAGATACTCTAAGACTTCTGTGGAAAATTGAATAGAACTTCAGTTTAACACTGTGCTAAACCTCACTTTCAGAAGTACTTCCTATGAAAAAAAGGATCTTTGATACCATGTTTCTGAATACAATGTCCTTGGCTTTGGTTTCTTAGCAATTTTAGCCTGGGATACAGAGCTAAATGGCACTATTTCTGATTAACAGCAGCATAAGTAAAACAAATCTAGATAAACCTGTTTTTTAAGAAATGTAACAGACTTTCCTTCCTTTTTCTCTTGTGCAATCAAAGTGAAATAAACATAAGGATCTTTCACTCTCATCAATCACTAAAGGACTAATGGCGACCCAGAGTCCAACCAGGAACCATCTTCCTTAGTTCTCAGTTTTTGGTACAGGTAATGCCTGAAGAAGAGATGGTGGATGTCTGACTTGTTTTATCAGAGCAGAAACCACCCTATAATAATTTAAATTAGTATCTTAAGTGAGAAAGTATTGGATGGATGGCTGTTTCTTTCCTGTACTGGCAGCAGTTAAGCATGTTCATTAGCACTTTTTTGGTGAAAGCTATTGCTGCTCTCCATGCATCCAGCTGACTTGTGAGGGTCCTTTCCAGTCTATCCCTGACCGTGTACTTTCCACAGAGCCTACCTGGCAGGTTGCAGCACTGCTGGGAGTACAAGAAAAATTTGGAATAGCGTCCAAATGCATGATGTTATGTGTTGGAATTAAACTGATGAATTCTTTCATTTCAGTACAGTGCTCAGGACTCCAGCGTGTAGGAGAGAAATTGCCATAGTCTGCACTGATTCAGCTGGACCTGAGCTTCAGACTTTGGGCCAGATGTTGGTACTAGCTGATGTAAGTGATATGGAGCAAAAGTTGCTGGAATGCAAGAGTTTGAGCATGAATTGCAAACTGAAGACATAGCAATGAATGGTTTCAGTAACAACTTTTGGCTACAGATACCTGTGGTCCATCTGTGCTAGGAAAATGGTCAGCTGCTGACTGCTGTCATTAACAAGAGTGCAACAATGGCAGGAAACTCTCCAAGGGCAGGATTAAAGTGCAGGCATTAGGAGGAAGCTTTCCCTGCTGTTGCCCTCAATCACCTTTTCTGCAGATAAGGGACTTCACTCTGCTGGGGTGCCTTGCCAAGGGTGCATTTACCATATTGTGGAAAAGAACAGTGCTAAAGGGTAAAGCAGGTGAAAGCGTGCACAAAATTATTTAACAACCTAGGAGAAAGTATCACCAAGCAGAAGCGGGGCAGCATTTTGAAATGACCCCTTGGGGAAGGTTGGTCAAAGACAGACTCCTGGGGAAATTCAAACAGCTGTTGCCTATGTCTGCAGGGATGAATGGTTGTGACAAAGTAAACAGCTGTTTCAGGAGGAGTGGAAGAAGCACAGTCTGGAGAATACAAGTAGAGGCAGGAGTTCTCAGCTGGGTGGATGGGGCTGATCGACGATAAACTGAGGCTTATAAACACTTTGGGCAAACTTCTGTACCTGCTTCTGCTCTGCGAATGTTCCTATCCTTGTAGCAAGTCTCTGCCATACATCCTGTGCAGTTCCTATTGACTTTGTGGAAGATGAGTTTGGAATAATGCAAGTCAGACCTTAAAATATACCTGACCCACGATGCAGGTAACACACCTGATTATCTGGATCAGGAAAGGTCCATGCAGTGTTGCTGGCTGTGTATTCTTGTTGGGAGATGTGTAAATGAACTTGAAATGGTCGCAAAGCTGGTTAGTCTAATAACTAAAGGAGATGAGAATTATTATAATGAACTTTACTATCTTAAGCACAGAAGGTCTCCCAGCACCTTGAGAAAAACATTTGAATTGTATTTAAAATAATCAAACAGCTTGTCCAAGTATGGGGAGGAGTGGGAGCAAAGCCAAGAAAGCTTCACTGGCTAATTTTGAAGCATATGGCACAATTAATAATGGACTGAAACTGCAAAATTAGAGCTGGATATTGGGAATTTTGAGTAGTGTGCATTGGTTTAAGATGAACAGCACTTGAATACCACAGCGACAGGTACATAGATGGATCTAATAATGCATACATTCCAGATATGTAAAAGTGTAGAAGTCTACTGATGCATAGGGGAAAGAAGTGAAATTCAGCTATTACTTTTATTGGCTGTGAACACTAGAGAGGCTTCATTACCTAGCAAGAGCTGGCATGGAAACCTCTTATATTTTTAGTGGCTGTGAGCACTTTCCATATGATTGGGACATGTAATGTCAGAGCAACAGATCTGTTTTGAACTCCTGACTCAAGAACTGTGGCCTCCAGGTCATAAGTTCTATAATTTCACAGCTCACTTGGAAAACCCCATTCCTCTCTTCCCCGGAAAACTTTGCTAGGAGTTCAAGTGGACCATTTACTCTCTTTGGAAAAAGGGATGTTGAATCATTAGTTTTTCTTGGCATGCATGAGTTGTGTTGTTCATATTCGGATCCCGGGCATAATTCCAATGGCACATGCAAAAGAATTCTGTTCCCTTGGTCTTCATGGAACTGTCCTTTCAAGACCAGCGTTTCTGATGTCTGCACACTCATTTTTTATGTCACACAGCATCTCTTATCTCTTCCTTCTTCAAATTGTTACCTGTGACTGCCCTTGCTAACTTCAGGGGAAACAGCTTCATCTTTATGACTATGGGTGCTTGAATAAAAATTTGAGGGAGGGGAACATTCCTTTGTTCTCCTTTATAAATATCAACTGTAAAGGTTAAATCTCTTGCTTTAACTAAAGAATCAAATATAACAATATTTTACATTAAATCTGAAGATCACAGAATTGGGTGGATGTGTAAGATAATGCCTTTTTTGAGTTTAATATGTGTCATGGGCAAATTCTCTCTCTCTTGTAATGTCTTGTATGGCTTATGGCCAGAGAAAGCACAGGAATTGCAGGTAATCTGGTCCCTCTGTACAGGGTTCATAAACTTTCACAGGTGATCTGTGAAGTCAAGTAAGAGGGGCAAGAACTGACTGTTCTGTATAATCTAGCTATTTTGCTTTGATGATATCTTTTGCAGCTAAGACAATACTGGCATCATGTTCTATTTTTATTTTCCGTATGATCAGGCACATCTTTTCCCAGTAGAGGCTTGGATATGTAGCTTTTTAGAAGCAGTTTGATGTTTTTATTTGCTAGACCTACTGTTTCCCTGGTTTACGATAGCAGCACACAGTTGCTCTAGGATGGAGGTATAGAAATGTATTTATATGTTTTATTTTCATAGCAGGAACAAAAAGACTGGGAATATTTTTTTTCTGATTCTCTCTGTCTATAAAGGGTGTCTCGAGATCCCTCCCAGAGGTTCCTCCTTGTTACAGTAGGGGAATGAACATACCTCTGAAGTTCTTAACTCTGTCTAATATTAGATGCAACTGGAGTGGAGAAGTGGAAGTGGAGAAGAAAAGAGTAAACAAGAGTATTTTTCAATCGTGGTGAAATGCTTTTCCCTCTGATCAAGACAAAAAAACAACTTGTGAATTCCTCCCAAGACTCCTTCCTAATGTGGCATATCTAAATGTTACCCTCTGTTGAGAGCTGTGTCTGAGTGTCACTGTCAAGCCCTAAGGAAACAGATTCAGAAAAAACCAAGGAGTATCGGCCTTCATGCCTCCAGATTGTAATGTTAATTGCCTGATTTAATTCAACATAAGTTAAGAATTCCGTCTAGAGACAGTTCTGCTGTCCTCAGTCTGTGTCTTAGATTCCTATTCATTTCCTGGAATAAAGTATCATCTATAACTTTGAAATTTTTGGATTTGTCAGTTTGTGGTAGATCAAACAAAGTAAGATTTAAATGCAGGATTTTTTAATATATATGTCTTCTTATGCCTTATTAATGCAATCAGTCAGCTTAGGAAAAATATGTCAGAGATAACGAACTTGCAGAGTGCATTCTTTCTTCCTCTCCTCCTTCAGAAAATATAGGTTATGCTTATGAAGATTAACTGCTTTCTTTGGAAACTGGAGTGATCTATTTTTATGCAGGTGAGGTAAAATATGGACAGCAACTGTTTATGTCTTTTATGTCCTTCAAGGCCTAATTCTGTCAGGGTCAGAGCAATATTGCCCCATGAAGCCTGAGCCTGGTGCAGGCAGAACCCAGAATGTCCCAGAGCAAAGCCAGGTAGGGGTGTGGGTCCAGAAAAGAGCTTTGGCTGCTCTGTAGGCTCATGGCACATTGTGTGGTGGGCACACAGCCTTCCCAAACCTGTTCTTGCCCTCCACACAGTGGGGGAGGGTTGCAAGGACAGCTGACAAATCGCGCAAGCAGCACAAAGTCATTCACACTTGGGATGATATCCAGCAAGGAGGAGAGGAAACACACCTCTGACTACACTGTCTCTCTTTTCTCTTGCTGCTGTTTTATCAGGTTAGCCACAGCAGCCTTATGGTAAATAATAAATAACCAAACGATTTCATTTTTATTCCGTTGGATGTTTTTAACCTTTGCACAGAAGATAATTGAGGCTTGATTGTGCATCTTCATAACTGAGTGTGCTGAGGACTTTCAGGATGGAGCCCACACTAAAATATTTCCTCTCTCTGGCTGCATTGCTGCATAACATGGCTCTTACTAACACAGGGTTGATGTGGTTGATGGGCTGACAGGTAAGAGGACTAAATGCAAATGCTGCTTCAGTTTGTCTGGTTGCTTCTACAATTAGTCCTTACTGGAGTGGTATTTTCAATGTGTTCTAACCCAGACCTATATTATAGGTGTAGAAGAAATGAGGACCTGATTTACTGCTTTTGACATGTAGTAGTTTAAAACACACGCGTCCTGAAACTATTTATTAATTGGATTTTATATGCTGAATACCTAAGCCTTGTTTGCAGCAGGAGATGTGAGGATTTGCAATTTGCAAAATTTGTGGGTGGTGATAGTCTGTTAAATACTATTCAAAACTAGCCTGGCTTATTTCTCAGCAGTGAGAGAGATCTTTAGGCAAATGTCCTAATACATTCGCCATGTGAACATTTTGCAGGTCAGTGACTGTACATTCAAAAGTATTTTACTCAGTGATAAAATCTTCATCATGGTTTCATTACCGTAAACACGTGGTGACAAAAGTAGTTCAGAGCTGTGCACATCACATGTTGGCTTTACATTAATTCTTAGTTACAATTCTTCTGGGGTTACCCACAGTGACTCAAGGTCTTGCACTAGTGAACAGGAGTTAAAAATGAAATTAATGGACTGTAGAGGTCAGTATGTGGCTTATGAGTCATATAATAACTCATTGTAAATATGAGTGGCTGTACAAGGCTACTGTATGTGTAGTCAGATGGCATCCTATAAAGGTCTGGCACCTGGAGTCTGCTGCCTGTTTTCATCTAGAAAAAGAACACACCTTAATAGTGCTTTGGGCATTCATGATATACTTAATTTCTCCTGCTTTGCCTCTATGACAAATTGTGCCTTTTGTGATTTTTGGTCTTTGTATTTCTGGTCTTGTTTAAGAAAATGTTTGACCGAAGGTTCTTCTAAAACAGCACTGTGTTCCCAGTAGTGAATGCTTAAATTAGAAGAAACTGAGCAATGAGTGATGTATTTTTCTCTCAGTAATCTGCTCTGTCTTCCAATTCAAGTTTTCTAGATGCTGTTGGAAGTATTATGTGTCTGGCAATGCTTGTGTTGAATTAGTCTGGGTTGCCGGGGTCTGACCTCTGCAGCATACAAGAGTCCTTGCAGCCCTTGGGTCCCGTCATCACAGGCTTGCTGCAGGATGGATGAGGCTTGCTGTAAGTACAGTGTAGAGCGGTTCTGTGTATTAGCGGGAACCACTGTGATTTCCAAATGTTGGTGAAGCAGAGAAATACACTCAGGGGAGAGAGAGACATTATAAAATGTCCCAGCTGTGGAAAATGCACTTTTTAATTTTTTTTTTTTTTCAGACTGCAGTGATTGAGTTATAAGACAGAAATCTCTAGAAAACATTTAGATTCAAACATTAAACTGGATTCAAACATTAAAAGATGCTTTGGGGTTTTTTTTTGGTGGGTTTTTTTTTGACTGCTCTGTTATTTTCCAACAATGTTCCAAGAGTTTCTCTTGAAAAACACAGAAAAAAATTAATTTCAAAGCCTAATAGAAGAACTGGCTGGAATATCAGATTGGTAGAAGCAAAATCTGGACCTGGTACCTTTCTTAGGTCTGTACTGTAATAATTTACTAATGCCAGCTGTGGCAGTGACTATTTGTCCACTGGAATGAAACCAGTCATTAGATACTAATGCCTTCTAGTCACTAATGAACTCTTCAAGATTTGAACCAATGATTTACAGGTTAATGATCTCAAATCCTATTACCAATGTGCATGAGACTAATTGAGAATTGTGAAGCAGGGGGGACTAAACTACTTAGTAACACTCATTAAAACAGTAAGAAGCATTTTTCTTATAAATTACTTGCCTTTGAAACGTTCTAAAGTGATTGTACAAAATTCATATCATAATTATGCACTTGCTTTCCTGAGTACCAGGAGAATTATTGTTTTCCAAGCACCCAAAAGTATGATCTGAGGTCAATAAATGAACAGAATCATGATCAACTAACCCACGCTTGTTCTAAGTCCCTAACCATAAGTTTTGTACGTGCCTTTTGAACATCCATTGTGCCTGTGCAACCAATAATTCCAGTGTGACTTGTCTTCCTATGAAACTCCATCTTTTGGGATAAAATCTGGGCTCATGTCTCTGATTTAACCCCTATTCAGCAATGTGAGCCATGGCTGAAGGAAAGTCGTTCCTTTGAGATGATGGATGGAGCAATATATTGCAAAGTCATTCCACTGTACCTATATGGCTTTGCTTGTTCTTACAATGAATGGTTTCCATATCCTGGCTCTTTAGTTCCTGTACCTGAAAGCTATGAGAGATGGCATTTGTGTGAGAATGGGCTCTTGCCTTACATGTTAAAGTGAGACCCTTACTGCCCCTAGTACATTCTGAGGTGTATAAATTTTTAAATCATATCTACAGAGTGTGAATGAGACTGTGCACATGTAATAGCATTGGAATTAATGGCAAAGTAGTATTTAATGTAATGGTGTATACATTGTAAGTCAAAAGACTGAGAAAAGCAAGACAAAATAGAGGAATGCTGTAAATAAAAGCAAGGGCAAGTGTTGGAAGCAGTGATGATTGCTCCATGACCACAGACCTCATCACAGATATGGAGCTATGCTGGTACAAGACAATTCAGAGTGGACATGAGCCTTCTTTGGCAAGAGAGGCTACGATGCCTCCAAGGTTCACACATTTCTTCACTGCTCACTGTGAATCCAGGACACTGGACAAGGACTTTTTAGCTGGTGTCCTTCAGCCTCTATGTCACCATAAGTCATCCTGGATATAAGTACTTGGACATACACAGTCTCAGTCCTTATAACCATATAGGAGGAGTGAGAGAATTTTGAGATAATGGGTATAGGTGAGGAAAATCTATTTCTACAAAAATAAAAGTCTACTTCCCTATCTGTATGGATTTGCCTTGAGTTTTGCTGCTTTGACTGCTATATAGGAACGCTCCTGAGATATCTAAGCCTTTTACAGTCTTTGCTATAGTTGACTTTACAAATCCCATGTTGTTATTCCAGTCCTGGAGGCAACTGGTCATTCGCTGGGCTTTATAAAAGGAATCTGCAGCAGAGCCAACAATTCTGGCACAGCCCTAGCCAACAGGTTTTCCTCTTCTGAAATGCTGTGAAATATTTTGGCATTGGATGAAGGTGGGATAATAAATGGTGAGATTATTAAACTACTATAAGGAAGGTTATGTGGTGAAGTTAACTAATTTCAAACCCAAGCTAATCCTGTATTGCTGCCAGCTGTGGAATGGCCTTGTCAAGGTGTTATACTGGCTTAATTCTTGCCTCATGACACACTGCTTTGAACAAGTTTTGGACACTTTGTATAGACAAGAAATAAATTGAAGCTTTAGAGATAAAGCATATATACAGCTTTTTTTAATTATTTTTATTTTTTCCAAACACAGACCTAACATCATGAAAGGGACTGCTAAATTATGGTACTGAAGTTTTATGAAATGTAATTATAGGTCCAAAGATATTTTCTGTGGAAGGAAAAGAGCTTACTGTACACTATTAAAGTGTTTTATGTCCAGAGATGACTGACACAATGCATTATGGGGCTAGAATAAGCATAATTGTCCAGGAAAAAATAATTGAAAATAGTCCTTTAGATGTCAAAATAAAGCTATACATCATTTGAGACTGTCAGCAGTTATTACATATCTTTGGTTGTAAAGACAAGCTTCCTTGGGAGCTCATAATTTACGCTTCAAACAAAAATAGCATTATTTAGGGCCCGTGTTTCAGCATGTCCATGCAGGCACTGCTGCACCTCTTGAGTTTCAAGTGGCCACACATTTTGCCATTATTCTGCTGGAGTAACTGGACTCTGTGAGCTATGGGAAGTCAGGACACCCCCCAAGTTCCCTGCTCCGCTGCTGCTGGGTTGTACCCAGTGCCTTGTCAGAAAGGGAGCATGGGAAAGACATGCTGGTGCCTACAGAGGCATGACCACATATGTGTTGGCTGCAGCCCCAGCAGAGCTGCTGTGCACAGCCTCCTTTCCGTGCAAGGTTCACGTATGTCTGCTCTGCAGGATGGGAAAATACTTTTCAAACACGAGAAATAACAGCTATGGGTTTACTCACACCTTGGGACGGAGGGGCAGGGTTGTGCCTTCAGCAAACATTTTTAATTAATGTTGTCTCTTAACTAAAAAGAAATCCATAAGTGTGTGACTATCTTGATTTTTTTTTGAAAGCTGAGAGTCTTTGAATGAGTGTATTCATGGGTTCTTTTGCATATGGGTTATGTTAATTACTTCAGTCAGCTTGTTGTAAAGTAGCAAAGTTTATTTTGTTTGTGAATAACCATAGCAATGTACCACACAGGAACACCTTGAGAGTTAATTAACATTGGGTAACCAATTTGATAATTCCTTGGATAAAAGCTCTGTTCAAGCTGATTAATCTTGCTGTTCTGGAGAGGCTGCAGTACCTTTGTTCATATGCAGAAGTAACTTCACAAGAAAGCCCAGTAGAGCTCATTGAACTTCCTTCAGATATACAGTAAACATGAGCCAGCCCTCCCTTCTCCTGTGTTACCAGTGGTTTATACATATTTAGCACCATGGCAGTGAAGAAAAATCATACTCATTTTGTTTGTAAGAGTGTGACTACATAGTTAAAACATAAAATAGTATAAAGTTTATTGAAACTATAATCCATATCTGTATATGAATGCTACTATGAAAAGTGTGTTCCACTTTAAAACGCAAACCACATATAGACTATGTAAGAAGAGTATTGGCTGGCTGTATGATAGATAGTTTTGCAGCCAGAATAATAATTATTCTCTCAGTGAGGATCATGGCTAGACAGGCTGGAGAAGGAGAAGGAAGTGGAGGCTAGCAGTGTAAGAGGACATATTTTAAAAACTGCTTCATCATCTTCTGGTGATTTTGATAGCTCTTTCTGCTGAGAGAGGTAGAATCACACACCTTTTCTGTATATGTGTGTTTACTTATATAAATAAAAACATAAGATGCAGTCTGTAAAATCTGCGCTTTACATCATAGTTATACAAAGAAAAAGGAGGCATGTCTGTGCTTATTTGAACGTCCAGGAAGTGATGATGGGAGTTTTGAGAACATCTGGATGAAGGGAATAATAATGGGTGCATAAACTCTAGAAGTGGTTGAATCAGGTCTGTGAGTATGTGAAGGGTATTTAACAACAGGAGGAGCACTCAAAGAGCAATTGTGTGGTTATGGTGAGAGCCAGAGAATGAAAGTACTCTGAAAAGATGCAGCCTGGCTGGGCACACACTACCCAACTATGGGTTTGGAAATCTTCTGGAACAAATTTTCATGCATTTGTTTTGATTGAAGTGGATAGAATTATTAATACAGCAGGAATTAAAATCAGAAAGGATCTGGGGAAAGCTATCTCAAAAACATATAATTCCTAATCCTGAGGGAAAGAAGATTAAGAATCATCTCACCAATTAACTTTGCCAATGGGGAGAAAAGAGGATATGCAACAAGGAACTTGTGACTGCATTAGAACTTCCTAAAGATCTAAGAGTCAAAGAATGATACAAAAATTTGCACTCAATATTTGACGATAAATATTGCAATTGTTATGGTAAAACCAAGAAAACAGCATGAAATACAGTGCAGATATCAAGGAATATAAGGAAAAATCTATATATCTATTAGAACAACAATCTGACAGGGACTTCAAGCATTTTGAAAGAAGGGCTTAAAACTGGAATGAATCTGGTTAAAACAATATATAGAGGGTTTAAAATCACAAAAATGGAGTTTGATAAAGACAATCTGAAGACTGTATTTTAGAAAACAAAAATACAGTACAGCAAGGGGGAAAGTAGTTACTCCACAGTGCTGTGCAAAAAGATCTGGTGGTGTTGGCAGATGACAGACTGAAGATGGGTCAACAATGCAATGTTGGCTTAGGAAAGTATTTATGTCTCTCTTGAATTCATTGACAGCCATATCCTAGGTGAAACATGACGTTAACTAATTTATTTTATCTCACATTTACCAAACCTGTGTTGGAGTACTGTTTTGGATGTCACATTTTAAGAAAATGCAGAATAATTTAAAAAGGGCTCAGCAGGGAGAAATGTGACCTATGAGAAAAAGCTGGAGGAATCATCTTGTCTAGGAAAGGGAGGGAAGAGTGAACAGGACTGGAGTTTGCAACCATATTGAAGGCTTAAGGGGGCTGGTGATTAACGGTTCTCCATGTTCATGGAAAGAAGGATGAGAAGTAATCAGCTTAATTTGTAGTGAGGGAGGTTTAGGTGAGATATTAGGAGTAACTTTCTAACGGTAAAGATACTTAAGCACTGGAACAGATTATCTCGGGAGTCTGTGCCGTTCCAGGCACTGTCAGTTTTAAGAAAGATCTAGTCTGTCAGAGATGGTCTAAGGTTGGCTGAGCTTGTCTGAAAGCTGGAAGAGCTTATGACCCCTTAAAATTCACCCCTTTCCCATAGTACTGTCATATGTGTTATATAGGTAATATAATATATAATGAGTAAACTCTTTCCTAAAAGTTGATGGTTTTGCATATTATTAGTCACCATTTTCAGAAGAGCATGTGAAAACCTTACAATTGAGGCCTTCATAGAATGGGGAAAGACTCATGTAGTAGTCCTGAGAGTTTCAGGGATTTAGGAGGTTCCTCAAAAGTCTGAATCTGAACAGCTCACTACATAGTTCTGTTTCACCAAGTTGGGTCTCTCCATGTTACCTTTGCAGAAATTAAAATATAATGAAGCACTCATGCTTCATCCTTGTGACTTTTGGCCTCTATTACTGCTCCTTACTGCAGTGCTGTGCCTCACAGTAGAAGTGACTTGAAAGTGTCATACACCATTGCTGGGTAACATCTTTAATTTTCCTTAAAGTAATTGCATGCTGTCCATGAAGCAAGGCAAAGATAGCCAAAATAAATAAATTAAAAAAAATCTGCAGTCTTAACTGAGGGCTTGATTCTGCAATCTACTCTTTTGAAGACAATGGTAGAGTCAAGACTTTTTCAGATGCACAGAAAGGAAAAGAGTGTGTGATTGAATTAGTTTCTTCCAAGATGAAATAAGGAATCTGAAAGGATGAAAAAAATTTTATTATATCTCCAAATCAGTAAATACTTAATCAAAGGTTATTTAGCTGTACTTAGATTAAAAGCGTCTATATTTAGATTAAAAGCAGTTTTCTTTATGGTAGTTTTAAGGTTTGTCACAGAATCATAGGGTAGTGGAATGGTATGGGCTGGGAGGTACCAACTCTTGTCCAAACCCCTTCTCACAGCTGGTCCAGGATCTTGTCCAGGCAGGTTGTAAATATCACCAAACACAGAGATTCCATGACCTCTCTGTGCAGCCTGTGCTGATAATTGACCAACTTCATGATTGAAATGTTTTTCTGACATCTAATTGGAATTGCCTGTGTTTCAGCTCATGACTATTAACCCCTAACCCTTTTGCTATCAGCCTCAGCCTCTAAGAAGTGTTGGCCTCTGGCTTCTCCACATCCTCCTATTAGGTATTTCTTTTAAAGGCAACAACACCCCTCTGAGCCTTCTTTTCTCCAGCCAGAATGAATCCAATTCCCTTACAGGGCAAGAGCTCCATCCCTTTACTGGACTTGCTCCAGTTTATTATTTCTTGTACAAATCCAGTCATAATACTCCAGATATTATCTCATGAGTGCTAAATAGAGGGGAAGGATCACCCTTTTCAATCTGCCCAGGAGACTCTTGACCTTTTTTGCTGCAATGACCCATTGCTTATTCATGTTGTTGTCCACTGGGACACCTAAGTACTTTTCTGCAAAATACTTTTCAGTAGCCTGCACTGTTATGTAGGATTTTTGTGCAATTTTAAACGCAGGTACTAGGTTTGAAATGCCATGTAAAGGACCTCTGAGTCTGTGTTTACACTAGTAAAAATAAAATTAACCTTGCCAGAGGCCTAAATGCTGAAAACTTGTGCAAGCTGTTAAATTATTAGTATAACCACTGGCAAGGTTCTGGCCTTGTCTATTAGCATGATAACACTGAGACGTGATCTGGTGGTGTTTGTCATAGATCAGCATCCATTCCCAGTGTCCAGCTTGTATTAGAGATTACAGAATTTAGTTGCATGCACCTGATCGATAGCTCACCGGGTGGCCTCAGTAGACAGAGTGTTTCTTGGTTCATATTGTTTATTATTTTAAATACACCCTGAGAGTCCATTCTGGTTGTGGGAGAAGGCTCCTTCACCTGCCCGTGGATGAACTGTGTGCCTAACAAGATTAGTGCACAGTCTGGTAGGGTTTTTGTCTCCCTGTTTGAATATTTATATGACTTCTATGGTATAGCTGAATGTTAATGGTCATTTTGTAATTGAACACTGCTAAATGCATGATATTGAGAACACATCTAAAAACACAAATTAATGTCTTCATGGCATTCTGAGGTTTAATTGTGGGAAAAGGTGTGTGCATAGTGTCCAAGTGAGTAAATATGAGCCACTGGGGATTGCAGGGCGTCATGCTTAGTAAATACTGAGCAAAAATGGAAGCAAAGCTCAAAGAATCAGTTCAGAAATGGTTAACTCTGTTTAGGAGTGTTTGGGATCATTCTAATCACAGTTTTTGTGCAGTCTAGATAATCTGAGTTGAAGATAGGCAGGGAGCAGAAGTTGTTGCCTTTGTTGCCCTTCGTCTGCTGGAGCTGAAGAGCTAAAGAAAAGGTAAACAGGAGTGTGCTTTTCCTGCCTTCATGCCTCACAGAGAAGTCATCTTTCTGCATGGGGTTGGTGGGTCATTGGACAGATGGGCTACTGCAATTTAGCCATTTTGGTCCTTGTAGGCAGGTGCTGGACACAGTGATCCTGGCGTCCCTCAGTATGGTAGGTGTAACATGGAACACATCTGGCACTGTTGGTGGTTTCTTTTTCATCCCTGTTAATCTGAGTGACTGGAAAGGAAATATAGACATTCTTATCTGGACTCTATTCCCCTGCTGAGACATCCAAATGAAAGAGTCAGAATACTTTATGTAAGGTTTTTAATTTTGCCTCATAAGCCTTACTGCAAGTTATTTATTTTTAGAAATATTAGGGACAGACATTATGCAATATGGATGTTCAGTAATTACTGAGTGAAGAACAGAAATAATTCATCCTCTGGCTCCCTTTCTGGCTTTCATCCAGTCAGTAGAGTGGTCCTTGTAAGAGACAGGAAATAGGTACCCGATGTGGTCCCTCACAGTGTTTTAGGATTAGTCCCCCTGCATTAAACACGTGTTTCCATACAGTCCACTCACAGTGCCCCAGTGACATCTAGAAGGACTTTCTTCTGATCAGTTCTGACCACTGGGAATGGCAGGAGGGACCTGCAGCTGGAACAGTGTGGTGAAAGTTCTCTGTCCTTCCAGCCACTGGAGTTCTCTCCAGTGTGTATCCTCAAGCAGCCTGCTTAGCCCCCCTCTTGGAGCTTTCCACCCTGCCCTTATTTTTTCAGTGGATAGCATATATCATAGAATCATGCAATCACAGAATGGTTTGGGTTGGAAGGAACATTGAAGATCATCCAGTTCCAACCCACCTGCCATGGGCAGGGACAGCTTTCACTAGACCAGGTTACTCAAGGCCCCATGCACCCTGGCCTTGAACACCCCCAGGGATGGGGCATCCACCACTTCTCTGGGCAACCTGTGCCAGTGTCTAACCATCCTCACATCAACATCTAATCTAACATCTAATCTAAACCTATCCTCATTCAGTTTAAAGCTCTTTTCCCTTGTCCTATCACTACATGCCTTGTAAACAGTCGCTCCCCAGCTCTCTTGTAGCCCCTTCAGGTACTGAAAGGTGCTGGAAGATGACCTCAGATCCTTCTCTTCTCCAGGCTGAACAAGCCCAACTCTTTCAGCCTGTCTTCATAGGAGAGGTGTGCCAGCACTCTGTTATTTATGGCCCACCTCTGGACCTACTTAAGATGTCCACATCCTTCTTATGCTGGTGACTCCAGAGCTAGCCACAGTATCAAACAGTGCTGGATTTTGAGGGTTATCTAATATGGTAATGAGGATTAGGTCCTGGATCTGAGCCACCATATGCCTACAAAACAATGCAGACTGGGTGTAAACTGGATGGTGTTTGCACGTTTGTACAATGACTGGGGAGTCCTGATGGACAAGTTGAACAAGAGCCAGCAACATGCCTTTGCAGTGAAGAAGGGTGCAGAACCACATCCCAAACTGCATTAATGGAAACATAGGCAGCAAGCTGAGGATTGTCATTCTTTTCCTCTACTTGGGATTTATGAGTGGTGCCTGGAGCACTGTGTCTGATTTTGGGTTTCCCAGTAACCTGGAACATACCCATTCTTTCCTCCAAGTGACTCCTATTTTGCCCTCCTGTTTTACCTCAACTGAGAGAGCTAGTCACAGCTGAGGCTGGGCCAAGTGCTCATAAAAAAGGAGGTTCAAAATGCCTCATGATTTTTAATGGGGAGGTTGTGCTGCAAGTTCCTTTGAGCCTATTTGATGATCACATCCAGGCTAACAAATGCTCAAGGCAGCCCTTGGACAGAGACAAAGGTCTGTGTGTGCAGGCTCTGCAGGCAGAGGGGATAAAGGCAGAGAGACTATGCCTCATCTTCACAATTATTATCTCCATTAATAATTTTTTTCGGCTTGTGATTCAACCTGGGATTATTGGAAAAGTTTTCCTGGTGTGCCTTGAGCCTTTAATTTGCCAACACTTTCTGCACCACCAGGCCTGAAGTGTAAGTTATGAGAGAATAAAGCATATAACAAACTCCTACACAAGCCATAGGTTTTGGGCTATTTAAATTACAGCTGAGAGAGGGGAAATCATGCAAAATCTTTGGGGAGTACTTGTTCAAAAAGCTGGAAAGATTCAGCACAGTTTCTCTCTCTCAGTTTTATGGCTTCCTCACTCAGATGCAACAATAAAAATGTTCCACTGGATTAGCCAGGTGGCTGAACTGTGATTTCTCTGAAACACTTTTTCACACTCTAAAAGCCTAATGACAAGCAATCAAGAACATGTTAATTGGGACAATTGCCCCCAGGGGACCCTGGGGTCCTGGGAAGTTGAAGGTTTTCATTAGTTCTATAGAGCTGGCTGCAAAAAATCCCATTTCTTATCCATAGGAAAAGGCTTAGAAATGTGGTTAAATATGAATTTCCAAGTAAAGGTAAAATGTCCAGACCTTTTTACTTCACTCCCTAGAGGGTCTTTTTTAATTTATTTTTGTCACCAGGGCTTCCTTGCCTCTTGATGGTTCCTCACAGACTTGTTCTGAGTGGGTATTGGGGTTAGGAGGACAATTATGCAGCTCCTCAGTGCCTACCCATTGGTTCATGCACACTGAACTGAAACTGGCTACCAGGTTCCTTTGCAGATCTGCAGCCACACAGTCTGTGACCCCAGGGACCAAAGGTAGCTCCTCCTTTAACCACTTGGTCCTCTCAGTGGTCCCGGACAGCCTGACCAGCTAGAAGGCATGCCGTGGCTTTTTTCCCCTGCTGTGCATCACCCCTGGTCTCATGGAAGTACACTGGACAGATTTCCCTATTATTTTTTAATTTTAGAGTTCTAATTGAAAATAATTGAGGAGCCTGTCATTTAAACTGCCATCAGTAGGCTTATATCATCAGCTTGTTGAATTGACAGCCTGCTTCACACGTCCTAGAGATAGTGCCTTGGCTTGTTTGACTGCCAGACTCTGGGGCTTTGACTAGATGAGCATCAACAGCAATGCAAAGTGGGTAGCTGCCTGCCCTGGGGGCGTTTTGTGGCAATGTCTACAGGAGCTGCAGAGGTCTGCAGAAATGGGGTCATGGAAAGTGTCTGAGGCAGCAGTAGTTTCCTCTCTTCTGTCCTGCAGATTTGTAAGATTAATGTGGGCTTCCTTAGAGATGGGACAGCTATTTGCTATCCGTAAAAGTTAATGTAGCAGGGGAATTCATAGGAAAAATGCATTTAGTTAAGAGTCATCACTCAATTTAAGTGAATTCTGGCAACAGAAGTTTTATTATTGCCATGGCTTAGACAGATGATGATGTTTGTCTAAGTAAATGCTTTCTTTCTGAGTGCCTCATTACCATTAGGAGAGGATTCAGCTGCAGAAAGGGAAGGCATTTCTCTCCCAGTGGCAGCAGGTGCCATGGAGCTGGTGAGCCTGAAGTGATCTCTGTGGTGGGGAATCTCTGAAAAGGGCAGTGGAGCAGCTCTCCTGCAGCAAGCCTCAATGGTCCACTCTCAGGGGCATCTCTCTGGTCTGCAACAAGCCATGCTACCTACCAGCTCACACTGAGAATCACTGATAACCTTTTGCTCCATTAAACAATATTATTTTCTGTATCTGAATGGTGTTTTTTTATGAGTCTTCCAGGAAGCTCAGACACTGCAGCAGCTACTCTGAAACACGGTATGTGACCCTGCTCGTCTCCTGTAGCTTGTACTCTTCTAGAAGATGCGCCTTGTGGAAATGGGGCTCATTTGGCTAAAGCTCACGGCTAATAGGATGAGCATCCCTCAGGCTGTGCTATATGTGTTGCTAAGTCTTGCTCCATATTCCACCTCTATTCTGTTGCAGGAAAGACTTGTCTCTGAAAACCAGCTGAGGGATGAACCCCTGTGAACCCTTCAGGGTTTGATTTGGCACTTATTGTGTATTTGGCACCATGTTGTGCTCTTCAGCTGTTGTGCTCTTCTTGCCTGCAGGTATTTAACAGTAAACACTGCAAAAGGCTTGCTTGGCTGAAGATTAGCAGACTGACACTTCACTGGGGTCACCCAAGAGTGGCAGAGCAGGGATAAGAACTCCTGTCTAGACGTCAAAAGCTCTTCTCTGATCCCTGGGCTGCTGTGCCTCTGAGCTGTACAGGAATCAGCCTTTTTATCTCTCAACACAATTCTTCATGAGGACTGCATTTCTGATTCCCTATTTCTACTCTGTAACAAGCCTTGGTATCCTGATGAGAAGCTCTTGCTACGTCCCTAGAAATTTCTGCTGCTGACTGCTTCTGGACTATTCCATGTTCCCCTTTCTTTCTTGCACTTCTCTCGTGGCCTGAAAATCATAACAGGGACAAGTAAATATTAACTTATGTGTAAATATTTCTTAAATAAGTAACAGTAAAATAATATTTCAAAAAAAGAATATTTCAAAATCTTCACATACATCTTTCTGTAGCCTGCTTGGTAAAGGCTAACCAATTGAATATAAGGACATAACCCTGAAAGACAATATGGATATTTTGAATACTATGTGAAAAAAAAAAGTGAAGTTTCTAATCTGTGTTACAGAACACTGAATAAGAGCTGTGATTTATTTTTGCATTCATATGTAATTATCACGGGGTTACAGTCAGTAAGATGATTAATTCCTCCACTTTTATCTGTGCTGACAGTCAGGCAAGGTGGTTTTTGCTATCACCAAAGTGCAGATACATATCAAGATCCAGATCAGCAACTTGCCTCTCCAGTGTTCCCATCAGGACCTCAGGAAAGTCAGACAGGTGAGTAAGATGCCTCTGGTCTCCTTGTGTAGACACTGGTGTGTTTTCTGAGTTATACCGCACCTGAGTACCTTCAAAGATAACTATATTGCTCAGTACAGATTCAGGAGACTTAATCCAGGTGAAGGCTTTGCACTGGAGCCTGGTTCTTCACTGTACTGCTGAGGAAATGTTTTCACAAAGGTTTTACGCTTGTGTTTTGTCTTTGAGGATCTAAAAAAAAAAAAAAAGGGTGAATTGAGAAAAAGTGTGTTTAAAAACAACAGTGAACTTTCTGTTAGAGAATGTTGGAGAACTCTGAACTTTCTGTTAGAGAATGTTCTTCTCCTCCCTGTCAGTTTTGTCCCCCTGGCCTTCCTCTATCCCTTTGCTCTCCCTTTTTGCAAGATTATCCAGTGCTCATTGGCCTTCAACCCTGCCGGTTTGCCCTCCCTGGGGAGCTGACCTGTGGTGCATAGCTCAGGGTATCTTACTGGCTGGACTTGTGTGTTGGCTTCATCAGGGTCGTGCAAATTACTGTAAGAGAGTCAGTAACCTCATACTGTGCTGGGGTAGCCCTTATCCTGAGAGGCACATGGCCTCACCGGCCTCTGGGGAAGGATGCTGCAAGGTGTCTCTCTGCTGCAGGTGCCCTATTCCCTCTACTTGAATTTCAAAGAAACTCATTGACATCCTCTGTGACTCAGAAACACTTCATAGATGAGGCTGCAGCCAAGAAATTGTGCAAGCTCAGCACCCTATTTCATGTGCCTGAGCTGTACACGTGTGTGAGGAGATCACGTTGGTGCAGGGCTGTGTGTACAGCAGACCTATAGTCGGGAAGGATCTTCAAAGTTTTGTCTCTTTCTAAACTACAGTTTTTATTGCTCTGTTTTAACTTCACTGCTATTTTTTTTACAATGCTCTGACACATATATTAGTGGGGATGTGCTGTATCAGAGCTGCAGAACAGCCTGCAATTCCCCAGGTTCCTTTGTAGATTTTTATGCTGGTGCATCCATAAAGGAGCTCCAGATCTTCCAAGTTTTCCCCAGGAGAGCAGAGTAACACCTTTCCTCTGGAAATACTGTAATAAAACAAAGGGAATACAACACTCCCATTATGAAGATCCCATAGATGGCCTTTATCATTTATCAAAAGGAAAAGGTGTTCTTGTAATATCTGTTAGAACTGTACACAAGGGAGGCTGCTTGGTGGAGCACATTAATAAAAAGTCAGAAACCTGAAAGATATGTTTTTTTGCAGATTCAAAATTGTATATTAATTTATTTCTGTAGCTTTTTCTCAATAGTCCAGTGGCTTCTGTCATGAAGCAATTTCATTAAAGCTTTGATCATAGTGGTAATATAAAGCCAAGATTCTTGCAAAGGCTTCATTGCCCTAAAGAGTGTGTAATTGGCCAAATATCTTAGAAAGTTTTGCTTGGTTTCTCCACAGCACAAGTAAAATTTAATTACCCCAGCAGTAGATTCAGTGCCATCATATAAGGGTGTCAAAACTAGTTTTTGCAAATGGCACATTCTAATAGAGCAATAGATATGAGACTTGCCATAAATGTGATTTGTGAACGTCATTAATGAAGTACTAGACCTAATTGACTTCTTCTGGCTTTATGACAGCATAAAAAAAGTTCTGCACTACCAATGATATTTCTCTTCAACTTCTTCAGCTGAATCTCTAACCCTGCACAGCTCTCTTAAAAGCAAGATCTCAGTGATATTTATTTGGGGAAAAGAAACTGACTGTTAGATAACATTTGCAGTTCTTTAGAAATAAGGATTTTAGAATAGTTCTGCCATTGCAGAATGAAATTAAGATGCTTTGCAATTATCCCTGAAAACCCAAGCACATTAGAGATCAGCAGAGGGTACTTGCTAGCCTGATCATTTGAGAACTCAGTTACGGACTAACAGATTCAGGATCAAGTCTCTGTTATGATTTGGTTCAGGAATTTACATTTCTCATGCGATTATGTGTTCTTCATCTGAAACCATAGCCATTTTATTTTTGTCAGCAATTATCATTCTAGCAAGATATTTTGTTTTTCAACTATCTTTTGTTCAGACACACTGAGCCAGCAAATGTCACCATTCACACTGGTACTTGCAGTAAAATAATATAGTTTATATTGCTTTGGTAAGTATAAAGCAGCCAATATCCAGCTTTAGCTAGTATTTTTAAAGGATATTTTGCTATTCTGCATTACAAGAGGCTTGTGGTCAGAGACCTAGAAAAAGAAAATAGTTTCAGTCTCTGGAAATTGATTATTTTTGCATTTACCTTTGCTCCCTTAAAAAAAAAAAGAAAATTATATGTTAAATCATATATTTTGGCTATTGTTTTGCTCCACACTTAATATAACTTTCAGGTGATGTTATTGCAATAATCTGAATGGTAAAATCCGGGTGGAATGAAATTATTGACTTCTAAATATTTGCTTGAAATATTTGAAGATTACCTTTTCACTTTAAACCACATTAAACCTTCATTTATGATGGAGGTTGCTGTAATGTCAGATGTGGTAAACATCCCCAGCTTCTGCTGAGTTAATGAACATTGAAAGAGGACATTTGAGTTGACGACAAATGATAAATTCAGTTGACTTAAACAGTTCATGTAATCCTCTGCTGATTAGTCTTTCTACATTTTTGTTGTCAGTCTTGGGCAGAGGTGGAAGGGACTTTTTGTGGGTCTGCTGGGTCAGCTGGCCCAGGCTTTGCTTTGGGCTTCTGATCACTCCAGGGTGCCCCTCACCACCACATCTGAGTGCTCCCAGGAATGTGCAAAGGGTCTATCTTCCCTGACTCTCTTCCTCCCTTCCTGCTTTCCTCCTTCAGATCCCCAGCGGTGTCAGAGTTTACCAGATCTTTTATACTTTATATTGTGGAGTTTAATAAATACACAATCAGCTGAAGAAGTGATTGGAGATTGAAGGTGAGGAATTTCCCAAACATTTAGCATCTATAATTTACTGATTTGAGTGAAACTCACAGTCACAACTCTTTACTCTTACTTCACTTCATTCCCTCAAATAGTGCATTTAGAGATGTGTGAGGAAGCCAACAAAGGACAATTATAGGGTGGCTTCTGGGATGTGCCTTGAATCATGAGCACACTCCTTGCAAAGAGGACTTGGCTGCAGGCTACTGGCAGTGAGGGCTCCTGCCTGTGGGGACTGTTGTCATTGGTCCCCACACAGAGATTTTCAGCAGTGTGAGGAGCATGTGCATCAGTGGAGCAGCTCCCAAACTATTCATAATCAGCAAGCAGCCTGAAAGAATATTCTCCAAGTCCCCCAAATTTTTGAGGTTCAGCTATTTACTCCAGAAGGACTAATCCCTGAATCTCATCTTGGGGACCCTGTTCCTTATGAACTTTGATTTTAGCTGTTCAGCATCTCTAGCTGTATTTATATCAGCAACAGAAGGGAGCAATAGCATGGAGCAATAGTGGCAAAACTGTGCAGTTATTGCAAAGGTACTGCTGTCCACACTGTATGCATTTTGGAGGTTTTAACCTGGAACACCCCTGGAGCCCAGTGGTCACCTGTGATTGGTGTGCAGGAGGTGCAGCTCCCTGCTTGGCTTCATTGGCAAGGAATCCAGCTGCTCTGCTAGTCATGTGGAAGCCTGGAGGTAAAGGTGATTGCTTTAAACATGAATTTTGATCTAGACTAAAACAATAAATAGACCTTTGAAATTGTTAAATTGGAATGCTCTTAAACTTTTTTGAGGATATTTTCTGTTCTTGCACTCTGCACTGAGGAGATGGATTTAGTTGCAGCTGTAAACTTACATTTAACATTTTGAAATCCTTGTGATTTTGTTGGCGTGAGGCAGCAGTTTGTCTTTTGGCTACCTCCCTGCCATATAGTATGATTTGTGATATGAACTTTCTTCTGTCTTTCTAATAATCTGCAGTTTGAGTATTCTGAAATCATTATTTACGCATCATGCTTGACACTGAACTATGCCGTGCTGCTTCCATGGAAACCTCTGACAACATATCACTGTCTGGCCAGACAGATAAACAATACCTCATTTTCCCTTATGTCAGCTATTAGAAAAGCCCTACTATGCCAGACCAAAGGTCTGTCAGTCCAATGTCTTTTCTCTAACCATGGCAAATGACAAACAACCAGAGAAAAGTGCTAGAACAGACCACGAATATATAAATATTGGTATAAACTCAAATTTTCATAATTTTAGAACTTAGGGAGTAAAATATTTAATTCAAAGATCTTTAATATACATATTTTTTTTCCTTGGGTTTGTTATTTTTGGGCTCTTTTTTCTATAATAAACGAGAATGAGAAGACAGCTTAATTTAGTTTATGAGAGATCTCTAGTCTGATCTCATGCTCAAAGCTTGGTCAGGTGTGAGATCAGACCAGGTTGCTCAGGTCTTTATTCAGTTGAGTTTTCACAGCCTCCAAGGACGGAGACTACAAACCCTTTCTGGGCAACCATTTTTTTACGTACCTAGGTGATTATTAGAAAGAAGTCAAATAAACTTGCTAGTGCTAGTAAACTCCCTAGTTTGTAATTTAAAAGCCATCTATCTGAAATCTATTCACTATATGTTGTAGAGTAGACTCAAAGAATTTGCAGAAGGCAGGTTTCTAGGAGGCTTTTGGAAATCCCTATAAACCGTTGAAGATGGAAAAATCCTCAGACACATTGTTTCAGAAATCAGGAGCTGTGACGAAGATTATTTCTGTAATTTTTTGTGTGGAAATATACAGAAAATACACTGAAGTAGCTGCTTGTAGGAAATGAAGTCATGCAGTCTGCAAGTTTTATCTAGGCTGAGCTGGGAATTCAAAGGGACCCTATTTTTCCCTTCAGTAAATCCTCAAAACAGAGATCAGAAGCTTGTTCCCTGGGTGCAAAGCATGCATGGAGTAAGGTGGGCTCAAGGGAAATTGTGATTGCTCGGTGATGAGGGTACTGCATGAGACCACACCTCTCTGCCCTGCACTTTTTCTAGGCCCTGTTTGAATTGGTGGGGACCCCTGGTGGTCTAGCGGTTAAGACGCTGCGCTCTCAGCGCCAAGGTCGCAGGTTCGATTCCCGGTCCTGCTTCAGGGATAATCCCCCGGGTAGATGGAGCTCGTCAGCCCTTAAGGCCATCCATCTAAGAGAAGGTCACTCTAAACAAACCTACGT
>JAWWLV010000001.1:38340416-38374495 GCA_035041135.1 Platyrinchus mystaceus
CCTAAAAAATCCATTGCACAGGCTTGAAAGGTAAAAAGACCTTTCCCAAATCTTCGTTCGCGAAGACTGGCCACGTTTGAATTGGTTCTGTGTAACTCCAAGGGCCCCACAGCCCAGCCCAGATCCTTCAGCTGGGGGAAGGAGGAAAAAAAAAAGATAGCAAGAGATTTTTTTCCTTCTCACCTAGGGGCCGGCCGCCTGACAGTCAAAGCTCTTACTTCTGCATAACTGGAAGCCTCGCCAGGTTTTTTGTTCTTGGAGCTTTACCTGCAGCTGAATGCTGTCTCCTTTTGTGGTCTCTTCAGACCCTTTAGGATTTCCAAAGGTCACTTGTGCTGGGAGAATAAGCATGCATCCAGTAAATTCTTGTTCTCTGCTTATCAAGCTGGTGTCTATTTCAATATTAGAAGATTTCCCCCCCACCCCTTTCTGATGCTGGACATGAATTGTTGAAAGCTAGAAGGATTTTCTGAGAAGACAATGCATACATTTGGTTTTACTTTCTTGATTTCAGCAAAGATCAAAGATGATATCCACGTACTTTATCCTTCCCAGTTGTGTTATTTATAAGTGGCAAAAAGCTTCTTTATGGAAACCTTAATTAAGCTTATTTTGAGACAGCTTCTTGGGTTTCTTTCATTAAGTAATTTCTCAGTGATGAAAATCTGAAATTTTTTTTCTTCCTGCTTTCAGAGAAATATGGCTTTGGAAGTCTTTGTTTAATGAATTAGGAGTCATGAGATATTATTTAATATTATTCTCAGAATATGCAGCACTATTAGACTACAATCATCACAATAAGAGACTTTAGTTTCAAACAGGATTACATATGGCTGGATCACTTCCAAGTCAGAAAAGTATTTATTAGATAGCTTGTCTTTGCAACAAAAAAAAAATTTGATGACTATACTTGAACATGGCTTTGGTATGAACTTTGAAGTATGTTAAATGTTAGCAGTAGAAATATTTATTCATTTGTTTTTTAGTTTTATGCTACTTGCTTTTTATCTGTTATGGAGGAGAAATATTAGCAAAGGCTATGTAAGAAAATTTTGCCAATATGTTTTAGCCATCTTCTCAAGTGACTCTTTGAATCATATCTATCAAGATAGCTGCATCTTCTCCCCTGTTTAGCTGGTTTGTGACAAAGATGTGATAGTTCTTGACTTTGTCTTTTCTTTCATGCTTTCAACCAATTTAACTCTATCAGAAAAAAAAAGTATTATTAATACATTTTAACTTGTTACTGTCCTCCTTGTTCATTCTGTGGACATATTTTGGCACTCATTAACTACTGAAAAGTGTTGCAACCACTGCACTACATCCCCCTCTTCTAGGGCTGATCTTTGGCTATTTTATAGCAGGGAAAGCTCTGAGTTGAGCTCTGTGACTTTCCAACTCAGGTGTCTTTTTGAGTTGTATTTTGAATTACTTCTGATGTCTGCAGTCTCAGGATACTCTTGACTCTTCATGTGTCCCTGTATGTATTGGCACTTCTCAAATTCTTACTGCATCATAGTTCTTACCAGTGTCTATAAAAGTTTCATCTGAATTTGTGTTCACAGTCTCTACTCAGGGACTGTTTTCCACCTGAGTTTATACCTTTTTTTATGCCTTGTCTTTTAAAAATAATTTTTTTGTATATGTCGTTTTATGTGAAGTGCACTTCTTTAACACAATTTCAGTTAGCCACATCTGCTGATACTGGAAGGCTCTTGAAAACATCAAGTGCTTCACATAATGAAAACATCAAGTGCTTCCATGGATGCAAACATCTATTGTCAGAAATAAAACTACTTTCTTCTCTTTTGATACAGTTTGTGTGCAGATGCAGCAGTAAGTGGTCTTTAAACCTTCTTGAAGTCTTTTAAGCTTTGATGGAGACATAAATAGCACATTTCTTCCAATTATGTTTCCCATCCTCCTTCCAGAATTGCGTGTTTTTTTATTTCTCAAGGTCACAAAGGCTGTCATAAGTGGCTTCATTTATTAGATATGGGGCTGCCATTTCTAGTAAAGGAAATATAACTTCCCTTTAGGCAAGGAAGCTGCTCTGCCGGTGACCTAGTGCAGGAAAGCAGAAATAGAGGCAAAGCTGTTGTGAAACCCAAGCGGTTTCTCTCTCTTGTCTAAACCAAGAGTTTGTTGCTTCCACTGCCCTGTGGTATCCAGCTGCCTACAGGGCATGTGCTTATTTTCTGCCCTGACCTTGGCTGTGATCTAGTGGATAATCTCTTCAGAGGGAGTGTTTGCTTTTGTGACTTGGATTACCTTATCAAGGACCAAGGATTGAGGATGCTTTTCTTTGGCAAGAAGCCGGAACTAACTACTAAGCAGATCACAGGCAGCATCTTCACAGAGCACACTCATGCTATCTACCTCTTCTTACAGAGGTCTTCAGAGATTGCTGAGGAGTTGCAGAAAAGGGAGACTTGAGAGGAGGGAGAGAAGGCAGAAAGGAGAGTCAGAGAAGGCCTCCAGGCAAGCTGTTGGAGATTCTACTGATTTTCAGTAGGAGCTAGAGGGCAGAGATTAGGTTAGCTGTGATTTAGGACTGTGGTGGGTTGACCCTGGCTGGGCTATGGGTACTCACCAAACCACTCTGTCACTCACCTCTTTAGCAGGACAAGGGTGGGGAGAAAATAAAATGGAAAAAAAGCTGCTTAATAGAGCAAAAGCAAAGGCTTTCCTTTGCCGAAGCAAAAGAAAACAGAAGATTTATTCTCTACCTCCCATCAGCAGGTGATATCCTTCCACTTCCCAGGAAGCAGGGCTGCAGTACGTGTAGTGGTAGCTCTGCAAGAGAAACATCATAGTATATAGCCTCTCCTCCCCCCTTTCTCTTAACTTTATTGATGAGAAGACACCAGATGGTATGGAATGTTCCTTTGCTCAGTTTGGGTCAACTCTCTCCTGGCTATGTCCTCTCCCAAGATTTTGCCCACCCCCAGCCTGCTGGTGAGGGGGAATGTTGGAGAGGCAGTGCTGAATGCTCTGTCACCATTGCTCAGCAGGAGCCAAAACAGTGGTGTGTTATCAACTCCTTTCCAGGTACCAGTGCAAAGCACAGCTCTATGGAGGCTGCTGTGGGGATAGTCAGACCCAATACAATAATACATGTCCACCCAGGAAAGAAGATGTTCCCTAGACTGAGAGTAGGCAACACCTCTTATTTCAGAGAAAGGAAATCTCCAGTAGGGATGTGACTTTACATAGCTCAGCTCAGGCAGCTAACAAGTTTATCATCAATCCATCACCCCCCATAGGGATGGGATCCAGCATAACTGGGGCAGCTCTGCCTGGTGGGAACTGGTGGTACCTGAAAGAAGATTCTCAGTGCTGAGTAATATCATGTTGCTAGGGGAGGAAAATCCTTCTTGCTCTCTGAAAGAGAACACAGCCTTTCTGACAAGCAGGATTTCTGTTCAGAGTCACAATGGTTGCAAATGCTCAAGCAGGCAGCCAATGTCCTCAGAAGTTGTTAAGCTAATAGATGTTTTCTCTATAGGCTCCTAACAACTTTAAGTGATATTTAAAATATTTAAACAAAATAGCTCATCTGTTCTAGGGTAAATCCATTCATATGATAATTCCTAAGGTTGCTGCTCTTCCCTTGTATTTCATTATTTGGGAAAGAAACGTCTGTCTAATGCCTCATTTAAGATTCAGTGGAATCTTCCTTGCTTCGGTGATTTTCCTATTAAATTACAACTATTAACACTCGTTCCTCACCCTAAAGGAAACCAATAAAATCACCCAAACTAATGAAGTTGTTTTCAGCAGCAAGCATCTCGTTATGGGGGTATTTCTAATTACTGTTAAAATGAACTGGAACACAATGCCTCCAGAATGGGATGTCCCAGAGCTATCAACCCAAACCATAAACATCTGTGCAACTCATAATCTCTTCATTTAACCTTTGTAATAGCAACGCAACCTCAACTAATTTTTAAATGCTGATAGGCATTAAAATAAATAGATATGAAAATGTCACTGACACATTATAAATAGAATTCTAATTTATGAGCACTGCCTCCCAGTGAGGAATTCAGTTTTTGTCTTTCAAAAAATAACCATGCCACCTGGAGTTTATCTTTCTCTTATATTGTCAAGTCTGAACTAATTTTTTCCCCTTCTGCACTAATTGTTATATTTAGATATCATCGCCCAGAAGGCTATGTTGAGGAGTGATTAGAGTATAGCTTACACATCAGAATGCATGAGCTAACTAGAAAAGCAAAGCTTCAGATCAGATTTAATTAAGATAGCTTACATTCTCAGTTCAGTTTTCTGCCTAAAGCAAGGAAAAAAATGAAGACTAACGGTTTCTTCCAGAAACATGATACTCCTGGGATAGGAATTTAGAACTCCATAAGCAGAATAACTTTTACTCCTGTGAGTAGTCCTCCTGAAATCAGCATGACTAGTTATGTGAGTAAATGGTACTCTGAATAAATTAATAATGCACAATCTGGCCATATAGAAATCCTTGATCTGGCACAGATTGCCTGTGAGTCATTCAAATAATGAAAAAGGAAAAATAAGTGATATTCATATGAGTGATGGCTTACTGGATTTTCCTTGTTAGTTTTCATATATGGAAAACTGAAGCTTTAATATCTAAATAAATCAAACTGGGAATCTTCAACTGGAGCTAGCTAAAGGGCAATGTCTGCAACTCATAATGCATTCACCTCCTTACAAAAAGAAAGGTGTTTTTTTTTTATACCAGCTGCTTAGTCTATAAACAACATGCTGAAACTTCATGCATAACTGTAATCACCATCAATTTAGTGCTCATATTACAGGGCAGTTAGAAGGTTGGGAGCAACTGATATCTGCTTCCATAAACAGCAGGCAAGTAAATAATATAAGTAAATTCACTGGATTATCTGTGGTAACTTTCATTTGCAGATCATCCTTAGGCTGTAATTTTATACATACATATATATATATATATATATAGGGAAGCATGAGCCAGAACATATTCCATCCTTTCTCCTGCTTCTGGGAGCTACGTGCTAGTCTCTGCAATGCTAACCGAAGTAAAAGGCAGAAGAGTAATTTTATAAGCAGTGGAAATATGAGGCCTGGTGTCCTTTGAATTTGTATCTTTTGACTGATCAAGGGAAGAGAGATGCGAGAAGGGAGAAAAGTTGATCTTCATCTGAACCTTTTCCCTTTGGGCTCTGTTCAAGGTATATACCCTCATGCTTATAATCTCCTGTAATCCTGTACACTCTTTGAGGTGTGAATGGGATCTGCTTCCAGATTCTGCTTCCATTTCTTTTCATGAAACATAATTAATTTTCTAAATTGTGTTAAATTGCATTAAAAGTCAACCTGTAGGTTCCAATGATGTTGAGAAAGATGTGCAAACGCACACACTTGGCTTCAATTCCACAGGAAAAAAAGTGTATTAAAATACAGAGGTGTTTCCCCCTCCGCCCCAATAAATTACATGGATTGCACAAAGTGGGAATATTTTCAGTTTAATATATAGATGTTGACAAAATTGTAACTTTTTACATAATAGGGCATTTAGTGGGAAATGTGCTATGCAATCACAGAAAGCACAGTCAGAGGGATGGCTCATGATGCTAGTTGCTATTCAGGTTGATAGGGACACTTCTGTTTTCATTGGATTGTTTATGACCTATAGAAACAGAAAAAAGAAAACCAGAAAAAAGGTTGAAATACAAAGAACAAAACCATACTCTTAATGCAAATGATATCTTTATTCTTTCCTTTTTTTATTCCCGACTACTCTCTGAGCCTTACTGTAAAGCCTGACAGAATAATATCTGTGTTCTGATAAACTGGTACACAGGGACTCAAAGAGTGCCTTGGTTCCTAAAATCTTGTCCCTAAACTGCAGAAAATTATGCAAAAAAAAAAATGTTCAAAAAGTTGTTTAAGAACCTCTTTGCATGGCCTGAAAGAAGATACAGCAACTGTTGTGAAAGAGGCAGACAAGTGACTGGCATCATTTGCTACATAGAGGAGAGAACAGGGAGACAGGATAAGTGACAAGAATAACAGCACCAACTGACAGAAATGTAGCTTTGTCATGAGCAATTCAAAACCTACTCAAGGTTATTATTCTGCTGCACATCAACACAGAGCCTGAGCTGAACTGGAGATGCTGGGGGATTTCAGAGAGACCTGGTCTTGTTTTCTCCCTCTTTAGGCAATATTCCTGACAGGGGTTTTGATTTGTTTTTATTTTAAATCATGGCCATCATTAAAAACTAGTTTGTAGTTGATTTGCTTAGCAGTTCACACAGGTTGCTTGAAAGGCTTTGGACCGAAACGAAGCAGCATGGTTACATAGCTACACAGGGCTGGAGAGGAGAGCTGAGGTGGATGGAGCTGTTCATGGCACTTTCCTGGAAAGGCTGCAAGGAAGAAAGAGGCTTTGCAGCTTTGCACTTTTCCATCCTTCTGTGCTGTTTTCCAGTTTAAGACACACAGATGGCAGCACTGTGTCAGATCAGAGGTGAATCTGGCTGCTCATCTTGTATTTGACAGTGGTCAATAGCAGTGATAGAAGAGGATAAGATGCCTGCAGCCATATAACCACCCGGGGTTAAAAAACTAAATGACATAAGTACCTCTTATGAAGGCAGAAAGAGAGGTGGGGTTGTTCATCCTGGAGAAGTTTCTGGAGGGACCTTAGAGCAGCAGTACCTAAAGGGGGCTACAAGAAAGCTGGAGAGGGTATGTAGCAACAGGACAAGGGGGAATGGCTTTAAAATGAAAGATGGTAGGTTTAGATCAGGTTTTAGGAAAAAAAAAATCTTTACTGTGAGAGTGGTAAAAGACTGGCTCAGGTTGCCTAGAGAAGTTGTGGGTTCCCCATCCCCTGGCTTTGAGAAACCTGATCTTCTGGAAGGTGTCCCTTCCCATGGCAAGGGAGTTGGAACTGGATTACCAATAAGGTTCCTTCCAACCCAAACCATTCTGTGACTCTATGATAAGCATCTTTAATACTCTTTGGTCAATTTTTTTCTACTGTTGTATCTACTGTGTTTTGGAACCCTTGTATGTCGGTAGGATCCAGAAGGTCTTATTTTCCAAAAATACTCCATTCCCATCTGTTTTGTACCTTTGTTTTGAGTTCTGTGTTCTTAATTTACTGGAGCTGGACATAAATCTGGCAATTCACAGGTCGGCATTTGCACTTATTAATCTGATGTTGATATATGGAACACTGAAATGATGAGAATCTAAACTCATTGATGTTATTGTCATGGTATCATCCATGAAGATAGATGGCAGGTATTTTCCTGCAGAGCTGGGACAGTGACTTGTGATGAGATTCAAATACAGTAATCCAGTTTGGACATGGTGGACCAAGTGGTCATTATGTTCAGAAACACAGGGAAGGGGAAGGACAAAATTTCTTAGACTTCAGAATTAAAGAAATCAAGGTCTGTGGAGAGACCGACAGATAAAGTCTGAAAAAATTACACAAGTCCTTTTTGAGTCCAAAATATAAGGTTATAAAGCTAAATACAGGTCCAGAAGCATGAAACAGGTCACTTGAGACAGTCACGTGCAACAGAAAGCTTTCTCTGTTGTTTTCAGTCTCCTTGGTCTATTAATCTTAACTCACTTATATAGATCATTACAGATTCAATGCTGTCAGTGATCTGCATTAATCACTTGGAGATACTGATGGATACTGATTCTAGCCAGAGGACATTACAACAGAAGCTCCTTGCTTTGTCTCTCTGAGCTATGAATGAATCCTTTTCAACAAAGTTTTAGGGAAGAATCTCATTTTTTAGTCTTGCTGAAGTTAAGTACAGTCAGCAGAAGTGTTTTGAAGGCCTGATTTCTTGGTGGCTTTCTGTCATATTACGTGGGGAACTGGCTGCCTCTGTTGAAAATGAAAAAAATACTTTGTTGTTGATATGTAGTGAGTAGTTGAGCTCACTGAAAATCAAAAAAATAATATATTCTTTACACTCTGATCACATACAGATACTGTTTTGAGTGTGAAATTGAAGAATTTGAGATGTTCTTCCTTGGAAATTATCTCCCTACTATTTTATGATTTTATGGCTTTCTATCCTTTTGTGACTCTGAAACATCCTAATTCTTTTAGCATTGCTCTTCAGCGCTTTTTTTGTTTTTCTGTGCCTTTTTCATTGGTGCTGGTAGCACTAAAGGTCTCTTGATAAAGTTATTTTGATGTATTGCTATTGCTATTTGTCAAAAGCATTAACCTTCCTACTAATTTATTGTCTTATACACAGTGGACTACTCTTTTAGAATGATGACTTTCTCTTTCTAAATGCACCCTTTTCTCTTAGACAAAAACATGGGGAAAAACAAAATATCTTTTCGTGGAATCATGCCTTGATTCCTTCCCCCCTCCCCCCTTCCCCAGTTCAAACTGAACTCATACAAGGGAAATTGTGACAGAAAGCTGTTAAATTGGTTGACAGCACTGCTTAACTGAAGAGATTAATCTTCATATATGACTGAGTTTTTTTCATCTCCTATTCATCACTGAATGATGTCCAGATGAACTACTCTGGAATAACAGCATGCTGAAAATTCAGAACATCTCAACAACCTATAAGAGATACTGCAATATGTCAGAAGAAGCTAATTTCCCTCAAAATTGTTTTAAAATGGAGTAATAGTGATATGGCATGGTATTTATAGGGAAATTTGAGAGCAAACCACAGACAACTATGAAAAAGTCACAGAAGGGCAAGAGCATTGGAGAGTTTGCTGCCACAGCACATGCATGATTGCCATTAAGAATATTTATTTACAAATTGTGCTGTTTTCATACCAGCTTGTTATATTAGTTCCTCATTGTGGAGAGATTTATCTGAGATTAAGAATTATAACAAGCAATGTTATGAACTAATAAGCACATCTAATTTGGATGTTGTTAGAGCATTAAATGGAATTAGTGACAGCACCATTTCATTTCATTTAGGTAAGGTTATTATCCCCTTCCATGATATGGGACCATAACTACTTCAGTGGCTGTAATGGGAGCATGCACAATATTTTTTTGTTTCTGTTTTTAGGTCAGCTATTAGATAATGTTCGTCATTAGGAAGGAAAAGTGGTCTATTAGAGGGAGGCTTTTTCCTCTGGTGATACAGGAATAAAAATGCTTTGTGTTGGAAGGGACCCTAAAGTTCATGTAGTTCCAAACTTCTGCCATGGGGGATGATCTTTGGTGCCTTCATGTGAAAGCACATGGAGCATGCACCAGGATCTATGTGTTAAAGCAAATAATTCCCAGGACTATCCTGCTGGTATCTCATGCCAGGGGAGGCAGGGGAAAACAAGCCCTCCATTTTGCAAGACTTACATGCAGTGTATGATTCAGATTCATGATGAATGTGCTCCCCCACCTCCCTGTTTTTGAGCGGGTTCTAATCAGGGCCACTGAGAGTTGCAGCATTTATCAGATGGCTTCCCTTCTTCAGGTCTTCATTCACAAATTCATTTCTGTGCAACGGTGCCCAAGACAGCACTAATGAGTTCGCTGAAGTGCTGGAAGCAGGATAGCCATGGTTTTGTGGCTCTCTGCCCGGGTTAATCAGCCCTGTTTCTCAGCAGTGCTAATTAGGCGAAGCTGAGATCTCTGTGGTGGTGAGTATATTCATCCTAATGTGCAGTTATTTCGGGCAGCTCTATGTGGCATTGCACTGCACTGGTAGACCTACACTCAGCATCAAGGACATTAAGAGGGAACCCTGTCCAATAGCTCTGTAGGTTTCCAGCTCTCTCTCCTCCAGTAAATGTGATATAATTTTTTTATCACAAATTGTCTAAGTGATACTCCTTAGAGACAGACCTGCTGCTGGACTGAAGTGCTGCTGCTCTCTGGTCTGAGTAGAAATACTGTCATTGACTCAAATAGGATGAAATCCTGACTCCAAGTGAGTAGTGTGAAGTGGACAAACTTGTCTGAAAAGCTGCAAATCAAACAGCTATCTAAAAAGTGAGTGTTGGACATTAGCTTGTCAGGTGTTATTGGCTTTTGTCAGTAGCCACCAGAGGCACAGTAACTTTGCTGGCAAGGGTAAGGAGATCGTTTTACCACTGCTGTGTAACCGGTACCCCTCTGTGCCTTGCAGCCAGAGAAACCAGTGCCCAGAGTGTGCAGACATGCCATGCCCAGTGCCAGGGACTGCTAAACTATGTCTATGGACTTTGTACCCCTGGAACAGCCTCACCAGCGTGGGTATGGGAATCTAGGGTGCCCTGGGGAACCCTTAGGGATGTCAAAGATCTAATTTGCCCATAAAGAACATTAGGAGTGAAGAAACAAAACCTCAGTGTGCACTGAAGGGTGACTGGGGGACAACACTCACTTCCAGTTGAACAAGGCTTCTTGGGTGCTTTAAGTTGGGTCCAAAATTCTCTTCAGTAATAACCCATCCCCTTTCTCCTCTGTCATGGCCAACACTATAAATATTCTTTAAAGACCTCCTTTGTAAAACCTGTGCATAATGCACACCTGATGACATACCATGTGGCACCTCCCATGTCATGCTGCATGCCCCTGGCTTGGGATTTGCAGGGGAAGACTCATCACTTGTATCCATGATGGGGTGCAACAGCCAGCCTTTGCCTGGCTCAGTATCTCCACTGCTTGCCCTAGTAAAGGTTTCTTCCCACAGTGACTGTGGGGAGGTAGCCTGGAGACCTTATGGATCTGCATCCTGGCAGGCAGGCAGAGGGATCAGAAGCGAGGGCTCTGCAGGGTGCCAGCTTCTTCCAGATGTTGCAGGAATGTCTGTTCCAGTCCTGCATACAAAACTAAGTCTCTGGCTCCCAGGGACTGAGTGTGAAACAGTGCAAGGCTGTGCAAGGTGAGTTTGTTTCCCTTTCCATGGCCCTGGTGCTCATGGACTTTGATGCAATCCAATCAGGGAACAATGGTGGACCTCTCAACCAGTTGGATTTTCCCAAGCTGCATTTCTTTGCTGTGCAATTCAAATTTGAAAGCTGCTACCTAGACATTGTTTGCAGCTAGTGTTTTTCTATGAACAGTGTAGAAATGAAATAAGAACTGGAGTGAGAACCTGTTTCTTTTTACAAAAAAAATTCATTATGCTCAATATGGTCAAACCATTACACTGCTCCCTCCCTGCTTGTTCCCATGGCAGGATACCCACTGCTGGTATTGACTGCAAAATTAACATGCTGAACAGGACAAAGGAATCTCTGAGAACACCCAGAATTATGGAATCATAGAATTTACCTAGTTGGAAGGGACCCACAAGGATCATCGAAGTCCATCTCCTGGCACTGCACAGGACAGCTTCAAGAATCACACCATGTGTCCAAAGTCTTCTTGAGCTCTGGCAGGCACCTGGGATAAGGCATATTTACAGCTGAGAGTGTATCAGGACATTACTTTGGTTTAACAAAAGTTAAATTTTGCAATGTCCTACTTGTGAAAGCTTACAACAATACAGTTGTCATTCTTGCAAAATCAGAGCCAAACAGCAGAATTCTACTTCCAGGCACTATTCTCTCTCTTCTTCCTATTTTTTTTTTAAGAACATTATGTAGCCTGCTTGAATCAGAATATACTAATTGGATTACTTATGCTGCGTTTGACAAAGTAATTGAAATAAATTGGAAAGCTAATGATGATTCACTGTTTTGGTGAACCCCCATGGTATAAACAGCCATAACAGGGAATTAGGCTGTTTTGCAAAAACATTTTTTTAAGTTATGGTCTTTGATCTGTTCTCCTGTGGTAAATTGGCGCTGCACCAATGGTCATAAAATCAATTTGTGGTGACAGAAATTGCATGACTGTTATAGTGGAACACAAGAGCATTTTCTGTGGGTGCCATACACATTTTTTTCTCTCTCCCATGACCTTTTTAAAACCTGTTGACAGGGATAAAAAAATATATTCACACCCAATATTTCCCTCAAAATGGGACTGCTCTGTAGTCCCTTCCTGTATCTGTGGCTCATCTTTTGACCTGCAGCTTCCCACATAAGCCAGTTCACTCCTTGTCTTTCTTAATGCCCCAGAGACTTCTGCTATGGCTCTGAGGACCACTGGGTGAATTTCTGCTCATGACCCTGAGTACCGTGTACTCCCCAAGTACCTCTATTTTGTGAGCTGAAGGTTGTGTCTTCCTTGCCTGCAGGGGTAGCCACAGAACAGCAAAAGAAGAGGCCACCTTTCCCTGCTTCCAAAGCTGTCATCCCTCAGCACTTGTCGCTGCTCAGCCATGCTGCAGTGTGTGACTAATAGCAGTGGGCTGCTGCTCAGCACTGCGCATCAGGGCAGAGCTGAACTCTCCCCTGCCATGCCCGTGAGCAGCACAGTGGTAAAGGTGGCCTTAACATTTCCTACGGTATTATCAGCCTATCCTGCAAACCACAGTGAATGCAACAGAGCAGGGAAATACACGAAATACATGTTGCAACTGTCGGCTTTAGGGATAACCAAATTCATAGAGGTAGGGAAAAGGTATCAGAACAAACCCTTGGCTCTCAGCTGATATGATGTATGCTGTTGAAAGTAAAAGTACTGATAATCAGGAAACTATTCTACTGCATCAATATGCTTGACAAGCTAAAAAATAGCTACAAAATTTCATGAATATTTCTGTGTAAATTGCATTTAAATTAATGTCAATGCTTCCCCTTGCAGATTACGAATTAGCAACTATTCTTCTGTTAATGTAAATTTAACTTCTTGTTGTTATTCTTTGCTTTTGTACCAACTCTATTCCAGTAGAAACTGAAGCGCAAACTTCAGAAGGACGCTTCTCAAAGCGTCCAGATGGCAACAATAATTATTTATTATCTTTAGCTACCATGATTACGTTGCCCAATCTGTGATATTGTAAATCATTTTTCAGATGGTCATACCAGTTGTAGCAAGTTTTGTGAAAAAAATTACTCATTATATGTTTGTTCAGAAGGATTGAACCAGAGCACTGCAACTCTTTCAACATAAGTAAATCAATGTGGAAGTTTAGATCTAAAAGGGACTCTGAGCGTGGAGCGACCAGTGTGGTGGGATGCTCAGAATGAGGAATACATCATTCATGTGGAACAGAGTCTAGGTTTCTCTGAAATCCACACTCCCAAAGCGGGTTCAGTCAAGGGCTGTACTGTTTTCTTTTTACTGAAGACAAATTATAGTGTAAAATGAGAGAAATTTCCTCTTTGGGCTAACGCAAAAGCATGACATTCAATTGCAACAGCACTGATGTCCTGAAATGAGGGTTCAACCCTCATGCAATTTTTGAGATTTGCGTGTTTTTATTACAAGCTTGCATAGGTTTTGCCCTCAAGAGTTTATTTTTCCTCTTAACCTAATTCTATCCAATCTGTCAGCTTTTCTTAGTAATGTTCTGAGGCCACAATATTTTTTCTTGCTGAAAATATTATCTCTAAGTGTTCTATATTTGCAGGGTAATGGTGACATTGAAATGAAGGGAATGACACACTGATTTTCAGCAAGACTTTCATAAATTGTCTGCTTAGATTTATGATGTGTCACTTGATTTACAGAACTCCTTTTTTTTTTTGTGGATGCTGTTATCTGTTAACATTTCTGCAATAGCCCTCTTTTTTTTGACTTCTCAGAGGCTAAAATAACACATCTTTACAATCTTATTTTTAAATTTTGATAACTTGATAGTAACAATTTCTGACTTTTAATAAGGAGAGAGCTTTTTGTCCAAAATACCATTTTATCTTGAGCTCCTGATGCCTTTGTTCTTCATCTTACAAATACTGTTGAAAAAAATGCTGTTTAAATTTTAAAGGCTCCGAAGCTTACTCTGACAAATAAATCTGTTTTCTGGTACTCTCAGAATTGCTCCTCAGTTTGATGTACTTTAGATTCCTCAAGGTCTCCAGGTTTTTTTCCAGAAGATGGTCAGTGGTCAAAGGTGCTAAGTTTCTATTTTCATAAGGCATGAAGACTGAATTTTGTTGTTTCTATAATGAACCCACTATAGTATCTTGATTGGAGGGAGTTCAAGGAATTTTCCCTCACATCTCATATGGCAGTGGACTTATGGCAATTAAGAGTCTATTTATGGTCCAAAGCATCTTTTCCCATGCTGTAGTACATAAATGCTGTCCAAGTGAGTGCCTCTTCCTGCCTGTGTGCATTACCAGAGACTGGTCTTGCCACCATGAAGGGTATATTAATAGATCACATTCTCCTTCCAGCTGAAGGAAAGAAAAATGATGATTCAGATAATTATTACAAACTCATCGGAGGCTCTTCAGGTTCCACAAGGCTCCAGTTTGCCTTTTGTCCATCACTGGCTAAGACTTGTCACTGGAAAACTTGTCTTTCTAACTGACAAGAGGTGTTCCCTACTCAAGTCCATGCTACTCAGTGAGAAAGTTCCTGTCTCTTGTGATACCCATGAAACGTATGGTTAAGGTTTTAGAGAAAGGCACAAAACTGTTTTCAAAGGCTGCTAGGTGGGGGAATGTAATGCTTTGTTCTTTGCCAGTTAATGGGCAATGGCTTTCAACAACAGAGAAACACAGAAGTACAAACATAGCAGGAATGTATTGCAACAGTATTAATAATGGGGTTACTATGTTTAAAAACAGATATACAGAACTAACTGAAAACCATGTACCTATTTCTAGATTGGATTAACTCCAAGGTAAGGTCTCTATTTCAACTGGCAAGCTTACAGACTGCTCACAGGTACGTAGTAGGTGGCATCAGTCTTTTGGCAAAACCCTCAGGTCGGCTATGGCTTTTACTGTCGAGGAACAAGCACCATGGTGTGTTTGCTTGGTCCTTTGTGGGTGAATCACCTCCCTGCCTGTCTTTAATCCCTGTGCTCACAGCCCCAAGGTCCTTAGTTTGGTCCAACACCAGGACTGTGATGTGGTAACCAAGAACTTTGGAAATAATCCCAAACACGTCCAGTGTCGGTTTTGGCTGTCATAGCCAAGGTTCTTGATTGTCTGTTGGACTTCTCATGTGACTTGATCTGTATTTTCCTTTTTTTTCTTTTAGTTTGAGGTCCACTAGTCTATTTTTCTATGTAATCTAAGACTGAAGATATCGTGGTTTGTGTTTCCTCTCCCCTCCCCCCCCCCCCATTTCTATAAGCATATTTCCCAGTAATATAAGACATTTTCTCCAACCTTGAAGATTGTCATGACAGGTTTTTACCTCCTACTTCATTAGGTAACCATGGTTAGGCTTTCTATAGCCTAGACTTGTGTGCCTCTATGAGAGCCAAGGATGTAAGTGAAATTGATTACAAGGAATGCCAAAGATGTGGCTCATGTTCTCCCTGCTCTTCCATCAACACAGATGATTTCTGCTGTGATTTGGGACCATGTCTGTCTTGGGCAGATTTCATATGGAGATCAAAACAAGGATGAACGAGATGCTTCAGACAGCACCGCTGAGGGAAAAGAAGAATAAATGCTGCCCAAGATAAGAAAAGGAAGGGGAGAAGAATATATTTCCTATCATCTTGAGACTGTTGGCTAAAAGAGCTTACATTTAAGGCCTGGCTTGTCAAGATATATAGCAACATCTGTTTTTGCAAAGCCTTTGAATATAGACAAAGCGAAAAGCTCCAATCCTTATGACAACCAGACTACATGTACAAAATAGCAAGGCTTTTTCAGTCCATATGCAGCACATTATCAGTTACTTTACTGCCAAGAACTATAAAGAAAGATGCAGTGCAGAATTTGCCATTGCAGATGATTGTTTGTCTGACTTTATTCCTTGAATCTTTTACTGGAATCTTCTTAAGCTCAGATTTAGAAAGGCAGTGGCTTCTCTTGAGACTTTGGCTGCTTCTCTTATCCTCCTCAGCTGTCTGCTCTATCTCTGCTGCAAGTCTAGGTAGCAGTGAAGGTGATTTTAGAAAGCCATGATGTTGGCTGTGGCCTTCACATATCTTTTTCATGAGTATTAAGGCTGTCTGTGCGCTGAGTGGGGAGGAGAGGTGAAAATCTCTAAGCCTTCTCAGCTATCCTAAGAGATAAAATCATGGAAATATTCAATGATAAATGTTACCTATGTATTGTTTTAAAGATGTTATGCCTGCCTATTCAATTTGCTCCCATTATTTTCAAGTCATTTTTAAATTTTAATTTTGTACTTCTAGGTATTTTCTGAGGCAGAGAAATGTGAGAATTCTAAAGTGGAAATAAGACCTGGAAGGAGGATACACCAAATCAGTTCTATTCCTGAATAACCAGGGGTATCCTGTGCTTTTCCCAGAGTGCAAAGGATACACTAAGTTCAAAGGTTTAGCAGCTAGAGCTCAGAACTTTTTTGAGGGAAAGAGAAACATCTCATGACAGAAAAAACCTTTAGACAATGCTCTTTCCCCACCCTTCATCTAGAGAAAAGCAACTGAGATGTAGTAATAACACACTCTGACACAGCTGAGAGCCTGTGCACAGTGATTGGAGGGAAAACACAGGGACCAGGACTGTCTTTTAATTTGGCTGTTGCCTGAGGATGACAGGAAGCTGCTGTCAGTCACAAAGTGAAAAGGACAATATTCTAGTGTGCTTGGGATGGCAAAAGGGGCTCTCTTATTCCTTCAGTGATCTATGAGTAATTTCTGACATAAAACCTACAAGTCACCTGCAAAGCCAATTTGGGAGAGAATGGTAACAAACATTTCTTCTAGGAGTTCTGGAGAAAAACAGAAAAAAAGAGAAAAATAATTCCTGCCCTTTATTTTGCCTGGTATTATCTGCTGTACAAATGTCATTAAGTGACATTTCTCTCCTACAGCCATCCAGTATATATGAGGATTATTATTCCCCTCTTCTCCTCTCTTCCACTGAAAAACAGATAGTGGCTGACAGTTAATGAGGAGGACTCTAATCTGACAGCACTATGAAAGCTGCTGACAGAAAAGATCTTGATAATGGCATAAGAAATTCTTTCTATCTCAGGCTACCATTAAGGTGCCTGTCTGCAGCTGGGAAGCCAGGACATTCTCCTATCGTAGAAGCTTGTTAGACCTGAATTCTCTTGTACTTCTGCAACCTGTTTAAGAGGAAAACCCAAAACAGCTGTAGGGAAAATAAGAAAATAAAGGCATTAAAAATATAAGGACTTACTAAGATTAAATTCCTAAATGGGAGTTTGTTGCCATTGTTCTGTGCTCAACAATTAAGGTGAATTTTGCTTTCAGTTACAACATTATCCCAAAGTTACTCTGTGTAATACTCTGCATATATATGTGTATAGAAATGGAGATTTCACAGTGGGGGGTACTGTATATCATGTGGGACTTTCTACAGTGGAGAACTTGCTGTGTAAATTTACACAGTGGACAGACTATGATTTTGCCTAGTACAAGCTATTCTGGATTGCCTGCACTAGACCATGTGGCATAAACAGAAATTGCCTCCTCAGCCTCAGTCCTGTGCCTCCAACCCCAGGAGACCAGTCTGTGGGACAAGGAGTGACTTTTCTGTGAGGTGCTACCAAAGTGTTTCAGATCAGAATTTTGTTCTAAATACGCATTTGTGATTTTTACTTTGGTGTGGTCGGCCCAATGGTTTCAAACCATTAGGACTTTGGACATTACTGGTGTTGGGGCGGCAAGTTGCTTACTGCTAAAGGGCAGAAGATGAACATCAACCATTTGGACACAGCTTCATGTTGAGCACATGCAATGATTTAACTTCTGAGATATTTTATTGTGCTTGAAGAAGGGGTTAATGCAGACCTAGAGTGGAGGCTATGAGAAAGGCAGTGCTGGCAAGTACAGAAAACAAACTGTGACCAGAGAAGTTGAAATGAAGATTTGTTTTCAGAGTCCAGGACAGAAGAATTTTAGCATCGTTTGCTACTTTTTCAGTCTTTATTGAACTTTCTCAAAGAGTTGCTCTTTATATGTGTGTCTCAGTAAAAAAGAGAAACACATTGCTTTGATGTCGGTTTTCTTTCTTTGAGCAAAGAACAGGCCATCCAGGTGCTCAACCCTTCCTAAGATGAAAACTTAAATAAGACAGTCAGTATACCCAGCCTGTCCCTTGCATTTTGTAGGGTTAAACTTCATGTAAATTTGTGAAGCTGGCACATATAAAAACGTACTCTACCCTCTGTATTTTTTCCTGCTGGTATGTTGTCTGCTCACAAAGAGTGGTACTTCTATGTCCTTTTCTCCAGATATCACCATTGTTGGTTAGTTTTTTTTTTTTTCCCCCCTACCTACACATTTTTTTTTAGTGTGCCATCTGCTTTCAGCCTGCTTAGTGTTATACTCTGGCTTTTAATGACAGAGGAATTCGAGTGCCAGGATCCGTATTTTATTGCTAAAGATGGTATGCAGACCTTCTTTAAATGGTTCCAATTCATCTAAAGGCACTGTTTGGATGGTTTTCAAAGGCAGCCTAGGGTTATCAAGCCTCTACTGCAGATCTTGCTAATCTTTTTAAAAGGCCTCTCTCTGAGGTTCTTTAACTCCCTAAACACTCCTTTTTGCCTATTCAAAGCTAGGAAATAAGGTGTGTCTTTTTTTTTTTTTTAAGTGAAAATTTCATATATCCTTGTCTTAATTCTTCTTGATAGGTGCAAGCTGTTGTGTGACAGTTTTTTTCCATGGAAAAAAATCCAACAAAAACCCTACCTTAATTTTTGTCAATTTTACACTTTAGACTGAAACCTTCTTAAATACCTGATGCTTTAAAATCTTGAGTCTTGCTTATATCTGGAGAAGAGGCTGAATCAAAATACTGTGGACTCAGGAATCTATCTTAATTTTGAAGTGTTTGCTACTGATGGTAGCTGCAATAAGTACCCCAGTCAGTTTGAGCTACTTTTTGTTTCTCCAGCTTTGGATATTGCAGCTTCCTCTGTAGGCCAGCTTTCTGAAGTTCAGCAAATAACCTCCATGAGTGTCCTGGGGCTGTTCTCCACAGTGGACACTTCTCCTCCCTGACATGCACAAGGGATTGTGCTGAGCTGGAGGTAAACTGTCAGTCAGGACATATTGCAGTGAACTTTTCTTCAGCTTAGGCATGTGGTCCATGTGTGCAGAAGAGCCGTGCTTTGGCATTGCCTGTTGTGTCCCAAGTGCCTTTCAAAGCAAGAAGGCCACGTAACCTGGCAAGTAGCAATAAAAAAATATTTTCTGCATGGTGTTACGTTGTTTCTGGGGCTTTTGTACCCACAGAATGCTGGGGGTTTTTTGGGTGGATTTCTGAATATATGCTTTATTCCCTTAGATTTTAAACTGTGATTTCTACTTGCATATGTGTCTATATGAAATCCCAGTGGGCAGTAATCTGCATCTTTAAGCACTTTAAATGTCTTCACAGTGTTGTTCTTCATTTATCTGTGGGGAGATAACTCCTAAGTGGAAGCTAAAATTCTTTATATAAATACCTCTGCTGTACAGAAAAGATCTTTTTCTCCATGAAACTTGTAGATTGGTTTTGTTAATATTCCCAAGTAATTTCCCAGGAAGGATCAAATTCTTTGTTATACTTTGTACATTTACCCAGAAATCTAAGGGAAACTTTTGCCTTTTTTTTTTTTTCATTTTTTGTTAGTGGAAAAGTCTAATTGGAATGGATGAAATGACATTATTAAATACCAGAATGAAGATCACCAGTGAAATAATCGAGCTGCTGATACTCTGATACTCTAATGTTAACTCAGTGCTTCTAAATAATCAGTAATCAGCAGCTTGAATTAGACTGAGATAGATCGAGCTAAGTGCTTGACTATTCAAAGTGAGTGCAAGAGATCTGGGGAAAAGTTCAGTGCAGTCAGGGAAAATAATGTACTGCATTAAATATGCAGGACTAAAGAAATCATGCTTCTATTTTATTTTAAGTAAACACATTATCTTTTGATATATGTTGGTCTTTCTTCATGTGAATCATGAATCATGCAGCACTTCAAGCCCTGATTAATATTCTTAATTGCTCTCCCTTTTTCATTCTTGCAGCTGGCAGATGGAATGCTGCAGATCAGACAGTGCCATATCAGTAGTGTTTATACTGTCTGTGAACAAATGGTGTTACAGCCTGTACGTTTATCCCCTTTGATCCATACACAACTGAAGCAAGGTGCAATAATCAAGACTTGTTTTTTTTTTATTTTTATTTCTTTCTCTTTCCTGTCTCTGTGGTGTTAGCCCTATTGGGAGCAGATGATAGGACATGGACTGTGAGCCAATTTCCGTAATGCCAAACAATTTTCAGCAACAAGGACATATGAAAATCCTAGGAGATCCACATCCAGAAAGGATGTCCTCATCCATTTTCTCTGGACAAGATATGCTAGAGAAACGTCTGTCTTCCAGTAAGTTGGGCTGAAAATTCTTAGTGGGAGTGTCAGTCGTTTTTGTGATTTTCTGTGCCAGTGCTAATTAGGATGGATATACAAAAAATCCAAAAGAAAGAGCATAATATCAGTAAGAAGCTGAGAGATGATTTCTAATTAGCTGAAAAGTGAATGAAGGTTCAATAATTCCTTCTGTTTGCTAGGGGCAAAGAATGAGTTCTCTAAATGAAAGAATCCTCCTTACTCTAGAAGTTTAAGCTTTTCAGATCTTTCTATTTCTCATGTGTTTTCAAACTACCTTCCAGGTCAAAGAATGACTTTTCTCACTAACAGCAATGCAAAGTCTATTTTGATAGGAAAAGCAAGACCTTCCTTCTCTGTCATGACTGTTAGCAAAACCAGTAGATGAAGAGCGACCAGTTCATTTTAGAATGTGCACATTGCTTTGTTGATGTTAAAATTAGATGACATTTTATGTGGTCAGCATTGATATTATAATCTATGTGTTTGCAATGAAAATAATTTAGCCTAAGGAAAGGTATTATGCTATGCATAATTCACTTAGCTTTTGGACACAGGAAAGTTTCTGTGTTTTTCAGTTTGTTTTGTAACAGGAAATGTGTTTTCTCATGCATTGTGTAGGACTTGTAAATGCACCATCCCATGAAGGCACCAGAGTCTGACTAACATGAGGTGATTGGCTAAAATTCAGGACTCTACTTTGAATATTCATCTTGTTTGAATAATTTAGGTAGTGAATCAAATGACCTCCTGTGATTGCTTGGATGTGATTATTAAAAAAAAAAAAAAAAACAAAAGGAAAAAAAAATGCACAGTATCACAGGTTATGGCACCAGCACATAGAACTGCAGCAGAGCCCCTGAGCTCAGACATCATAATTCCTCAGCAGCTGTTTCTCTGAAACGTTTAGAACTTTGTCATTAAAAGGACTCCGTGGTTATAACAATGATGTCAACTTGCAGGAATTCAAAGAAATGTGTATTGAAGAATACGCAGTGAAACAACTGGATGTGAGGCTACAAAATGTCCATTTAATTATCAGAAATATATTGAATGTGTTTGTATTTATGACCCATCAGTTCCAACCTGGCTGCAGCCTCAGGTGTCAATGCAAAGCAAAGCAAAGCAAATTCAGCTTAGTAATTTCTATAACTTCCATCTGTAAGGTGGTAGTCTAAGCAGGTTCCTGCACTGGCATACTTACCTATAAGACTTCCCTTTTCTTATTTGAAACTGTATCTCAGTTCATGTTATTATTCTCACTATTAATAGCTGAAGGGACTCCTGTAAGCTGCGTCTGATTACAATTCCCTGGATGTGCCAATTGTTCTCTCTATTGCTGTTGTTGTCACCGAACTGACATTTTTGTAGCAGTATCTGTCATGATGCTAAATTCTTGTAGTTGCTGCATAGGTGCTGTGAAGTGTTTTATGCATTCTGTGCTAGAAGTTAAGGCATCATGGGATTGCATGAGGTACTGGAACCTTTCTTATTTTGAACAAAACTACCTCATCCTCTTTTTTTTTTTTTTTTTGCTTCAGTGTCTATAATAATGATAATTAAATGAAATTTGTTGAGGCGTTTCATGTACCTGGTGGGGTAAAGATGTGTCTTTTTGATTTGATTTACCAGTCTGATGCACAAAATGCCAAATTTTCCCTCTGGCAACATGTGACAGTTATAACACTATTCTCATTCCAGGCGGGTTTCAGGTTAAAACCAGAGGTGTATTAGAGAATTTGAGTGATACAAATTGGCCCTTTTTCTTGCAGGACACCAAATCAACAAGCCTAACATCTGCAAACCAGGATTATTTTCTTTCCTTCCAAGCATCCCATCACTGTTGTTCTTTGGCATCTGAACTCATGGTGAACTGAGTTTATCTTCATTAGATAAATCTATCTTCATTACGGGATAATATAATGTGTAAGTGAAAATTGGTAATGAGATGTTACTGCTCTTGGAATGTGATTTATTAGGAGGAAGTCAAATTCTGGTTAAACAAATACACTTCTATTTGAATGTTGACAAAAGATGAGTAAAGCATCTGATCATTCCTTGTATCTTTAAGAAGTGACTTACTAATGAAGTCAGATACTTTAAGCATCTGGATCTCTAGCTCAAAACTTATTTGACATTCCATTATCATACGAATTACTTTTTTAGCTTGGCAAGTTTAGACATAAAACTTGGATACTAAGTACTGTGTGAAAAATTGACTAGGAGAATTATAAAGATTCTAATATCTCAGCATTTTCTCTGCTTTTATTGATCACTGCAATCTAGATGATGTGTCAGCAGCCAAAAAGCATTCTAAGTAAGTCGATATATTAAAAATGATACAACCTTTTATCTAGATTTATATTAGATGCAATCAGGTGACACACAACTGTGATCTACTTTGTGACTTTCAAAATTGGTTATGTCAAAATCAAAGGAAATTTGACTGAATAATATTAATATTTTAGTGCTAGTTGTGCTTATTTATTCAGGTATTTACTTTCATATGGTCCCTAACATTTATTCTGAATGAAAGTCTAGAGACTTATAACCACCCTAAAAAATGTAGTTTTTCAATAGAAAATTGTTTCAGTATAGTATATGCTTAGTTGTTACAGAACTATTGCTTCACCCTAGCTATCACATTTTGGCTTTATATAGGTTTTAGTGAATTACATCCTGACTAATACAGCGAACGATTACTGTTAACAAATGTGGCAGTTTCTGTTGGGAATTTTTTTAAGGTTGACTAATTTAAATTGGGTTTATTTGAAACATGGTTTGTCATGTAATAAAGTAGGTGGGGTGTTTGGTTAAAACAAAGGTTTTAACTCATGTTAGCTAAATTATATATGCTAAAAAGTACAGCAATTTTTAGTTGCTAAAAAAATGCATGTAAGAGGTAAAACATATAGCAAAAAAAAAAAGATTTTCAAAGCGATATTTAACAAATAGGTAGTTCTGTTTTATAAAAAATCCCAGCCATGTCTAAATTATTGCCATATCAGCTGCTAAATGTTTCATTTTTTATCATTTATTACACAGGTAAGGCAGGGGAATGAACAGTCAGGTACATGCAAAGCTCTTCTTGGGTAAGTCACTAAAGGGGAATGGTCCTGGGAGAGATGGGTCTCAGGGAAAGACAGGCTCAAATCTCTATTCTGTCACAAACTTCCCCTAAGGTAAGCAGGGAAATAAAATCCCATATGCCAAAAAAAAGGGTTTGTTTTCATTTTCAGTGGGTCATAAAATCCTGAGGGCTGTTGTAGACCTTAGGAGAGATTTGTCCTGTACTTTTCCTACTTTCCTAAGTGGGGATTAATGAACTTTTTGTTTTTACAGTGTACTCTGAAGCCACAGAATCAGTTTCCCTTAATCAGCCTGGAAACAAAGATCATTGCACAGGGCAGCCTAACATTGTCTAGCAGAACTGTTCTGGAAGCCTCTAAAGAGATGAAGAAGGAAAAAAGTGAACAGTACGATTGTATCAACACATAAATAAAAAAAACCCCAAAACACCAAAATGGTATGTTTCTGGGGTGTGAGTAAGAGAAGATGGAAGGAAAAGAGACAATGAAATAGTGAAATGACAGTCAAAAGGAAGAAGATGCATTCTAACCTAAGGGTCATTGGGGACCTGTGTGTCTGGAACCCAGGACCCATTGGGTCTTTCTGCTTCTATCTACTTCCTTCATCTTCTGCTTTGGTGACACTGCATTTTGAGGGAAAATCACAGAATATTCAGAGTTGAAAGGGGACCAAATGAAAGATAAACCTTAAGGAAACCTCATGTGAGAGGAGTATGAGCCCAGAGATTGTTTCTTCACACTGTCAAGGTAGATGCCACATATCTGCCTCTTTTCTTCAGAGGGTGCTCTTCTTCCTTTGATGTCCCCAGGGTTCAGCCAGACCTCTGTATCTGTCTGGTTTTTCTATAGGAAAACTTCAGTAACAAAGCTGATCTCAAACTTCTCTGCCAAGTCACCTCCTGCCTTCCACCTTTACCTGTGAAAAAGTCCACTCATTTTCTATTCTAGTCTCTATTTATCTTCACTCCAGAATGTGCTCTGAACACATCTGATTTTCAACTCAGCTCTCAATTGTCTTGCAATTTTAACATGTGCCACATACAAACCCAGAAGCATACCTTTCCCCCCTTGCTGTTGTTAACTGATTATTTCTTTGTAAGTAAGGATTTTCTTCAAGGAAGAAATATCACTAATGCAGCAGATATGAAAAAATATATTTTTTTCTGCATGGATATATTTCTAATATCCTTTTCCAGCAATATCTGAGCAAGCAAAGCAAGAAAATTTTATGTTGCTGCCTAGTCAAACTCTCTTCCTGACATGTGGTCTGTCTGCTGTGCTTGTGCATGTTATAGCAGGAATGTACATCAAGTTAACCAGCTTTGTCTCTCCAGAGCAGCAAGATGGGCTTTAATCTGCAGTTTGTAGAAGTCCCCCTGTTCTGTCAAAGAAATTCTTTCTATTAATTCTAATAGCCCAAAGCTTCCTGCTGTGCTCCCTTGCTTTTCTTCCCTATTGCTGCTTCCAGATTGATCTGAACTTTGGTTACATAATCCTGACTGTAAAGTCTAGTGTCTATTTTAGGTGCTCTTTGTCCTGCTCACACATGATATATTGCAACTCCAGAACTAGGGGAGATTTATCAGGACTGTACTACACTTCTTCCAAATCAGACCTTCTTTGAGAGCTGAACAAGTGGTGCCTTCTGTTTAACACTGCTGGCCCTTGTCCAATTTTCAATATCTAGTGGGAGGATTTTTATATTTGAAAAGTGATGCTCGTGTATGCAGTCATAATCAAAGATGGTTTTCTATTAAAGGTAGAGCTCAAGCAGTACGTGGTGGCTGAGGGAAGAGGCTTTACATTGGTGGAGTTCCACCTAAATGAGAGAAAAGCTTTGGAAAGATCAGAGCCGTGCTCAGAACCTTGCACAGCATGGGTCCTTCCTCCCTTCAGCATTTGGTGATTTCTAAAGCACAACTACACAAAAAATGAAGTTGCTTGATTGTACAAGGAGGTCAAGCATGTACACATATTGCAGTCCTGTGAATGATGTAATGATTTTCTAAAACAATCCGTTAATGGTTTGATTTCAGTAAAATGGGGTTTTTACCCCTCCACAGAATGGGAATGGGGATTGTGAAGGGTGCTCTTTCATGCTGCAGAATATGACTATAACCATCCCTTACTGACACACACTGACACACACTTCATGTGACGTTTAGTCTTAGTTTTGTCCTCACCAAAATTTCTTTGGAATGAAAGGTGAAGAAATGTGATTCTTTGAGTTACTGAGAGCAGGAGATCTGTCTAAGAAGGCTCCAAGATTCATGTTGGCCTATTTCTGATGGGCCTGCCCTCTTTAGTGTTCTTATTTATGGACCTGTTAACAAAACACTGCTTTGGGATATATATTTTTTCCTTTAAGGGAAAAAGCTTTCACATTTGGTCTGGAAATGAGACTCTTTAAACCCTTGCTCATTTTGCACTGGAGCTGCCACATCTGCAGCTGGAACTATGCCAAGACTCTGATGGAAGAACAAGCAGATGGACTTCTAACCTTTACAAAGAGTATATTACAGCAAAGCAAATGGGAATTAAATTAGAGAAGCCATGCACTCGGTCATTTTATATGAAAATGGGGAAAGTTCAGACATATCTTTGTATTGGAAACAGTTCTGTGCTCTGGTTTTATTTTATTCTGTTGAGAGAGAAAGGATGAGTTCCTTTGCCCCAGTGGTGCCACAGCAGGAAAGTAAAAATTCATTATTTTTTTCCAGACACAAACATTCTTGGTGAGAAAACATTAGAATGGATTGTAGAATTGAAATCACTGAAGAGTGTCATGGTTTAACCCTGGCAGGCAGCTAAGCCCCACCCAGCCACTCACTCATTCCCCACTGGTAGGCTGGGGGGGAGAACTGGGAATGTAAAAGGATAAAGACAGTTCAATAAGTAAAGCAAAACCTACACATGCAAGCAAAGCAAAACAAGGAATTAATTCACCACTTCCCATGGGCAGGCAGGTGTTCAGCCTTACCCAGGAAAGCATGACTCCGTCACGTGTCATGGTGACTTAGGAAGACAAACACCATCACTGTGAATGTGCTAGAGCAGCTTTGGTGGCACCGAGTGTCCAGACAGAGTCAGCCCAGAGCACCCAGACTTAAACAGTGCAAAGAAAAAATCTCATAAAGTTGAAGATAAAGACATTCATGGGTATTGAAACAGGTCACTTTTTTTCCTTGTGCATTATAAATGTGATTCAGATGAAAAAGCACAGGTTCTGCTCTTTAGATTACACTTTTCCTTAAGGCATATCCTTGACTTTCTCATTTGATTTGATGTAAGAGGTTATTAAGTGACACTTCTTGACCTAAGACCCAAGTTTAGAGGGTGATGAATTCTGTCTTAGCAGCTCATGTTTCCCTGGAAATTTTGTTTTGGATGAAAAAGCTACTGCCATCATTACTCAGTGTCAACAATATTAAAAAAAAATAAAAATCATAGAGTTAAATTGGAAATTAGGATCAAAAGATAGGACTCTTCTCTAGCATCCTGCCTATAAATATTTCTTTAAGACAGAATATCTCTTTGCTCCTTTTACAGTCAAGGAAAATATCTCCTCTTCTGGTTTCATGGAGAACAGAACAAATTGGAAAAAACTGTAGGAGATAAGTAAGCTCATAGAGATCATAACTTTTAGGTAGGGCACAAGGTAAAAAAGATATGAATAGGTACTACTGCCAGCAGAAAGACTGTTAACAGAAATAATTAACTACATATTCAGTAGAAAGTCTGCAGTCTGTGTAGTGTTCAGTGGTGCTGCTGATGTGTCTCTGGGTAAACTAAAGCAAAACCTCATTAAAATGTAGCTCCTGGTGATTCTTGTAAAGCTGGCATTATCCAGAGAAGATGACAGCAATAACAAAAAAGCAAACACTTGCATTTCTTTGTCTGATTGGCAACTCCATAATAAATACTACATAACATGCTAGGAAGAATATGAAAGCCAGTCACAGAAACACAGCAGTCTTGATATTTCAATGACTTGGGTTCCAGCCAGCAATCCACATTTTAAACACAGCCAATGATAAAGTTATTAAGGTTATACTGAGGATCAAATAATGACATGGCTACAGGCTGAGGGAGAAATCTAGTCTCAGAGCAAGAACTCTGGAAAGAATACGGGATACTAAACTTCCTGTGGCTATAGGGAATATTTTGATTCTTCAAAGTATAAAAGCCCAGAACTGCTGATGAGAGAGACGTATGATGATACCTACCTTGAGTTTAGCAAAGCTTTTGACATTGTCACTGGCAGCTTCCTTCCAGCTATCCAAGTTGGGATATTACTGGCTAGTGGAGTGAGCTGTAAGATTGGGTCACTGCCTGGGTCATCAGGCTCAGTAATTAATGGGTTGTATTCAGTGTCAAGGCCATATGTGGACTTCCTGGGGGTCTGTACTGTGACCTATCCTGTTTATTATGTTGTGGTGGGTTGACCCTGTCTGTATGCCAGGTGCCCACTAAAGCCATTATGTCATTCCCCTCTTCAGCTGGACAGGGCAGAGAAAATGAAAGGCTTGTGAGCTGAGGTAAGGGCAGGAAGAGATCACTCACCAGTTATCATCATGGGCAGAACAGACTCAGCTTGTGGGAATCAGTTTATTTTACTGACAATCAAATCAGAGTAGGATAATGAGAAATTAAACCAAATCTTAAAATACCTTACCCCCATTCCTCCCTTCCTCCTGGGCTCAACTTCACTTCTGATTTCTCTACCTTATCTCCCACAGGCATCAGGGGGATGGGGAATGGGGGCTGCAGTCAGTTCATCACACCCTGTCTCTGCCACTCCTTCCTTGTCAGGGAGAGGACTCCTCACACTCTTCCCCTCCCACAGGAGACAGTCCTTCACAAACTTCTCCATCATGAGTCCTTCCCATAGGCTGCTGTGCTTCATGAACTGCTCCAGTGTGAGTCCTTCCCACAGGGTGCAGTCCTTCAGGAACAGGCTGCTCCAGGGTGGGTTCGCCTGGGGTCATAAGTCCTGCCAGCAAACCTGCTCCAGTGTGGGCTCCTCTCTCCACAGGACCACAGCTTCCCATGGTCCTGTGGGCATCCACCTGCTCTGGTGTGGGACCAGGCCAGGAGAGGCCAAGCACTGCCTGCCTGGGAGCAGCTCTGCAGGAAAGGCCTTGCGGTTCCTGCTGGTGGTAAAGCTGGGCATAGAGCCGCAGGGACACTGGTAGCAGAGAGACCACCAGCACCTTGGGCTGTAGGAACAGGGTTAAAGGCAGGACATTCAGGGAAGGGTTTATTTCTTCTTTACCTGGCGTTTGTTAGACCACGTCTGGAATAGTGCATCCTGTTTTGCCCCCCTAGTGAAGAAACACATCAGTAAACTGACGTGATTTAAAGGGGGACATCAATGTGGTGGTGGATGGAGTACTTGACCTGTGAAGAGAGGCTGGAGAGCTGGGCTTATTCTGGAGCAGACACAGCTTTAGGGAGACCTAATAGCAGTCCCCAGTGCCTACTGAGGAGATGGTGCTTTGCTTTTTGGCTGCTGTTCTCTTCTCCCTCGTATCGAGTGACAAGATATGTGGGAATGGTTCAAAGCTGTGCCAGAAGGAGTTTAAACTGAACATTAGGAAGCATTTCTTTGCCAAGAGGGTGGTTAAACTCTGGAACAGGCTTCCTAGAGAAGTGGTTGATCTCCCATGACTGTCAGTTTTAGGAGGCATTGGAGAACGCCCTTAACATGCTTTAACTTTTGGTCAGCCCTGAATTGGTCAGGCAGTTGGACTAGACGACTGTTATAGGTTCAGTTCTGTCCTATCCTATCCTATTTTTGCAGTGGTGGGAGGGTGACGGAGAATAGGGAGGTACAGATAGAAGGAAAAGATTTTTTCCCATAGTAACAGTCTAATGATTGTAGAATGTTCTTGGAGGTTTTCAAGACCCAGCAGGATAAACTCCCAAGTGGCCTGATCTGAATTCAGTGTAGACCTTACTTTTAGATTAGTCTAGACCCCCCTTGGAATAATTCTGAGGCACTTTGATGTTGGTTGCCAATCTTGCTTATGGAATTATTGTAGTTCTGGTGTTACTATTTAAACAAAAATTGTGTAACTGTGAGGAGGTTCAAAGATCCAAAAGTGGGGATTAAAGAAACTCCCAGAAAAACATCCCTCGGTATGAAGTGTGACTAATGGTTCATCAGTTAGCTTACAGATGTAAGCATGAGCAAACTTGATACTTTCACACTAAAAGAAGATTATTTGTGCCTATTTAACTATTTGTGAATCAGAATAGCAATTTATATATACCCTTAAAATCAAAAGATAAAATTCTGCATCTAATTACATAAATCTTGTGTGTGAATTGAGGATGCATAGAGATAATACTAGTTAAAGAGAAAGACCTCCAGAAATCAGCAAATAAACCTGTCGCCTAATTGATCTGGTTAGATTTGAAGTTTTCTGAGCATTGCTAAGAAAGATTACATGCTTGGGTATAGCATGTTGAATGAATTGGTGGCTGCAGAAAGTATCTGAGCAATCTTTGATTAGTTATCAGAGGCAGTGTATCAAGGCTGGCACCATAGTGCTTAGCTACCATCCATTACTGGAAATTTGAACAGAAAACACCTGGATATGCAAAGATTTGCTCTAGTTGAGCTCTGACTGCAGGTTTTGAAGCAGAGCAGTGCTGTGACTCTTGACATACACAAATTCAGGTTAGTCTGTCACAATAAAGGGCATGGCTGATGTGTGTGTGAGGAAGCTATAGGCCCAGTGTTTTGGAAACACTTGTGCTGGTCGAGAGGAAATCTGGCCACTACAACATGTTGACTTCCTAATTATGAGGCTGCTCAGTCCTTGTCACTGAGGGAGGGGGTAAAAGCAAGACTACTGTCATTGACTATTTCTCAAGAGACATCTTAATTTCTTAAAGTCACCATTAAGCAATTAAGTCCCCTTATTCAGTACATAAAAGGACCTATAATTTCCAAAAACTGTGTTGATGATAGGATAGCACAGATATAACTAATTTTCATGGTGTAAGCAGCACTTTACAGCTACAATCCATCAAATTCTTATAAATGTTTGTAAGTGCACTTCACACTGCAAATCTATAGTGCTGGGTTTATTTTTAATCCATGAGCTTCTTCTGGACAAATATTCAGAGAAGTTTCCATGGTTATGGCTATAACCTGTAAACTAAACAGTGTCAGGCTTGTAGGCATGTGCAAGGAGCATGTTTATGTTCAGCTGCTAGCCCGGTCCTAGCAGAGCTTTGACTTGCTTCAAATAGTGCTTTTCCAAGATAATGTTCAGGTAAGAGCTGGGAGACAGCACAAGCCAGGGACAGTTCCCAGCAAACAGTCTGAATACAGTCACTCTGTTTTTGAAGATGAGAGTTTAGCCAAAATGATAAAGTTTTGTTATGCCAGTTGGCCTCCAGGATGGAGGTCCCTGGTCCCTGGTCCCTTTCATTTACTAGAATAGACATAGCCCTGGTTGTTGTGTTCACAAATATGTCCTTAGCAATTTGGGACCCTGGTGACAGCCTTGTCTTGGCCACCTCTGGCTGTTGGTACATAAAGTTGTGGTCCTGTGAAGGGCAGACGCTGTGTGCATATTCTCTGCTTTGTGTAACTTGGTGCTATTACAGTGCAAGAGGATATCCTGAGCTGCCACCTGTGCAAATAAAAACTTGTTCCAATTAACACATATTGAATGAACACAGCACCAGATAATTACAGGAAGATATCTTTGGAAGGATAAAAAAGTATTTTCCTTTGGAAAATCAATGTCCTCTCACCCTACCTCTTTAATGAGTGTTCATACCTGTCATTGCAGCCTTCCTGTTGAGACCACATGTCCTTCTCCCCAGGCCATTAGCTGTCTCTTTTCATTTGTGTTTCCTTGCCATAAAAAAAGAAAACAAACACTGTGGGATCACAAATGTGGCCATAATTCTTTATCAAGCAATTTAAAGCAGAAGCTAATAACAAGGAAAATGACTAATACTTGAATAGGTTGCTGCATATACAAACAGTGCAATAATTGTCTCTCAGTCTGAACAAAAAGATAATAAAAATGTTTTACAGGGCTCCTTAATTGTACAAAAAAAATTTAAAATCAAGACTTTATTACAGAAAAAGGAAGCATTAATCTGTCTGAGGGCCATTTTGTGGAGAATGCTTCCTGGGGAGGTGTGGTGATAATTACTTATCTTTAATAGATTTCTTGGTTGTGGAACCAAAATGTAGTGGTGGAGGAGGTAGGAGTTATTTATGAGCCCCTAAGCCACCATGCTCCATTATATCCCATATCTAATGTGACTTGCAGGTCTGCGTTTTAGCACGTTTCTTTCAGCATCCAGCTGTTGCAGGTAGTTGAAGGAAATGTGCTGGCTGAGTCATTTTATGATGCCATGTGAATTTTCTGCTGTCTTCTGAGAAGCATCATGTTGGCAGCTCAGAGTGCAGGAAAGACTTATAAAATATGGCGATGGACACAGCTTTATGGGAGTCAGGGATGCAACAGAGAAAGAAAGTTACAACGGAAGATACTATAGAGCATCACATCGGAGGGGCTTGTGACTGGGGTGGCAGCAAAAGTGGACAGGCAGGAGCTTGGCTAAAACAGCGTCTTACCTGGGGAGTCAAGGGAAAGTTGGTTTAAGCAGAGTAGTTGAGGAGACAGAGCTGTCTTCCTGTTTGAAGTTAATGGCAAAATTATCAGGAAGGAATATATTATATATTAGAGTTTTATTCTTGCTAAAGGGTCAAGCTAGCTACCAAACAATGTATGTTAGGGTTTTTTAAACTAAATTTGAGAGAAGCCACTGAGTGACATTGGTTTTTAGCAAGGCGAAAAAACACGTGTCTTCTGCTAACTATTGTGTAATCTAGACCTGGCAAGTAATTTTCTTTTTCCCCCAGGGCTCCCATATGACCTTTCAAGAGCTTTTCTCTGCTTGGTAGATATCAGAATTCTGTTTAAATATAGACGTTCAACCACCTTTCGATGGTTTGTGTTTTGCTTGCAATTATTCTGCATTTTTCCAGGACACATTTATTGTAGATGTACTCATATAAACTACAAGTTCAGCTGACAGCCCCTAGAAAGGAATGAATGATGCTAAGAACTTCTCTTCAGTTATTGACACTTAACTCTGTCGCAGGGGAATAAAGTTCATGATCTCAATGCCAAATAAAACTGTATAGATTATTTCTCAACTCTGAAAAAAGCCTGGTCTAATGAAAATGAAATATTTTTCTAGCAATTCCATTCCAGCAAGACATGGAATATTACTCTCACATATTAATTATTTTTTTTTTAAACTTTCAATATGATTGTATTCACATTTTGGGACACGAGCAGAGTTTGGGAGTAAGTTACCATAGAATAAAGGAGCTCGGAAATTACCCTGCTGTAATCTTGTATCTCTTGTATGGATTTTTGGGGTTTGACATTCTTAAATTTTCCCCACACTTTCCCAATGCATCCTTTTATATTGTTTATTATATGCTATATAAGTATTGTGCATGAAATAAAATAGTGAAAATATGTTACTAATTAATTATTTTAATTAGTAATCTCCGTCTTCACATTGCATACCCCAACTTGTTCCCTCACCTCTGTAAGGGAGAAACAAATTACGTCAGTATGAATAACAGGAACAATTCAACCTCAGAAGGAGAAATGCACACATGACACAGTAGAGATGAACAGAAGAGAAATGAATTGTTGCACCAATTTAAAAATAAATTAATGGAAGCAAAATGTTTTGGTAGCATCTTCAATGCATGAAACAAAACACCAAGGACATTAAGAAACATTTGTGAAAAGCCTTCTGTCACAATGAACAGGTAGTGCAGTTACATATATGGTAACTAGAAAGTGGATGGAAAAGTAACTTTTATTTTTTATTATTTATTATGGTTTAAGATACTATGTACCTTTGAGGCAAAGCTGACCATAGAAGCACTACAGCACATATGCCCTCAACTCAACTTGAATACTCCCAGAGACATGTTGTGATGGAAAGACAAGCTTCTGTATTTGAATTACTGGGGTTCAAAAGAGGGTTTTTCTTAGCTTTTTTTTTTCTTCCCTTTACGTACTAAGTGTTGTCATCTATCATTGTTAGAAGAAGTAATTAATGACATTTAAACATAATTTATCACTCAGTCTAGAGCAGTAAAAATCCCTAATCAGAAAGTCCAGATTGGAGTCCAGCACCTTTCAGACTGATCTGTATAAGGGAGTTTGATGTAAGAATATACATTAATTTCAACAATGTCATTATTACAGGTTTTTGGCTTAATAAGATGGGAGTGGTAGCTGGAGTACTTAAAGGATAAGACTAAAACATGGCAGATACTTTGTGCTGTATAATGACTACTTTTCTTTGCCAAGTCATATGTGTGTGAGCTATATGCTAGTAGGTACCAGCTGAATGTGTAGAAACCCACATTTCCCTGTGATTGAACAGCTGGCACGAGTAGCTTCATGTGTTCTACTACTTCACTATTTAGAAGTAACTATGTCCTAATAATGAGAAGCCCTCATCTTAGGCTCCAGATAAATGAGGACTGTCTTTTCATTATAAAATAGGTTTACAAACCATGATTTGCTGTTGAACGCAAGCTGTAAGCTTTCTAATACCAGACTGTGTAAAATCCACTTTGTATTAATCACACAAAGGTGAAGACAAAATGG
>JAWWLV010000001.1:38374595-38413480 GCA_035041135.1 Platyrinchus mystaceus
TCTAGCTGTAGATTACATATAAAGTAAGATTCTTTCTAACATCATTGTTAATAACTTGAATAAACATAACACTTTTATAACATAAAAAAGGCAGTCTCTGAGGTGGGTTGTCAGGTGTCAGGAGTCCAGTTGCATTTCAAAGCTGTCTTTCTCTTCAGTCCTCTCTTTCTTGAGAGATTTTTCTCTACCAGGCATATGCGTCTCTTGGTAAACCTCCTACAATTTGCTGTACTACCTTCAAATACTTTTCTTTACTTCCTTCACATCTTCAGAGGGTCTCTGTGGGATGGAGAATGAGAGTCAAGGCTGAATATGAGTTGTACTGTTGGGGGCAGAAAGAGCTACTGGTGGAGGGGAGCACACTACAGAGGTGACATGACTCTCAGGATAGGGATAAGGAGCAGAAGGGAGCAGGACTCTACTGGAGTCAGCATATATATAGCAAGTTGTATTGTTGCATAGAGCAAGTTGTATTTTTACATCCAGCAAGTATCTGCAACTCACTATGGGAAGCACTAGCGAAGGTTTAACACCCGTGACCTTTGATGATCTGGGATGACACCAAGCACATGCATGGTGGATGTGTTCTAATATCCAGAAAATACTTCTCAGGGGACACTGTCTGATCGAGATAGCTTGCAACTGCCCAACTGTCAACATTTTGCAGCCAGGAGGCCTTGGCGTGAAACACAGAAGAGGTGTGAGACCTCTTGCAGAGAACAAAAATGAATCCCCGGGCCTCATGCCGTCAAACTAAAGGAGAAATGACATGTGATTTCACATACCTGTATGAATACCCAAGTTAGAATCCTCCAGTAGACATCATGACTTACTTCATTTTCACATTGGTTGTCTATATCTTTCCCAGGTGCATGGTGAAGGTCACCAGATCAGTCTTTGCACACTCACACCTGTCCAAGCACCTCTACATTTTTCCTGCTCAATTTAATAAAAACAAGTCTCCAACACAGACATTATAATAGATTATGAGCCAGCTGTATGATCAAGTATATTCAGAAACTCCTTAAACTCATGAGATGCCACTTTGCCTCTTAGCTGCTGTGACATGATTACTGCATTACAAATCTTTAATAATATAGTGACAGTGAGATCAATGGTACCTGCAGTATATAAACTTAACTACTGAAAATCTACAGAGGTTGAACATCTACCTGCTCTCCAAGCAGATGATCTCCACATGTATTTTTAATATTTTCTTCTTATTGTATAATTTAATTTTTAATATAAAAATAATTAGAGTTATAAAACTTACAATCCTTTCCTCTTCTGTGAAAATCAGTTCAATAGTAATTTATTCCACTGGTATGACATTGCTGATTGCAGAAGCTGAGGGTGCTCTGTTTTGCCCAGATAAGGGTTTATTCAAGACCCTGTAGAGTTGGTGCTGCTTCCCTAACTCTTGCTGAAAGCAAGGAGCGCGTTTGTGCCAGTACCTATGACAGAGGAATTGAGCTGGATTTACATATGGGCCATGGTAGATGTCTGGTAGCACCCATCATGCCAGCAAGATTTGACTGGTCCTTATAACCTCCTGCTTCTACCTTGTTGCAAAGTGAACTTTCACTGATTCAGCTGATTACTTATTTGTGTTTATACTACATTGCTCTTTCTCTCCTTTAGCTAAGCTAAAAAATCTTTCAGGCAAGGATCTGACTTCCCTATGTTGTTTTATGTCTGGCCTAGTCTGACCCTGGTCAAAAATGAGACCTTCTGTCCTTTTCCAACTACTGCTACTGGTATTGCTGCAAAAAAATCAATGGCATCATTAGAAAATAAAACTCCTGTGTGCTTTAGTGCAGCTGTCACCCAGCTGATACATAGCTACATTAACACATAGTAATATTATACTTAACATGTCCTTGTTAGTGCTGGTAGAATGATAATATGGACCTTGATTCTCAACTGCCTTTTTAATTTCCCTGGTGAAGTGAGTTGCTCTTGTTCAGAAAGCAGAATAGGTTATCAGAGTTACCTATGAATGTATGAAATTGAACTACCTTCTCTGCCTTACTGGATTTGAAATTCTGCAGTATAACAGCTACATCAAGTAACACCACTGTTGCCTAAATAGACATTATAGGCAACAGGCAGCTAATCATCAGAGCAGAAGCACATAGTGAATGTGCTTATTCAGTTAGTCTTTTTATTCCATTATGACTTCAGATTTTAGAAGGAAGAAATTGCATACTCTTTCATATTGACTTCAGGCTCTGGATGCCCACCTTTTCTTCCCTTACCTGCTGGGTGGAATTGTATCTCATGATAGCCTCATTGCCTCTTCTGTCCCAAAGGAGTCATCTCATGTAACCGCCTTTCCACGTTATCCAGTCACAGATGTTTTCTATCCTACTGATTTACAGGAGCAAAAAAACAGAAAGAAAGTGGTAAAAAGTTCTGTAAGAGAAGGACATGTCACAAACAATTTTTAACTCATTGCTTAGTCTTAATATTTTTAAAGTTACAGGTTTTTTTATTTAGTAAGTTTGGTTAGCTGAAATCAAATAGGATGAATTTCAAATGAAATGTGAGTGCAGGCTTCCCTAAAAAACTGTAGTCCCTAAACTCGAAAAGGATAATACAACTGTAAAGGCTTTGCCCACACGTATTATTGATACCATCAGTGCTGAGTTAATATCACTACCCGTCTAAATAGATAAATAATTTTTTTTCAATGGCTAATGTTATCATAAAGTTTTAATGTCTTTCCATTGATGCCTTACTTACATTTGTTCATCAGAGAGAACAGGTTTTGATCTGCCAATGTTGACTTTACTTTTATCATTCTGCTTCCAGCAAGACCTATGTCCAGGCTGGGAGGTGTTAAAAATTAGCCCTCCAAGTGCAGGTTCAGATGTTCCCCTTTCTGCCTCTCTGCAGAAAAGCAAGGTAGAGTCTTAGCCTATAGTTCTTGAGTAGGATTCTGGCTCAAACAACTTTTTCATAGCTGAGCACAGGGACTTGAAGCCCTTCACCCACTGAATAACGCTCCCAAGGTCACAGTATGGTTGGCTTTGATGGGGATGGGGTTCATTGTGAGCCCATCTAGTGACCAAGCACCTTAATGGTGCACCTGGCAAAATATGAAATGGTTTGTAAGTGCAAGATAGAAGAAAATGATGCTAGAGTGGAGAACAGTGAAGTCTATTCTGTCTATGACTGTGGTAAAAAAAAAAAAATCTGTGTGTATGTCTGTGTGAACACACAGGTATAGTCATGTAGCCCTGTGATCTGAAGACTGTTGTGGAAAGGACTTCTGTGACATTATGTGTTGAGAAACGGAAGGCTAAAGCCAAATGAACAACTCTCTTTCACTTAGGTGATGGCCATGCACTGAGAATGTTTCATTTGTTCCAGTAAAAATTCATTCAGTTGTGAGGAATGGGGCTATGCAATTCGGCCTATTGACAAGGATGAGAAAATGCAGTCAAAAAGTACTTTATAGGGCCAGAGAGAGGGGAGGTGGCTGGATTGAAGTGAACTTCTGTTGTCTAATTATTGACTTTCCTAATTTAATTTTGTGTTCCATTTCCTCTTCATGAAACCATTTTTGTTTCATACTTAGACCCAGATATATGAAGTTGTTGCTGCAAAATCCCTGTTTGGGGAAATATTTGATATTCTGTAATTTCTGGGTGGGTGTTCAAGCTTTAATAATTTCTGCTAGCCTTTGAAGGAATTTATCAGTATTTGAAACAGGCTTTATTTCCTGTCAGCACAACTTTTCTGATAGGTTTTATGTCTATCTGTAAATGAACTGAGCCACATAATATCACCCATGAATGTGTTTGTGTTTATACTGACACAGCTAGGCAGGACATGGATGAGAACAGGATGTTTCTCCTGCACCACATATTTACTACTTAGTTTCGTAAAAGAGGGGGGAAGGTCTGTCTCAATGTCAAAGAATGACAGAAGGTAGGTAGACATGATGTGTAGAAGTATGTGGGGTTTGGAGTTCAATCAGAACAAAAATGAAAAGTCAGATATTTGGGAAGTGGTCTACTTAGACTGACAGCAAGCCATGGCTCAGGGGAGGAGGGACGGGTTAATGGAGCTTGTGTTACTATATGCACTACCACCATTTCAAAATTACCATTCTATGGTACTTTATCTTAGAGATTGGAAAATCAATATTTACTTAAATATATGGTGCATTGCGAGCAAATAAAATTTGAACAGCGTTTTTTCCCTTCTCAATGGGAAGTGACTGGTAATTAGTCATTGAGATGGAATCAGGGATGGGAAATCTACAACCCCAGCTTCTTCAGGCTGAGGCTTGTGAGTCTCCATAACTAAGTGACAGATAATAACCAAGATTCGTTTCTTTGTAGCTCATGAATCCCATTAGTAAGGAGTCAGTGGCATCATCAGCATTATTCAGAGTACAGTCTGAGAAAACCTCTCTCCTGTGGGGAAGTACCTTTTTTAAATGAAGAACTAATAAAATATTCCATGGCAAACACATTTTCTTGCTCAGAGAATTTCAGGATAGATTAATTTGTGCTTGTATGGACTTTTAGGGCTATATACTTTTAGTACTGAGTTCACAATGGTTATCATAATCTAAACATAAAAATTTAAATTAGACTTCCAACAGTGAACATTTTAATCCAAAATAGCCAGAAAATAGCTCCTCTGCAATATTCTTAATTTACTTAAAAAAATTTTCAGCATTATGTATGTGCTATGCAATTACTTTATGTAATATATTATTACTTCTTTCTTAATATAGTGATACTATTTTTGCACATTCATAGCTGTGTGTAACAATCATAACAACCACTAAGAAATTATGTGATAGGACATTGCCTGTCAATGTACATTTCCCATTTGGAGCCAAGAGACATGATAGCATAATGGATTTTTTTAGAGTTTAATGAGTTTGTGCGAAGTTCAAGGTAAGACACAGAAGGACTGGCACTTGGGAAGCTGGATCTTGCATGTAAGGGGTCGGGCAAAGCAGAATTTTCTGTATACCTACAGAGGCAGGTTTTCTCCTAATTCCTTCAAGTGCATATGGAGAGGATGAGGTCTCAAAGTACCTTGCACAGAACTAAGTTGAGTCTGACAAGGGGACTAGTGACAACCTCTACAGCTTAAATGCTATAGGCCACATAATGCTAAATTATCTTTATGGATAGGCTACTCTGCAGAAGTCATTTATAAACCAAAGAATATTAAAAGACACATCTAGAGAGGATGTATTAATGCAAGTGCAGTCAGAACTAAGGTCTTGTCTGACCTTGGGATAAGCCTCAGCAGAGGTGTTTTGTATGAATAAACTCACAACTGTTAGTGATGTAAAAGCAAAGGCAAAGCAGGGTTATCATGGAATGAGGAGAATGTAAAATATAGGACACTGCAGACAGAGCAGCTGGAGCTGTGAATTCTTCAGGAACTGCCAAAATGGACCTAAAAAGTGTCCCTGTGTGTCTGTCTCCAGCAGCAATGTCAGGAGATGCTGTCTTGTACAAGTCTTTCCTTATGCAGAGCTTGCTTTTTTCCCCCAAAATAGCTCTTGTTCATGTGCTCAGTCATCTTTTTCCTTATTACAGACTCTGCCATGTTGTGCAGTGTGGAGGTGGGTCACTGGCCAGTAGTTCCCTTTCCCTCTGGAGCCACTCTGCAGCTGGGAGGCACAGTAGCAGCTGGTGCACTGCCAGTCCTGCGGCACAGGGATGTTTGCAATGGCACATTACACACTTCGGCCCACACTTCTGCATTTCGCGTCTGAGCTCCTTCAAGAGTCATGGATTAACACCATCTGGCCCCAATGATTTATGTAAACATAACCTGTCTGCTTGGTTTGAGACTTCTGTATATTTACTTCAAACTCATCTCACTCCTTTGACCAATTTGCTGCAAAGGCATTGGGTCTCAAAAGCTCCCCCATCATCTTCAACAGTAAAACATAGATGCATTAACATTCTTGTCATAATATTTTTATACATTTACACATAATATTATTCATCCCACACAGGCAGCTCCTCTGCTTTTACTTACTACCATATTATTTCTGTAAGGTTGGTTATTGATAATACAGTATCCATGTGGTTTTCTTCCTCCATCATGCATCTGAGATGTCTGTTATAGAATCATAGAATCATAAAGTGGATTGGAAGGGACCTTAGAGATAACTTAGTTCCAAACCTCCTGCCACAGGGCAGGGGTGCCACTCAGTAGATTCTCATTTGATCTGAGCATTTTAGTTCTTCCATCTTTTTGTTTTTACATTTTTAGTACTAGTTTAGAAACATTTGCAAGTTCTGCCCTCACCCTGTCACCTGAAACTGGCATGAACCAGTGGAATGGCACTGGAAGTGTACTAATTCATCTGCCCTATTTATTTTGCTTGTGCTACAATTATTCTACCATGTTTCTCAGAGGTGCACTGAGCATTAACCACCACCAGCCCATAGGTCACGTAAGTCTGAAAGAGGTGCTCTTAACACTGTCAGCTTTTCCTCTACTCCCACTCCTTCTTACTGTAGTGAAATTTAATGATAGCAGCCTGTCTCTATTATGATTAAAGTACATTTAATTCTTCTTGGACAGGTTTTCCTAGTTCTTAAAGCATATGTCATCTGACCTGGGGGTCCTGGCTGATGGCAAGTTGAATATGAGTCAGCAGTGCCCTGGCAGCCAGGAGGGCCAACCGTGTCCTGGGGGGCATCAGGCAAAGCATTGCCAGCCGGTCGAGGGAGGGGATTGTCCTGCTCTGCTCTGCACTGGTGTGGCCTCACCTTGAATATTGTGTGCAGTTTTTGAGCACCGCAATATAAAAAACATATTAAGTGCTTAGAGAGTGTCCAAAGAAGGGCAATGAAGATGGTGAAGGGCCTGGAGGGGAAGCCGTGTGAGAAATGGCTGAAGTCACTTGGTCTGTTCATCTTGGAGGAGACTGAGGGGAGACCTCATTGCAATTTACAACTTCCTCATTAGTGGAAGAGGAGGGGCAGATGCTGATCTCTTCTCTGTGGTGAACAGGGAGAGGGTCAGAGGGAATGACCTGAAGTTGTATCAGGGGAGGTTTAGGTTGGATATTAGAAAAAAAGTTCTTCATCCAGAGGGTGGCTGGGCACTGGAACAGGCTCCACAGGGAAGTGGTCACAGCATCAAGTCTGACAGAGTTCAAGAAGCATCTGGACAGTACTCTGAGGCACATGGTGTGACTCCTGGGGATGGTTCTGTGCAGGGACTTGTGGTTCCCTTCCAACTCAGCGTATTCTGTGATTCTGTGATCTCACCCTCTTTCCCTCACAGAGATGGTGGATGGTTGCCTGGGTCTTTGGTTTCGTGCCTGAAGCTGGCAGTATTTCAGCGATTGCTTTCAATAAGGTCGTGTAACCCCAAATTGAACCTCCAGAACACCTCCCTTGCCCCTCCTTGCATTAATGTTAACAACATGGACCATTCATTTTGTGTTCCCCAAGTAGATGTGAGAATCTCATGGCATCTGCTAAAATTGCACTCCCATGGAAGCATTTCAGCACAAAGGGTGACACTGCTGAGGTGGGAATAGTCTGACTGCTCCATAGGCTTCATACAGGAACCTTTGTTCTGTACATTGCTCCACTTCAACTCTCCTCACTTCAAGAGAACAGACTTGTCTCTTGGGCAGATAATCCCTGTCCACCTGTGCTAGGGAACAGGGTTTTTTTTTTGGAAATTTGTGTTAGTTTAGCTTCTCCATTGAAGAAGTAATTCATATCACACTTCCTTTTATTTTAGTGAAACTAGTTATCAGTGTGTTAGAAATGAGAACATGAGAGGAAACCACTAAAACCCCAAAAAACAAGCAGCAAGGTGATATGCTGCTCCTTGTGCTTGCTGCAGTACAGATCCTAAGAGCAAACCTTGCTGTACACTGCATTCCCTTAGTTACTCAGGCACTCCCTGTAAACCTCACCTGGGTCTAAGCAAGGATTGCCTCCTCATCAGGATCAAAAAACGTGCCATTCCAGCCTCAGTTGCACTCTGCTAACCTTCCTTTAAGGAGCAGACACACAGCAAACCATCAAAGCAGTCTCATCTGGGCCAGGCAGCACTCAAAAACATGTTTAAAGTCCTGAGCGAGCTCTTAAAGACCATCCCTAATCATACAACCCAAAGCTCCCTAAACTCTTTTTGCTTCCTTCTCATCAATCCAAAACTTCTCTTCCTCCTCCTGCCTCTCCAAGAAAAACTGCTCTCCAGAGCTTCCTGCTCATGGTCATCTGTTTTCTGTGCTTACTCATCTGTTCTGCTACTACAGTTGTGACACTTGCTCATAGTCAGGGCTATGAGTATGGCTACTGTATGGAACTCAACACTTTCAAATGTCTCGTATGTCCTAGAAAACCAAAGCTTTCTGGTCACAAGCAGTATTAAGCTTTCTTTTATTTACCTTATGTTCACAGATGCCCAGTATCTTTAAATTCAGACTGCTGTGAACACCTTTCTTTCAGAATTACTGCTTAACAACTTGGCATGAGGTTCTTTTCTTTGAAACATGTGCATCCCCCTGATAGTGCTGTTTAGCTGGACTACCAGGACTACTCTAAGTGCCTCTTGCATTCCATATGTATAGGTAGGCTTGGTGTCATGATAATAGACAAGAAATTCAGAATAAATTTCCATCAAATATTATTATTACATATGAATCTAGGAAGTTCAGTAAATAATCTATGTTGATTAGTACATTAAATAAGTCATCAAAGAGATAAACAAAGAGCAGAGGATTGCAATGACCCTTTGAAGCCTCTTCTTTTCCCTGTCCTTTTAAACATGCAACGCTGTTTCTTTTCAGAGCCTTCATTAAATTAGTTCTTCATTAATTGGAAAGTTTCCTTCCTGTTTCAGCTGTGTGGCTACATTACCCATAGTGCTTCCAGTGCTGACACAATCAACTAATAATAGAAATGCTGATCACTGTAAACTCAGGTGCTGGAAAAGTCTCCCAGGTCAAACCGACCTTTAGTGTAACCCTAAAGTTTCTCAGAAACAAGTTTGTCACCTTGCAAAGCAGTTCATTAGTCCTGCACATCGCTACTCCAAGGGAAATCTGATTGTTTAGATCATGGATTAGACAAGTGTAACAGTAAGTTGCCTCTTTTTCCTTGAGCTACGTGTTCACTATCTCTCAACACTATAGCTGTTCTCACATAATAAAAGCAGCTGGAGCAGGTAGTTTTTACCAGGCATCCTAATACTCTTATTTTAGAAGCTTCATTCCTTTGCTTGGTGTCTCTCTGGTGCTGAAATAGTGAGCATGGAAAATAATATGAGGATGAACATTTCAGAGTTCATATCTGAGAGGGTTTACTCAAAATGAAACAGGCATTTTTTTCTTCTCTTTGCAAACTCTGACATTGTAAAAATCAGTTGAGTTGCAAGGATGTGCTGAATTATAACCTCCTTTTCCTCATGCTCATTTATGTAACTATATTTTATCTAAATTCTAGTGTCATTACTGTCTACATTCATGTAACACCAAATTTTACTGTATTTTCATAGGATTTGTCAGAAGAAAAACCTTATGGATTAATAATCCAAATTTGGAGCTAAGCAAGCCTTTTTCTTTTAATGGTTAAAAGGACAATCTAAGCCAGTTTTGATGGAGGAATTACTTTCTTTTTTTGAGATTTCAGAGAAGGTGTAGTTGCTGTCACATATGAGTGACAGTAAGAAAATTTAAAAACAAAATATTATGGCTCTGATAAACCCCTTCTTCCACTAAAACTGAATAGGGGAAAGGATTAATGTCTCATTATTTAGGTCCCTAAAAGATTTACACAAGATTCTTCATATATCTGGGTAGACTTGTCTGATCTGAAGATAGCCATCTAAAGTAGAGCAGTATTGTCCCATGGAGGTGTTTTTTTTTTTAATCCATTGACCATATAATATGTGGAGTGAAATGAAGCTATTCACAGGTTCCAGAGGGCACCAACAAGTCCTACAACCTCCCTAACCAGGGTTTGGTGTCTGTCTTAAGGGAAGCCCTGACATGGTGCAGCAAAACCTGAGATCTGGCTGCTGTCCCTGCTCACATCAGGTTGCAGCGATGCCTGTTCCTGGCCAAGTTCCATCCTTGCCATGTCCCATCCCCACCCTGTCCTTCCATGGCATAACCTTGGACCTGCCCATAGCTGCAGGCTTTTCTATCTGTTGCTGCACTGTGGCACCATCCCTGTTTCCTCTCTGCTCTTCTGGCTGGATGCTGTGGGATGATGCTGTATTGGGAAGGGCCATCACTCTTGGCCCCTGGGTTGGCTGACCTCACCTGGTAGTTGCTCTCATTCACCTATCATCTTATGTTTCCAAAATCTTTTGTAACTGTGTGCAGTGCAAAATCACCATTCATAAAAAGCTGGGAAAACCGCTACAATTGTAATGCTAAAATATTTTAAACCTTTACTTCAAAGATTTTAGGAAAAGATTACAGATTTTAGATACCCAACCCAGTACCACTTTGATATGCCTGATTAGCAATGGACAAGCCTTATTCTTGGGAAATATGGGCCTTGAACACATCACAGAAATTGGACATCCAAAATCAAATCATCATAACTCTTTGGTAATTTTTGAAAAAAGTGTGGCCTATAAATACAAAGAAACAAAGTTTCTAGCAGTTGCAAGTGAGTAATACCTCTGAAAAAAATGAATTGCTGAAGCTGGTGCTTAAATAATGATTTCTGTTCCTAAATTTAGACAGCCAATTTTGAAAATGTTGGCTAATAACACTAACACCTGAATAAGTGTCCTGATTTTCAGAGATGCTGAGACTTTTGTATCTCATTAAAATCAATACCATGAATAATAACTGCTACAGTTTTGCAGAATTATTTTGGATGCTGAAACATGTATTTGTGTCTTTGAACCCAAGGCAGGCAATCATGCTGTTATTTGTGCCATTTTTTTCATAGGCATGTGAATGTGTGGGGTTTTGACTCGAAGGACTTAGGCTGTTGCTTGTTAAATACATCTCACCTAAAGAAAACAAATTGACTCTGAGCAGAGAGACCCAAGAGAGAGCATCTACACGGGTTGGATCTTTAACTTTTTTTCTTTGTGTAAACCAAAAAACCCACTAAGCGAAGTTTTAAAATTCCTTGAAACTTTCCTTTTGTTATTGATTTGGATGGAAGCAGGATCTTCACTGACTCTTTCTTTAAATGAAATGGAGGGACAAAGTTGAAGCTTTCTGTCTCAAAAACCTTTTACCCACTGGTTATTTATGGCATAAAATTAGAAGTCCTTACCTTACTAATTGTGTGTGTAAACAATGGAAACAGTGTAGACTGGATATCAGGAACTAAGAGGATGGTCACACACTGGAACAGCCTTCCTTCAGAGGTGGTCATGCCCCAAGCCTGCCAGTGTTTAAGGGGCATTTAAACAAGACCCTTAACAACATGATTTAATTTGAATTGCTCAGGCAGAGGGACTAGATCACTGTATGTTTCTCCTGACTGTACTATTCTAGTCTAACAGTAGATTAAAAGAATATGTCCATCTATGTAATCTAACTTTGCTTTTTAAGTGTTTATATTTTAAAAAAGCAACAAAAAAAAAATCCACTTAAATTTACCATGTCTTTTTAAGACCAAGTGACGTCTTGAAGCTGAAATGCTGAGATACCTGTGTTGTCACAATGCAGACATGAACAATGACACTTCAATGTTTGTAATATTCAATTTTTTCTAGATAAACACTAAAAGAAAGCAGAAGACAAAAACATCTGTTGCAGCCTGGGGACATACAGTGAAGCTGCTCAGTGTTACTGCTGACACATCAACTAATCATACAGACATTGTTAAAACAAAGATTGTTTTTTAATCCTATAGAAACATAGTATAATAAAAGCTTAAATAGCCTGCAAACATGTTTGACATTGACATACAATGCCAATAAATAAGAGCCATACAATAAATTGTGAGCTGCAGATGGATGAGCAGAAACAGAACTCAGTGAAGTTTTCTATCAGCCACCTGCTATTTTTGAAGCACAAAACAATAAAAATGACCTAGTGTTTTATTTTCTGTGGCAAAAGAAGTATTCTTTGATTTAAAAAAAACCCCAACCAAATTGGAGGGAAATGAATATTTTATATTCATACTATTTGCAGCTCACAGAGCTCAGGTGGGTTAGAAATTATTCTGCATCAACTTTTATTTGGAAGGTCCTTGAAGATGAGCTGTGGATGAGATCTAGCACTGATAGAGGATTAGTTATTTTGAACAATAATGAATACCCTGTCCTTTATTATTAGATTTGATTTTTGTCATGAGTCCATGACAGAGCCTACAATTGGTATGTACGTAGCTGCAGTGTGTGGACAGAAATAAATTATTTTCATTAAATACTTTGGACTATTCAAACAAATTGTCCTGAGTGACACCGACTAACTATGTTTGCATACATTAATTCCATGATTTCATATTAAGGCATCCCGATTACAGTAATTTCTACAATTGCCACTTGGAAAGCCATTGATATTTCCAGTAGTTTATAGGAGAGATAAGTACTCCCTAAATGAAATGTTTTTGATGGCAGGAAAATGAATTATTCAACAGTACTCTCAGGACTCTTTTCTGAATGATGCCATGCATTGGCAGCTTCAACTGATATAAGTTTAAATACTAGAAGACTTCAGTTTGGGATAGTAATGAAATTAATTCAATGGGAACTGAGGAAAGCAACTGCCTCATTATTTTACAGAATGAGAAAGGAGTACTCACTTCTACCCTTTGCCCTAATCTCCTTTGCCTTTGTGCAAATAAAAGCTCAAAGATGGATTATTTTTACTATATAAAAAGATTAGAATTTTTTGGGGTGCAATATCCTAGGAGGAGTGGGGAAAATGCTTGTGTGCAAAACAGGTTACCAAACCCTTGCTAAGGGATGCCAGCATCTATTAACAAACTTCCAAGGCCATGTACTTTCCAGTGATTATGACTTTTACCTTGGCGAGGATTAGGAAATAGCCAGTCTTGAAGATATAGGACTTTGTCTGAACACCAAAGACCTTCATCATCTCACAGGAACATCCCAAGTCCTGCCATGGATAAGGCTTGAATCCTTTGGCAGTGCAGGGGTCATGCAGCCCTGAGACAAGTCTGGCTGCACAACAGTAAATGAACAGGAATTCTTCCCTCCTGCAAACCCTAGAGAAGAGGCAGTGTAAGGTTTATGTGCTGTGTAGCTTCTTTATGTTCTGCCTCTGCCTGATAGCTTTCTTTGCAGGTCCTTATCTCTTCTTCAAATCAGTGATAAGAACATGTAAGCATGTAATGCTTTCCACTGTATCACAGTAAAGTACAAGGGCAGAGGGATCCAAGTCCTGTAGAACCATATGCACAACTCAATATAGCACAAAACACAGTGAAGTCTTGTGGTACTGCTGACCATGGATTGCATGCTTTTTTTTTTTTGCTTTTTTTTTTCTGGTAATAGTAGTAACAGAAAAATACAAGATTGCAGGTTTATGGAGCATTAAAATAATATATATAAAATATATTTTCTTAGTTTCAAATTCAAAGTCATTTATACCATCAGATTGTATAAACCAATGAGTCAGATTGTTTGAGGTCACTGCTAGTTGTTTTATTCAGACAAGTGTGCTTAATGCTTAAATAATAGTGACACTCGAGGAAGTTGACTGCACTTTACTATCTTTCACTGTCAAAATCTAGAACTAAATGCACAAAGAGAGCAGAGAAGGTTTGCTTTCCACATCTGCTCTAAGGACTGTATTTTGTCAAGATGTGTGTTATAATTGCCTTGAGAATTTCTAAGAAGAAAAAAATGACGGGTCAAGGTCATCTTTCCATTTTGCTGGCTTGTAATGTGTTGAAATTGCTAATTTTAGATGGTATTTATGAGAGATTCAGACCTGTAAAGGGATTTTGCTGATTGTGCCAGGGATTTGAAATGGAAGTACAAGGCAACACATCCAACTGGTTTCATTCTATTCTGATAGCACGAGAATGAGGCAGCTAGCAGCAGGCATCCATTCACCTTTATCATGCAACTGGAGCTTAAGCACATGGATGATAGGTCTGCTTGATTGTGAATCAGTTCTGCTCTGCACTGAATTTGATCAGAATTACAGTTCTTAGAGATTGCCCAGACTAAGAAATACAGGGAGATTTGCTGGTGTCTGTCTGCTGAGAGAGTGTGTTACATTAAAACCAATGTGTCCCATGGAATTCATCACACCAGCTTTCCTGAAGTGCCATCATCTTCTCCTAAACTCATTAAAAGACATCTCCTAAGAGGAATCCTGATTTATTTTTCCAGCAGTAACCTATATGAAATGCAGAAACCTTTATTTAATAAAATAAATTTTAAAACTCCATCTGATTTAATAAATCTTTCCTCCTGAGAGCTGGAGTAACATGCATGTGCTTTATTTGTAGTCTGTTTAGCAAGCTAATTTAGAAATAGTTTGATCCTATATGATGCTCAGTGAATTCAGCTCCAAGAGGTTTTCGATTAATGCTGTTACTGTATGTTATGCCACTGGATGTTCTGGAAGTGGTATGTACTCCTAGAAACAAACCACATATATGGATTTTTTTTGTGTGTGTGTTTTTTGTTTTGTTTTGTTTTTTTAATTAGGTAAATATTTGGCTACATTGAGTCCATCTGCACAGGCCTCAATGAGACATGAAAGAAACTCCAGGATTGTGTTATGGCCTTTCTACTATTTAAGAAATGTGAAATCAAACAATAATAATTCAGGTCATCATGCTTAAGTGAGTAATGGCGTATTTAGGATTGTAAGAAACACATAGTCAGAGTTGAATTTTAAAAGATTCTCAGAGACTTGGCATGTTAAAACAATTCCTTGGGAAAACGCTGGGAATATGCTATAGTAAAATGCTTATGGTGTCACTTTGTCATGTAGATTTCCCCTTTGTACACAGATGATGTAACTGCTGCTGATGTAGCTGAATGGTTGCAATTGGTTCTTGGGGTGGTATCCGTCTGAGTAACTGGAGGTGGCTACACCTGGACTAGGCTTCCTTTATTATTGCAAAGAAAGAGACACTTGTGAGTCCAATTCACCATTAAGTATTCTGGTCAAATCTATAAAATGAAACAGGTCAAATACATTTTTCAATAAGTGACTTAGTGTAGACACGAATTCATTTCTGGTCTATTCTCGATATGTGCTGAAGTACATGTTCTGTCTGAAAAACTCAGCCCAAATATTATTAAATATTCTGAAGGATTGACCTTGATAAATCTAATCTATTTTTGTTGCTGTCTGCTCTGAGAAGGGGATAGGATCAAATGACCTTGCAAGCTCCCTTCTACGTTAAATTTCTCTATGGTTATAATAAGATTTATAAGAATCAGGAAATTCAAAATGAAGTTTTAAAATGCAGTTCAAACTGCTCCTCTCAGCTGATATCTTTGCAATGTCATCTCTCAAACTAAAGCATTTTAACATTTGTAGACTAAGAAGCTATGAGCTGCTGCTAGACTTGACTGACCAGGTTTGCTCTGTAAAGTATTTCCTTCTTGGGGATGGTGAATAGAGTTACAAGTAAAATCTTATTGGCATCATTTTATTCAAATTCTGCATTCATTGTAATTATAATGGACCTGAGTCTGAAGTTCTCCCTGGGGCAAAATTCCTCTTGAAAGAAGCAAGTGCTGATGACCTTTATCCTTTAAGAGATTATATTGTCAAAATAATCTCATGCTCTTGGAAGCAGCCTGAACTGAGCCTGTAAAGAGTTTCAAAATATATGATTAATTCAGCCTTGGAGGTTTTAGCTGCTTGTTTACTCATACTAGAGTGGCACACAAGGTAGGAGATTAAAAGCTGTGTTCTCCACCTCTGTTAACATGACTGTGTAGGATGAGGGATCTGGAAACATAAATAGCAGGATTACTGCTAGCACAGTGTGCAGTTCATGCCAATCCTACTGGTGTGTATCTGCTTGGGTTCCCAAAATGTACCGGTGGAATACTAATCAGGTATTACTTGTGACTTGGTCACCCTTCAGGTCTTCTGGAGGCTAAACTGAAGGTAATGCAACCTAATCTATCTTCTCACCCTTTAAAAATTTCTCAGCCATAAGGAAACAGTTGAAATCAGATAATGAAAGCAACAGGACTCCATTTCTGCCTGAATTTATGATTGGAGGTTATTTCTAAGATAGGGCTGCTGGAATTGAAAGTCTGTATAAACTGTGTCTCCCCAAACAAAAACAAAGGCAGTCCCTGAATATTAACCAAGAAACAAATTGCAGTATCTGCAAATCCTCCCTTAGGGCTTTCATTGACATTAATATTTGTCTCCTGAGACATGAGAAATAAAACCTCAAATACCAGCTTGGATCACCAGATCCATCACTCTTGGTGATGTTCTACATCACGTCCTATGGATGATACTGGAAATTTTCTGCATAACGTCTTTAATTTCTTTAATCCAAGTACTACTAACACTGCAGTACTGCTGAAACATCTTTAAATGGAGAATTTTGCCAGTAGAAAAAAAAAAGTTACTGAATTTAGATACAAAAGGTTTAGCTGACTGAGTCTGAGTTACTCACCCTAAGCTCCTTTCCTTGTATCTACTTGAGATTCAATTCTAGGATGGCATGAGCAGCTTGAATCAGTGGCCTACATATAAGCACTCAATGCCCCTTGAGATGTACAGGGGTGTCCTGCCAGGGCATAGATCTAGTGGTCATTTGAGAGATTCTCATCACTTTATATGTGTCCCAGATATCTTTCAAGAGTTTAGGTGGCACTGGAGTCTTATTTGTGGATAGTGAAAACAAACAGTCAGACATAAAAAGAGCCAGGAATTAATAGGTCAAGTATTTTTATCCATCAATCAGCTATCCAAATTAGATTTAAAAATATCCCACACTGTCTTCTAGGAGACAGGCTTAAGTAAGACCCTGACATGAAAACTAAGCCTACTGAGTCAGGATTTGTTTTAATTGATAGTGTCTTGGCTATATCCTTTTAAAAATCTAAATGCTATTGATTCAAGTGGATTTAATTTATCACTGGTGCAACATAATTATTTACAAATGATCCCCTGCTGCTCCCCCAGGAGCCTGACAAGCCAGCTGACAGAAAATCGTTTAGTTGAGAAAAAGAATATTTAGTATTGCCTAATGACTCAGCTCAGGTATTTATTTTAATACATGTTTTTAATGCCAAGAGTGGTTGATAAAAGGGATTGGAAGCATGTTAAGCCTTCTGAATCTGGGGTGAATATGAGAAAAAGCATTTATTTGGTGACTTATCTGTGAAGGTCTTGTTTGCTGGGGAGAGGAGATAGGGAAGTTGAATTGTTGGCAATTGAACTAAGATTTTTTTTCCAGTTCTTTAATGCAATGGCATTTTATTCCTCCTCTTCCCCTGTTTGCTGGAACTATTGTAGCTCAGCCAGTATCAAAGAGCTGAAAAATCAATGTAAGGTACAATGTCTGTGAAAGGTCAGAAGTGAGAGAGAGTTCAGCCTAATAACATTTTAAAGTCTTATGGAAAGGATATTTCATAAAATATTAAAAAATCAATTGAACTTTGGTAAAACTTTAGTGGAGTATCAATACTGAATAGCAGAAAACTTAGCAAGGGAGGAGATGGGAGTGGGGCATGGACATTCAGACTTCTACTGCAGTTTCCCTCATCTTGAGCAGTTTTCCTGATCTTGAGCAGTTTTTCTTGACTTGAGTTGACTGGGAAAGACCACTGTCTTGGAAAACTAGGGAGATCCCAACTCCCCTTCTGACAAAAATATGTCTTTCTAATTTACTACTTGTATCCACGATGCAGTAATTTAAAATACAGTAGACTATATGAGAAGGCTTCCCGCTGCCTCATCTTCTTTTAGTTCTGAAGAAGTATATCAGTCCAAAAATAAAAAAATTCATACTTACTAATCCATTGCTTACATGTGGCTACATAAAATCTTCTCATATTGCTCAAGATTATTACACTTGGTTACTTTTGAATGCAGTTGGGACTATTAAAAAAATAATGGCTAGGGGATCAGAAAACTGCCTAATTTCCAAATCAAGAATCCTAACAGCCGTTGCCCATATAGTTTAGTAGACCTTTTATGATAGCAGTGATTTTCACAAACAACTCACATCTCTGAGGTTTGAATTTTATTCCTTTAGCTATTTGTCTGTTAATAGCACATTCACAGCAGCTGATGTTAGTTCCATCAGTTTCATTTTTTCAGTGCTTCATTTATGTTCTTTTGGGCTTTGGCAAAAATAAATATTTTTCCTTTCCTGCTAAGCAGTGTCAGATTCATTGTCTGAGGAGTCCTTCTGTCACTTTTTCGTCCTTTGGGAGTGGATTATTCTTAGAAAACTCTTGATTACACCAGGAATTTTACACATGGAATCTTATGGAAATGTTACTTTAAAATGTTTGGTAATACAAATAGCAACAAATTGAGCATCTGTAATAATGGACACTGAGTCATAATGGGATTGCTGCAGATCATAACATGATCACCCCAAATCTTTCAGTAAAATCCACCTGCCAGGATTTTATCCAGGCTTTAAGTTTCTTGCAAATTGCTTGGCATGCTTTAAGTCAAACAAAAGTCAGGGCTTTGGTCTGAAAAATGGTCTGCAAAACTCTGGTTTAACTCTCTAGATAGATATGAAGAAAATTGTAATGATCATTTTTCGTAAGTTAAAGTCACCAAAGCAAACAAAATTACCACTGTCAGGGCTGAACATCACAGTGCCTGTCTTTCATCTTAGTTCATTCAAGAACCATGGACTACTCATAATTTTGCCTAAGCAGTGCAAATGGGTCAATTCCAAAAGGCAGACTGTGCACACTAGACAACTAACAGAAGTAACCTCAGCAGAAAACTCAGTAGTGTTGGCTGTTATTACTGGAAAAGCAAATGATGGTGGCCTGGATGCTGGAAATGGTTTGGGATACTCCAGCTGTGTTCCCTTCTCTGGTTTGGGGGGTTCAAACCTGCATCACCTTGCCAAGCTGTGGGAGCAACAGCTGGAAATATCTCAGCACCCAGTACCTCTTCAGGGGAGTAATATACTAAACCAACATTTTTTGACCAATGCTTGTTCAGTAATTTGTCTAAATTACACCTGAATCATCTCTCTTGAAACATAATGGTACTTACTCTGGGAGTCCAAGCCCAACCTTTCTGGTGGGCCCAACTCAAACACCCGCGTTGGTCAGGAGGGTCCAGATTTTCTCAGGAAGACAATCTGTGCGGTATCATGGGCATGACATCACCTACATGAAGCTTACCATTGCTGTTCTAGCCTGGTCCAGATACAGAACAGGATGCTGAGAGGTTGTTCCCAGAATATGTAGTTCAGGGTGAGTCAGGATGCTGGAGGCCAATCCTCACTCAAGACCAGATCTCATCTTATTATTGTTACCAGCAATTGTTGTTGCCATGTTTACATTTTATCACATTGATTAACAATTACAGTCACTTGCTTATGACTATTTCCTAAAATTCAGTGACTTATTGATAATATATTTAAAATTTGTTTTCCCTTAAATAGTCACAGGAGATGAAGGACAATTAGGAAGTCTTAATAGTCTAATTATTCCTTTGTGGTTTCTTCAGCTACATTTTCAGTGTGCTTTTTATCTTATATTAACATTCACAAATCAATACATATATAATATTTCAGATAACATAGAACAGGCGATCAAAGAGTAGTAAATGTGATTGAAATAGGATATAAAATGGGCAATTAGCTAATGGTTTAATTTAATTTATACTCTAGAATTGTCATTAAAGGAAAGAACATTTAAACCATTAGTGAATGAGCAAATATTTACTATGATTTAATGGGGAAACTGATGGTACCTTATTTGTTGATGCTTCGCTTCCTGAATGACCCTGTTATTTATTTTTTTCAAGTTTCCAAGTTCTGGAACTGAAATGGTAGAGGTCGACGATTCCATTTGAGAGATTTAAATCCTAGAAAACCAATCTAGGTTCAAATTACACTGCCTTTCTGGGTTACTTTCCTGGAGGTCTTTGGAAGAGCATCACTGAAATGATGGGATACTGTACCCAAAAGCAGAAATTATGGAACTACTAGAAAATTTGCCTTGGGAGGGGGTGTGTGTGATTGCTGTGTCTAGTCTGTAAGTAAACACAGCTGCTTTCTAAAAAATGAAGTCATGGAGAAGTCTGTTGCATCTTGCCTCCATAACAGTGAGCCATGTAGGAGCAGCCTGCAACGTTCTGCCATGCTGGGAGAAGGAATTTCACATTTATAATTAGCTGCAGATATCAACCATTTCAAACCATGGAGGAGAAATGATGACAGATATGTCATTGCCAGCAGACAATGATTCTGTTTCAAATAGCTCTACTTTTAATGAAAATGCCCGAAATCTGTCTGCTGTGTAACCAGAATACCTGCCTGTGTTTATGATCATTATAGTGTAGTGGAAAGCAAATGGAAGTCCTCTCACAAGCATGTACCATAAACAAGAACATCATAAAGATGGTCAACTCTCCTCACAGATACACACATTTGTCTTGTGCTCATTTGCATAATCACCTGAGATATTAACTTAGAAAAGAGCACCATCTATTGAGTATTTACAATAATATTTACACTTTAAAATACCATTTTCTACCTCACTTTTTCATGCATTACAAATACAAATATGTTTTAAGATCATAATTTTATCATTATATCTATCTGCTTGTAATTTATTAATTGTGATTAAATAAGCCTTTCATTCTCTTAGTAATAAATTTCAAATACTGTCCAGCAGAACCTCTTGTTTGAGGAGATCTCTGTTTATTTTTCCTATTGAGAAAGGAATTTTCCACCTCCCACACTTTGGCTGGACAAATAGAGCAGTCCATGAAGTTATTCTGCTCTCCTTCAGTAATACATCATGATTCTAGCTGCATTCTGTTTTTAAAAAGGCATAATCTTTAGTTGCAGCAGTCTTGCTGTAGCCATAGTTAATAATGTGTTCTCTTTGTTTTTGAAGGGTTCCTAATATTTGTGTCTGAATTGTTACAGATTTATAGTCAGAACTTTCAGAAACATGGAGCACTATTCATGACGCTGGCATTAAATTAATTGGCCAGACTCTTTTCAGTGGTGTCCAGCTGCAGAACAAGGGGCAATGGGTAGAAAATGAAACACAAGAAGTTTCATCTCGATATGAGGAAAAATGTCTTTACTGTTATGGTGAAAGAGCATTGGAACAGGCTGCCCAAAGAGGTTGTGGAGTCTCCTTCTCTGGAGATATTCAAAACCTGCCTGGACAGGATCCTGTGCAACTGACTGTAGGTGAACCTGCTTTAGCAGAGGGGTTGGACTAGAAGAACTCCAGCGGTCACTTCTGACCCCAACCATTCTGTAATTCAAGTGTTCATATTTAAAAATTCTTTATAAGAAAGCACCAGAATAGCCTGGGAGAAAGATTGGTAAACTATAAGATTAAGAAAATGTCAGTAAAATCTCGTCCCTTAGGATTTTTCTGGTGATTTCTGACAATCTTATCAGTAAAATGGAACAAAGAAGTTGGAGAGGTTTCTCACAGTGTTTGTGTTTCTGTTCAGTCTAGACTGCTCAGGGCAGGGATATAGTATTTCACTGGTCTTCAAAATTATCTTCCCCTGAATAAGTTGGACCTCTTTATGTGAGTTTCCTTCTACCAAATGTGATATTTTTTTAAAATTTCAGTGGATTTGTTTTTATAAAACTTATTTACATATGCTGATCTTATTGAAAAGCAAAACAAGTCTAAAATCCAATTTAGTTTTCAGCATCATTTTTTAAGAAACTCCAGTCTTCTCTGCCACACACAGCATCCTTCCCTGCAAGCTCCTATTTATCTCATGAGCCAACTCAGTTTTGGGTTGACAGCAGGAGCAAGGAAGCATTCCAGGAGTTGCTTTTTAAGCAGCCCATTAAACTGGATGGAGGCTTGAACCAATTTCCCCACTGAGCATGGATCTTGCTCTGTCTGGATATTACTAATCTCACAGGCCAAGAAGACTATCCTGAGACTCATTAAGATATTTATGAGGAGTTGCATTGTTAAACTGAATGTGACTGCAATCAGCAGCAACTTCTAAAAGTTTATCCCATCCATAACAGGGTCTCCTGACCTTGTCTTAAGACGTGTGAAATGCACTGCGATGTAGCTAATCAGTGTTGGGGTTTTATTTTTATAGAAGGACATTAATCAGCATTTGCAGACAGTCTGATTTGCGTTAGTTTTCCAAATGCTGCTTCTATATCATTGCTTTTGTTAAAGCAATAAAAGCAGGGAGTACAATTTCTGCGTGATTGTCCCGTTGTTTCTGCAGGGCAGGCACACCTGAAATTTATTTGGGCAAGAAGAAACCTGTTGTGAGACATTCCCGTAAAATATTTGCAGTCTGCCACAGCTGTTCTGTCTATCTTTCTGGGCACTAACGTTCACGAAGTATAAAAAAAGAAATTTCACTGCAAGAAAAAATGGCTACTGTTTTGTTCAGATGTGGCAACCCAAATCTAATACTGCTGGAAAAATGCTTACTAGGAAGTTGTCAATAGAAAAGGCAACTGTTCAGTGTTTTGTGCTACTTCTTGCCTATTTCCTTTTTCTTTTGTCCAGTTTTCCCCTTTCTGCTACTGAACTATTTCATCATTTTAATGAACTTGAGAGGGTGAGATCTACTCCCTATTACATGTGAGTATAACTGTGGGGCAGTCAGAGAAATTTTTAGTTATACTGGAAATGTAATATGTGTATATATGAGCCCAGGTACGTGTGTGTATCTGGGTGGGAAAGACTGACAGTGACACTCTTCATTGTTGCACCAACAAAGATGAAATTCCTAGCCACAGTCCAATGGAAACAACATTGTTTTGACAGTGCAGCAGTACTTATTTGAGACTTTTTATAGACATTCATTAAGCTTTATTTCCTTTTAGGTTTCCACATCCTAGCAACAAATGAATGCAGTCCCACATACATGGATTGGTACTAAAGTTTCACTAGGTTCAATATCCCTACAAAGCACTTAAAATAATGAGTTGTTTGATAAGCCTGGAGACAAATTCATCTTTTGGTCACCTCCAATGCATGCTACTTATTGCTTTGATTTCAGTATTGGTCCCTATTCAGCACAGCACACAAGGACATCCTTGCAGCTTCATGTGCATTTAAACACAGGTTGGAGCAGAATGAACTGGCAGGTGTAATTAGCACTGTTATATTAAATGGGCCCCTTAGTGGGGGGTAGCTATCACACACACAAATGGATGGCCAAAGGAACGAGCTGGGAAGCTAGGCTTCAGTTTTTCCAAAAAAACCCCTCCAGACTGTCTTTTGTCATTTTCTTCTCATGGGCCCTGAGAATAGTGGCCCTTGAGTTTTCCAGGGTATCTTGATGATACTTTGGTATCAATAATTAACGTTAATGATAGTCAATCGTAATGGGATGATTAATTCTATTGGAGAAAATGTACTGTCACTGGGTAATAGCACCGTTTTATCTCTCAGTTTTGAAAAGAAAGTTTGATCTCTGTATCAATTTTTCTGATCCTTGTTTATTAGGGAAAGAATTACTGTACAAAAGTACGAAAGTACATCAGAACATAGAATTGAAGGGGACCTGCTAAGCACAGTCCCCTGATATTTCAAATAAACATTGCATTGTGTTTTTTATAAACTGATTAAGGTAGGCTTTTTCCACCCACTATTCTTCCTTGAGGGATATTCTAGAGTCTCATTTTTTTTCCTGGTTTGAGTCTTCCAGAGCCCATTAATACCATTTGGTTTGATGCTAACATTACACATTCACTCAAACCGCTCTTTTCTAGTATTTATGTCCCTGATATATTTATGAAGAGTACTCATTTCTCTATTCAGTCTTGTTCCATTAGATTAGACATGTCAAGCATGTCTAGTATTCACTAAAGAGATTCTCTCTCTGTTCCCTGGTAAGTCCTGTCTAAGCCTGGCCCTATTTGAATCTATCTTTATTGAACATTTTGCATACTCTTCCAGATGAGACTTCCTTATTAACTCATCACTCACCTAACCCTTGGGATATGTTACTGCTATGGAGAGGAAATTCTATCCATATGGTACTCTTAGAGCCTGCATAAAAGACTACTAGCTATTAAAAATGTTTCACCTGAATTATACAGCTAACACAGGCGTATTTTCCAGGTCACCAGATCATTGGTATGTGGATATCCTGTGGTGAACAGATATACCAAGGTCTTGCTCTGCCATTTACAGCTGAAGAGAACCCATTACATAGCTAAAGTTCAAATGAAAAGTCCATAAGGGAATGAATGACCTTGCTATTGGTATTATTAGATTTATTATTATTATTATTATTATTCCAGATTGCAAGGTCACACAGTGCTACTTCATAAGTAGCATAATTCTGTATTGACAGTCACTTCCAACTTTACCATCATCAAGTTTTGTAAGAACATCTCTATCAAATTAATTACTGAAAACTTTATTTAATACTTTATACAAGTGGGGTTTTAGTGGCTATTCTTTATCATAAATAAGCAAAGTAATTCAATAATAGCTTTCCTAGACTAATCCTTGAGGAACTTTACTAGTGACTCACTCCAAGACAACATGTGATTATTTCTTTTTCTAGCTTTTCTCTAATGTTATTTGCAGTGTTTTGTAGTAACACCTAGTTCAATTTCTGCGTATCATGATAGGAATTGCTTTACTCAGCTTTGGTTAGATGGGATTTATATAGCTTCTTTCTCTTGGTAGGCAGTTATTTTATCAAAGAAAGGTAAGAGAACAGTTTTGGATAGTGTAACTTTGATAAAACTCTGTTGTATTTTGTCCTACTCTCCTTCTACTACTATGTCCTTAGTTATTTTGTCTTAGAAAACTATCCAAAAGCCTTGCTTCTTATTGAACCTTACTAACAGACTTCTGGGTATCTCTCTCACTCACTCCCCTCCTCCACTGCTACCTCAAGTGTGTTTGCAGCACTTATGAGGCTGATATTAATCATATGAGAGAACTGTTCTTAAACACAAATTTGAATGACCGATGACTAGTCTACATGCAAGAACAAAGAAAGAAAAAGAAATTTCTGATGAGCATGCTAAATGTCTGATCTTCATATTTGATTGCATGATAAAATAGCTTAACCCCCCTCACACACTGGGAAGTAATATCTGTATATCCTTACATATATTATCAGGCCAGGGCATCAGTGCTTAAGCCTCGCTATAATCTGCAGTGAGCAGACTGTGATACTTATGAAAACATCACAAAATTTCTTAGGATCTGATTAACTGAAGTGGGCTTTGTAAGGTTTTGAAGACATCAGCAGAAACTGACTATTCCTAGGGCTTTAAAGGAATGTTTAAAAAAGTATGGGAGTTCCTCCTGGGTAACCAAAAGTGAAGCACTCTAAAGACACTGGAATTGAAGTGGAACCAGTGCATAGCAATAATATTCCTAAAATATGCAAGTGTGGCCAGGATAAAACAAAAAGGCACCATGGAAAATGTTAACTGTAAAAAAAAAGAAGCTTCTAATTGCTTCCTTGCTTGTGGATGTTGTGAACCAAGATGCCAGCAGCGTGGTGCAAGTAGATGAAAATGTGACAGCCATATAGCTTGCCAAGAACACAAACATGCTGGTAAATAAATCCTGTTAAAGAAAAGTCTAAAAATTGCTCATCAAAACAAGTCAAGCTGTCAGATGTCTTCCTTATTTTCAGTACTCTTCTAATACAAAAGATGAGCAAAGGACTGAATCCAATACTGCAAGGCTGCAGTACTTGAGACATTTTTTTCAGAGCTTCTCAAGAATTCAGTATTAAAAGGAAAGCTATAAATTACAGTTTTGTAACAATTGTCCCATAGTTAAAAAACCCTCTTGAGAAAACTATGAATGTTAAGATATTCTTTATTTTGGAATAAAAACGATCAAACGGTTCAGCTTCTATTCATCCTCTAAGCAGTATATCCCCACTTAGTGCTCAGCAGAAGTCACTAGCATGGTTATTCCTGTCAGTCACTTAATCCAGATTTAGCTGACCTATTTGTATAGAGTGGAATTTAACTTCGATTAATGCCATCAAAGCCTTGCACTGACCAAATCTACAAAAGCTGGCTACCTAAAGAAATTAGAGACAGAAGCTCTTTAACTTGTCTACACATATTGCTGCCTGTCAAAGCTGTCAAACATCACAAACCATAACTATCCATTACTATTACTGACCAGTATGTTAAGTTCTATATTGTCTATATTGATTACCAATTCAACCTCACAGAAACATTCAAAGATGGAGTTCCTCCTATGAATACATTTTAGTCTTTATTCCTGGTATATTCTACCTTCTACCACTCACAACTTCATTTAGGTGAATGCCATTGCAGTTCAGACTCATCCTCTAAAAAATCCAGGCAAAGGACAGGGGACTGAAACACATGGCTTGAAGCTGCTGTAGATGTATTTCACTTGTCCAATCAAGAATTGATGTTACAGTGAAACTGTACACAGTGAGTGTCTTTCTGATTAGATTAGTGAGTAACAATTACCTAAAGTACCACATGAAGTACTGTTAGCTATAAATGACATCAGGAAAACACCAAATAAGTGACAGAAGTCTATATAAATATAATTTGGCAATGTCCCAGCATCACCAATGAGAGTGGTGAGTATAACCTCAGGCTGTCAACACAAGCATTGATTCCCTGACAGCTGAGTATTGTTTCTCTGGTTTAACAGCCCTAATATAAAGCTAATGGTGCTTTGAAGGAGATAAATAGGGCACTAAATTCTTTAGTTCCTGACTTAAAATACTGTTGCATACTCTACAAGCAACTATAAGATATGAAGTAGTTGTAGTAGAGAAATACTTGAAAATCACTTACAATAAGTTTGCTGAAGACATAAAGTTGTATCACTTCATGACCTAATATCTAAAAAATGTTACCAGTGCACGTCCATATCTTTTAGCAGAACACAAAAAAATGACATTAAACGAGGCAACCTGTCATATTCCTGTCAAAAAACTTACTGTTGACTTCACAGAATAAGATTTGGATTTCACTTAGCTGTAAGCTGGTCACCCTGCCTCAGCATCTGAGCAACTCACGGTGGATTCAGAGTTCTTTAATATAAAAGAAGAACGTAGTTATTATTTTTCTGTAAATCACAGATATGTCATGAATGCGTTAAACTATCAATCATTCTGTTAAAGACTGTACAGTATGTTCTTACACTGGAGATATGAAAGAGATTCTTCAGGCTTCCCTGGGCTCTCCTGAATCCTTCAAACATTTTGATATAAATTTATTTTTTTTTTTTAATTTAAAATGCTATACAGGAGAGAGGCATAAGGCTAGACCAAGCAAGAGAGCAAGAGTAAAAGGGAAAGATTCTGTTTATTAGTCTCTGGTACTATGTCCAACTTATATCATGGAAGTTGTATAGGTGTAGAAAGAGATCTCAAGAGGTCTCCTAATTTATTCCTGCTCAGATAGAACTCAGTACCCCTCCCAAAAAAGCTGGCAAGTGACTCTGTAACACATTCATTGAAACCTTGGGTCATGAGGAGCCAGTAGAAAGCTTGTCCTATTTTCTAACCTGAAACACCCCATGAAAACAGAGAGGTTTATTTCTTGTCAAACCTACACTAGACATAGAGAAAATATTATCACTGCCTTCTTCATGACAGCTCTTTACATAGCAAAAAATCTGTTACCATGTTTCAGCTATATTTTCTATTTGCCGGCAAAACTAAGGCTGATTTCTTCCGCCTTTCCTTATAGCTCATATTTCCTAAATTTTTACCACTATTGCTCTCCCAGTAGGTATGTTTACCAAAGCTCCTGACTTTCTCCGTATTGTCAGCACATTTCCTAGTGTGAGGGCTACAAGAGAACATAGTCTAACCCCACTTGGTGGGATAACCACATTTCTTCAAGGTACTGATGGGTTCGAGAAAGTTTTTGCAATGGAAGTTCATTGTCAGCTGATTGAGCTTATGGTCCACTGTGACTTTGATGATAAATTTATTAAAATTTTTTTTCTGCAGAGGCCAGTTTTCTCCACATTGTGAATTGGAAGGTCATCCTCACAAAGTGCTTCTTGCTTTCCCTTCCATGGGTTAATTCCTGTTTGCTTACAGTCTTCTCCAGTTCCTGCCATTATTCTTGCTGAAAACTGAAGTATTTAAATACTTTGCCTAAATTAAGTGAAGAGAAACATGACAGTCAATGTTTGCTGGATTACTTAATTTAGAGATATTGATTTAGGAGAAACCAACTTATCTGTAGAAAAGGTTTACATGATATATTGTTGTATCAAAGGAATAATGTGACAGTTTCTGGAATATTGTAAGGTAATAAATTAACAGAATACATTAACTAAGAATCTGTAAGCTAAGATTAGCTGTAATCCTTGTAGCGCTTGTGATGTGTGATTTATGCCTTTTTCCCCATCAAGCCCTTTTGGGGCTTCTGGTACAACACTGATACCATGAGATTTGGACTGAAGGAAGCAATATTTACCTTTGTGACTGTTAATCTACTTGTCTTCAGAGACATCAGGCCACAGCGCTCATACAAATTGTTCATCATCCTGATCACAGTGAAGGAGAGCAAGGGCGCCCATCACAATATTCTTCACCAGATTGAAACTGAGAGCATTGATTCTTTGGTTGAGTCTTCTCAAAATAGCTTTTCTCTGTCTTATTCACTCTCTCTCCCTCTTTATGTATTTTTAAACAGGTTTTGGCACAGACATGAATGTGGCAGATGTAAATGCTGTAAACCGAAAAGGAGCTGCAAGCAATGTCTGAAACAGCCAAAGCTCACAGATGTTTGCTGGTGGTTTTCAGTAGGGCTGATAAAAAATTTGCTTTAGCTGTTTTTTTCTCTAGCAGTTATGGGTAAGGATCATTATTAGGAGCAGAATTTCTGACTTTTTCATTATCCATTTGCCATTATTATTTTTTTTTTCCCTTGTTGCATCTACAGGATAAAAAGCCTAGGTTCTACTAATAACAATCTCAGCATCTCAGCCGACACTTTCTGCTTACCCTCAAGAAACTTCTATTTTTCTGTAATCTAAAATTTTGGACAAAGGATGCTGACACAGGCTTACATGCACAAAACTTTACTAGGTGTCCATGGCTGAAGGCTGACATAACTGTAACAGTGAAAGTTACAGTGCAATAGTTGATGACAATAAAGATGACATGGTGAATTTTTGCTGTGCTTTTTTTTCTAACACTATATACTTTGACTCAGACTTCCATTTGGAGTAATCCTTTAATATAAACCAGAACCTACAGAGGAAGGGAGTAAGAACAGGGAGATAAAGAATAGGTGAGCTTCCTGCTTTGCCTCCCATGAAAAATCTGTTATAACAAGAATACTGAGTTTTGCAGGTGCAGGACTGTGAGAATAACAACCCGAGAGCAACAGCATGAGAACAAGGCAAAACCCCTGCCCTTGGAAAAACCCTGCCACAGCAGCTCAAGTGAAAATCTCAGAGCTATGAGTGAAAGGCAGGAGGCAGAACTGCAAGTGCTACCCTTTGCTTTGATGCATAGAAAGCACTGCTCAACAAAGCATTTTCCAGGCATGCTCTCTGTACAGCTCAGTGGAGGGGGAAGAAGAGCATTGAGGATGTGTGCTTACCTTTGGTATTTAAATAGTAGACTTGTAAAAGAATAGAAATTGCTTGTAAACCTTGTTAAATAAGATTTAAAGTTATTTACTTAAATTTTCCCTCTTCACAATGGGGCTAGAAAAAGCATCTTCTTTAGGGCATGTTCTATCTTGCTTGTTTTTCCAAGCCTTTCTAATTTCTTAATTCTGTTTATTTCCCTACTATTACCATCTATTTAGCTGTCTCCTCAAATCAAACCTCAATCTGTTGCCTAGAAACTAATCTGATTATGCCTAGTCCTACAGTAGGTTTAATTATTGATTGTGATCATCCCTGTAATGGGCTCTTCTATCTTTAAGGCTGCTGTCAGCTTTCTTATTTCTGGATTGCAACTCAGGTCCTTCTACCTTTCATTGCTGATACTGATTTTTAGTCCACACTACTCTTAATGATCTCTTTTCATTCTTTTCAATTTTTACTTTCATTTCTTTGAGAGTAAGTCTCCAGCTGAATACAACAGTTCATCTTGCGCCTCCCTCAGAACCAGTAACTGTCTCCTGTCTTTTTACTTTTGAAATCCCTGCGAACAATGCTGACAATTACGTTTATCCTCTTTTGCATAAACATTGTTTTGTCTTATTTAATATTAGTCCACTATTCTAATACTTTTCTATGCAGTTTTTCCTGCATAGACAAATATTCTTTATTTAATATTATATATTTAATTGATATTTATTTATTTGCATATTTACTTACTTTTCTTTGAGTAATTTTGCTTTTTTTTATGTATTTGAGTCTTGATGTTTTCTGGGCAGCTTTTATTTGGCAAGATACTTTTCAAGACTAATCTCGTCTTTCCTATTGGTCTCAGCTCTCTACAGATCTATAGTACTAGCAAACACATTCATCCAAGTTGCTAGTGAAAATACCAAGAGCACCAATAATTATACAACTGGACCCATCTGCCTGAGGACTTACCAAGAATCCTCACTCTCCAATTTGGTAGTGAACTACTGTCTCACTGAATATTTTTCAGTTACATGTGTACCTGTCTTATTCAGAGATTGTTTCCATACTTTGCTCTTATTTTATTGTACAATACTCAAAATTACTTAAGTCCAGATGTCTCACAGCTCCCATCCCCTCACTTCCACTGGGCCATCAAATGAAGTTAATTTGGTTGTTCCTGATTTTTTCTTCACAGCACATGTTATCTGCTTTGTATTTGCAAGTGTTTATAAATTGATGATTAATGTTAATAATGTTATCACAATATTTTTATGAGAATCTGTATCGGGTTAACTGGATCTTAATTCCTTATATATTTTCCTTCCTTTCTTGTTTATACTGATATCTAATTTACAGTCCTCTGAGACCACTCTCACTTTTCTTTCATTTTCAGATATAATTATTAATGGCAAAGAGATTACACTGGCTATATTCTTAAGTAGTCCACAGTGAATTTCATAAATTCTTGCTGACTCAGATACACCTAATTTATCTTTGTGTTCCTTAACTTGTTCTTCCATTGTCTTGTACTACTGCCACTTCATTTAAACCAGTTTAGTTCAATGTCTGCTCATGCTAAATGATTTTTGGGGAAGACTGAAGACAAGAGGGTGTATATTGCTCTTTTTGATGTCCTTTTTTTCTATTAGTGTTGTGATTTTGATTGGATTTCCAAGTCATTAAAAGTCCCCTATATAGTTTATGCAGCTATAACGCTTTTTCTCTCTTCCCTCTAGTATAATGATTCTGCCTTTTCACCATCTTTTCCAGAGATAAATGAAAACGATTGTACTTTAAAACTCTTGCAAGGTTTAGAACTGTTTTCTGGATAGAAAGCAATACTTCAGCTACAATTTTGTGTCTTAAATTGATCACAGAGTCATAGAGTCATAGAATGGGTTGGGTTGGAAGGGACCTTAAAGATCATCTATTCCAACCCCTCTGCCCTGGGCAGGGACACCTTCTACTAGATCAAATTGCTCAGAGCCCCATCCAACCTGGACTTGAACACTTGTAGGGATGGGACATCCGCAGCTCCTCTGGGCAACATGTTCCAGTGCCTCACTGCCATATGAGTAAAGAATTTATTCCTAAAATCTAATCTAAATCTCTACTCTTTCTGTTTAAAACCATTCCTCCTATCAGTACCTGCCCATGTAAAAAGTTGACCTCCCTCTTTTTTTGTAAGCCTCCTATAAGTACTGGAAGGGAGGCCACAATGACATCACACTGGTGTCTTCTCCAAGCCAAACAGTCCCAGCTCTCTCAGACTATCTGAGAGAGCCTCCAGCCCTTTGAACATCTTTGTGGCACTCTTTTGGATTCACTCCAACAGGTCCACATCTTTCTTGTGCTGAGGACCCCAGACCTGGATGCAGTACTCCAGGTGGGGTCTCACAAAAGCAGAGTAGGAGGGTAGAATCACCTCCCTCAGCCTGATGGCCACTCCTATTTTGATGCAGCCCAGGACACTGTTGGCCTTCTGGGCTGCGAGTGCACGCTGTTGAATCATGTCTACTTTTTCATCCATGAGAACCTCCAAGTCCTTCTCCTCAGGACTGCTCTCAATGACTTCTTCAGTCTGTACTTCTGTTTGGGATCGCCAGCACCTGGATGCAGCACCTTTTACTTGAACTTGTTGAATCTCATGAGGTTCACATGGACCCACTTCTCAAGCTTGTCTAGGTCCCTCTGGATGGCCCTGTCCTTCTGTTGTGTCAACTGCAACGGTCAGCTTCATGTCATCTGCAAAATTCCTGAATTTCTCACTTTCACCAAGTCATTGATAAAGATATTAAAGAATACCAACCTAAGACAGAGCCCTGAAGGACACCACTTGTCACTGGTCTCCACCTGGACACCAGAGCCAACAACCACAACTCTCAGGCTGCATCCATTCCGCCAATTCCTTATCCACTGAAACTTCCACACTTCAAACCCATGTTTCTCCAGTTTGGAGATAAGGATGTCATATAAGACTATATTGAACGCCTTACAGAAGTCTAGGTAGATGACACTGGTCTACCCTTGTCCATTGTTGCAGTCACTTAATCATAGAAAACCATCAGATTGATCAGGCACGATCTGCCCTTAGTAAAGCTATGCTGACTGTCTCAGATTACCTCCTTGTCTTGTATGTACCTTAACATTGCTTCCACAAGGATCTGTTTCATAATCTTCCCAGGCACAGAGGTGAGACTCACTAGGTTGGTTCACTGAGTCTTCCTTTCTCTTCTTTTTTAAAATAGGAGCAATATTTCCCTTTTTCCATTCACAGGGACTTCACCTGACTGTCATGACTCATCAGATATGGTGGACAGGGTCTTGGCAGCCACATCAGTCTGTTCCCTCAAGACTCTGGGATTCATCTCATCAGGCCCCATAGACTTGAAGTTATTCAGCTTCATTAAGTGGTCTGAAAACTGCTCTTTGCTTACAGTGGCAGGGACTTTTCTTCCCTAGACCCCACCTACAGATTCAGGGACTTGTGAGATGTGTGAAGCCCGACTTTGTGAAGACTGAGGGGAAGAACTCTTTGAATATCTCAGCCTTCTCCATATCTGTTCTCACCAGTTCTGCCTTATTTATCTGAGTGGGGGTACACTCTCCTTGGCCTTTCTTTTCTGACCTCTGTGCTTATAAAATCCCTTCTTATTGTTCTCACCTTTTGCCAGGTCCTGTTCTATCTATGCCTTGGCTTTCCTGACCCTGTCCCTACACGTTCAAACTCTATTCCTGTACAGGTCACCTGTCCTTGCTTCCACTGGCTGTGCATTTCCTTTTTACTTCTCAGTTTGTGGAGCAGTCATGCTGTTTTCTGGACTGCCTTACTTGACTTTTTTTATACATGGGGATGGAGAACTCTTGAGCTCTAAGAAAAGTGGCCTTCAAGAGTTGTCAGCTCTGGTGCACTCCTTTGTCCCTAAGGACAGTTTCCCAGGGGATGTCATTCATCAACTCCTTAAACATCTGGAATTTCATTCTTCCAAAGTTCAGGGTCCTGACCTTGCTCCTCACCAGACCCATGTTTCTTGAGATCACAAACTCAACTAGGGCATGGTTGCTACAGCCTAGTCTGCCTCCAACCCTAACCCCTCTAATGAGCTCATCTGCACTGGTGAGCAGTAGGTTCAACAGCACTTCTCCCCTGATTGATTTGTATAATACCTGGACCAGGCAGTTGTCCTCTACACCCTTCAGGAGTCTCCTGAATTGCTTACAGCCAGCTCTGCTGCTTTCCCAAGCAGCATGTCTGGGTGGTTGAAATCCCCTATCAGGATGAGAGATTGCAAGCTGAAGCAAGAAGGCCTTGTCAACAGACTCTCCCTCATCAGACAGACTGTGGCAGACCCCCACTACAGGTCTCCTTTGTTGGTCCTGTCCTTGATTTTTACCCACAGGCTTTCAACTTGTCTCTGTTTTTCAGGGCCAGCGTTTCACAATCTATCCATTCCTTAACATAGAGCTCAACAACCTGCCCCTCTTTTCCAGCCTATCCCTTCTGAAAAGCTTGTAGCCTTCAATTCTGTGATTCAGAGTTCCAGTTGTGTAACTTGTCCCACATTCATAAAGGTTTTTAAAGTATTTTAAAGTATTATGGCTGCAGCACCAAATAGGCTGAAGCATTGCTAGTGAACTTGTTAATGTTAATACCACATGCGATGCTCACATGAACAGTTGATGCTCAATAATGTTGTGAAATGAATACACATCACTTGCAATTTAATAAGAATTTGAGTTTCTGGGTTTTTTTTTCCCTAAGTTTCATTTCCTTGGTAAATGTCTGAATACTGAAAAAACAGTTCTACCAAAATATTTTTAAGATAAAATACTACTGTGTTACCTTGTGCTTTCAATCTCTGTGGTAAATTGATGTCCCTGACTTCATCTTTTGTGATGGACCATGAGCTCCCTATTTAAGTAGTTCCAGTTCACAATCATGTGAGTAATAGAATATGCTTGCAATTATAAAAAATTTAGGAAATCAATATGTCATGTGCCAAAGAAAGTGTACTCTTGGGAAAAGAAGAGAGAGATGTTTTTTAATCAAAACCAGAATTTTCTAATCAACAATAGGGTTATCTGGAATGTGTTGACCACCTCTAACCCTGGTGCTTGCTGCTCATGCTCTGGCCCTCCCTCTACTGAGTTATATATCTGTGCTGGATTTGCTGAGGCTGCCTGTTCTTCCCCAGAGTCAAGACAGCTTTTCAGACTGGAGTAGAAGATACAGACCCAGCCTGAGATGTATTTGCAGTGCTATAAATTATGATGGCCTGTGACATCCCACTGATTGTGTATTTGATAGTCTTCATTCTGACATATAAAACAACTGACAACCCATAGCTGAAAGCTGAACTGGCCTTTCTGGAAAGATTTCTGGAGGATTTCTGGAAGACTGTGATGGACAATACTTTTCAGAAGAAGAATAGACATCTTTGGTTTAATCGCCAGCAGGATTCATTTTATTGAGGGCACAAACCAAGGCCCTCTGTTACTGGGTAAGCAATACCTTCTTAAGACAGCTGAGGAGGGAAAGTCAGAGGTAGCTGATCTTTCCCAGGCTCCATATTTTGTGCCACTGTCTATCAATAAAAGAGTTCAACACTTTTATTAGACGCTCTGATGAATGAGCTTGGGATGTGAAATCACTGAAGGCCATACTTTGATCAAGCTGACAAGTAAAACAATTGGAATTGTTGGGGATGGGAGTGAGGAGGACAGAGACAGTCTCATGGAAGAAAATAAATAGGGAAAATGTCCATTCTGTGGTCTGAAGGATGCCATGGTAAAACAGAGGCATTAATTAAATTAATCAATTTACTTTTGGTAATCATGAAAGTTTCCCAGATATAGCTAATTATTTTGAATGGTTTTGTTTTACGATAAAAGCTTATTTTCTGTACAAATTATCCCCTTCTCCTTCCTCTTCCATGTAGTAATGTTAGAAAACTATAATATGATATGACTGCTATTTTCATAACAGATTATTACGGTAACATATATGGATTAATGGGAGTTTTGCCTGAATAAGAACTGTAGCAATTGACCCTTGAGATTCCATTAAATGGAGCCAGAAAAGGGGGAACTAATTACAAAAGGGGAAAGATTTCTATACTTTTAAACATGTATGTTTTCGGGAATTGTGTCTCTGTTTTAATGCAAAAATCAATAGCATAGCAAAACAAAATGATCAAAGAAAGCAGAATACAATCAGAGTACATGTGCAAAAAGCTATTTCGGAAATAGTCTTCCTGCATTCAGTATGATAGAAAGTGTTTGGAAGCCACTGTAAAATGTGTTTAAAAATACAGGGCAAATTGCTTTCCCTCCAGAAAAAATTATGGGCATGAATTTTTATTTCTTGGAAGAACATCTCTGTTTTATTAGAGGAATATGGGAACACAGAGGTGATTTTCATTACAACCTGCTGATTCCAGTTATCTCAGTTGCTAAGTGAAGACTCCTTATAGAAGTTGTTTTCTTATAGACTGAATGAAGAGCTTTTCTGAAAAGCAGACTCCTTGAGGGAATGCCCAGTTCAGCATCTAAAAATTGGTTTTTGTTACTGAGTCCCTTTTGTCACTGCAGGTAACTTTCTGTTGTAGGTCAGATCTCCATGGTTTTTTTTCTAGAAGGGAAACATAATTATTTCTTGTCCATTTTAGAGTATTGTAAGGCTTTTCTGATAATTATTTTAATACAATGGCAACGGGCCCATAATGTAACTGAAAAGTGGAAGAGATACAATATGTTTCAGATCAGGATTTGTGAAAATTGGAGTGTTCTTCTTTTGCATGCACAAAGGCTAACCTGCACAATTTCACCTTGAGCTACTGATGAAGGCATGTCATTTTAAAAGAACAAAATTAAAGGAAAAAAAATTTTTATTCCCTACTCTTATAAAGTAGCAAAAAGTTCACTAATGTGTGGACACATCTGGCATTGATTTTGTGTTCACTGTCATGTTCTGTCAATTTAAAGTGATGTTTCTGTGTTGCCTGCAGGGACCAGTGATAAATACAAGAGGTGCCCCAAATGTCTTGACAGTGCAATAGTCAAACTGCAGGACCTCACCAATTGCACAGATGCTTTTCCTTGGCAGACCTGTGTGTTAATTCACAAGTATGAAAACTGTCAGCACTGCTTGGATTGCAGCATTGACACCAGATCTGTTACACAGAAAGAGCTTCCCCCAAAGAGCAAATATCATACTTGTGGGGTTTTTTTAAGTGGCACCTCATGAACTCATGTTTTATCCCAGTGAACTCATGGGATAAAACCTGAGGATGGGACAGAGATACTAAAAATGCAGAGGACTAACAGATGCCATTGAGCATATCTTTGTGCAGGGAAAGGGGAAATGGAGACTAATGAGCTGTGGATGTCTGACCTCCTTGACATACCCCTTGCTTTTATGATGGACCCTGGCAGCAGCATGGATTCCATAGTAATTGTAACGATGTAGAAATAAGTAAGAAATAGAGGAAAGAAGAAAACTAGAGGAGGTGTGGGAAAGTGGGAGACTGAGAGGGGAATGACAAAGGCCTTGACTAGAGGACATTTAGGCTGGAAAGTGTTGAGATGAAAGAGTTAGAGGCAATTTATGCTTTGTGCTTTAGGGATGAACAGATCCTGGGTTTGTGAAGTGAATTCAAGGGGAAACGGGAACATGCCAGCAGTCTAAATGGAAAAAAGTGTCATTGAAACCGGACAACTGAGAGAGACTGGGGGAAAAAAAAAGAAAATTAAAGATGTAGGAGAAGGATGGGGGAAAAGAGAACAAGAGAAGAAGTTAGTGCAAAAAGTGGTGGAGAGTCTTGAAAATTGACTACAGAAAAATACTGAAATCTAAGACTTTTCAAAAGTCTCTTTGGAGAGAGTCTATAATAGTTCAAAGAGTTAGGCACTTGGAGGTATCACAGAAAAATCCATTTGGACAAACTCTTTCATAAAGATTTCTGTGTTCCTAAAAACATCACCTAATACTTTCTAAGTTAGGAGAGCCTCTGCAAACCCCAATCCTGTGCTGTGAGATATCTAGCCATTGCCAGGTCAGTCCAGAATGAACATAGTAACGAATCACTTCAGAGGTCCTCAAAAAGGCAAACAAAAAAATTACAAAAAAACCAAACCCCCAAAAACCCACAAGGAAAAAAAAAGACTAATGAAAAGCTTTATTTTCTGCTTAATATGTTTAAAACCCTTTACTAATAATTCATATATCAACTATGCATTTAATTATCACTTATTATGATTCAAAAAGTTCTAGAACTGCTTCAGAAATATGGACAAAAAAGCCTCAGGGATTCAGCCCAACAGTTGAAGGAGTCATATAGAGGACCTCTGGCTTTGCCAGTGTCACCTTGTGTGAACATTGATGCAGACTGGGATGAACTGTGGGCCCATTCAGTCTTTTATAGAAGTGCTGGTTTCTGAATCAGCTACTTTTGTTGGATGTGCATGGACCCCATTAGCAGGAATTTTGATACCACTCCTCTATTTTCTTCCACAGTACACGCATGTACACACAACTGCCTAAACAACACATTGGTGGACATGGTGGCTCTTTTGGAGGTGTAGACTTCAGTAAGAATGCTCAGGCTGTTCATCCTTTTATCTTTAATTGAGTAATTTTCTGATACACAGAATCAGTGCAATCCTTTTGTACTGTGTAGCCCAGTGGGGAGGAGGTGGCAGTGTGGGTTACACAGCCATGCAGTTATGTGATGGAGCAAAGGCAGCTAAACCCCCACAGGTATTAGAGACACAAAGCTGTTTGCTCATCAGTTCTTATACTTTTTAACCTATTTCTTCTGTTGCTTTTTACTCTTGGATGGTCCACCAGAGTAGAGCTTTCTGGGTTGGAGCTATCTCAAGCTTTTGGAGTTCTTGTCCTGCCCTCTGAAAAATGTCTTATTCCCAGAGCTCTTTTCATCAGCAAAAAAAAAAAAAAAGAAAAGAAAAAAAAGTCATTGAAGTGAAAGGCTTTATATGTAAGGAAGGAGTTAGGAAGAATTTAAAATGTCATATTGAGCATTCTCAAAATCTGGGCTTTTTGGCCTGGCCCTCTTCCAGAGCTTCTGAAAGCATTTTCACTATTACCTTAAGCTGATTGAAGTCTGGCTGGCACCCAGAATGATTCCTTCTGTCTTTCTCTTCTTTTTCTTTTCTTTTCTTTTCTTTTCTTTTCTTTTCTTTTCTTTTCTTTTCTTTTCTTTTCTTTTCTTTTCTTT
>JAWWLV010000001.1:38414636-38450013 GCA_035041135.1 Platyrinchus mystaceus
TTCTCTCCTCTCCTCCCCTCTTTCTCTTCCTCTTCTCTCCTCTCCTCCAGGGTTACTGTTCACCCATATAAGCTTTGGAGTCATCACTTGCACTGTCTCATGGTCACCAGTGTTGGATGTCAGGAAGAGGAGGGGGCATGGTGAGTACGTTGACTGGGGTGAAAGTGTGGACAGGTCTGAACCACACCTGTGGACAATATCTTTATCTCCAGAGGACGCCAAATGTTGTGAAACAAACCCTTCCAGAGCAGGAAAGAATGCTCTAACCCAGTTTCATCACATCTAACTTTAGACCTTACTGAGGCACTTAAGCTAGAAGTGCTCTCTACAGATAACAGAAAACTGATTTTCTCCAGAGAGTTTTGTATCAGATGTATGCTTTCTCCTCTTCACATTAACTGTCTGTGAAGCCAACCATTACTAATTCTAACTTAGATATCTAAGGATATATAACAAGGACATATCTAGTAATAAATGAAAATTTGGCTCTCCTTCAGGACTGTGGTAATCATTTTGAAAGTGACTTGCTGGAGAGGAGAAGAAACTGGATCTTGACCCAGTAGTGGTCAGAGAACAAATAACCTCTTCAAGTTCACAAATATTTTAGGACACTTTTTTCTGTACTATTCTGTACATTCTGGACTATTTCTCTGTCTTGACAGCCCTTTATTATACCTTTCTCAAAGTCAGAGGTAAACAAAAATAGTTGGAAATATACATTATATTTTCAGAATGGAGAAGTGTCTGTAAAGTTCCAGTTATCAGTGGGAAACATACATATTCTTCTTGGAAAACTCTCTTTAGAGAGTTTGAACCCTTTTCTCCTGCAGTAAGTTCCTACCCTACAAAACTCTATGCTATGTCATCCCTGCTGACACACCTGCCCTTTTGTTTATAATAAAGCATCCACGACTGGGGTCTAGCAGTGCTACCAAGATAAACTCAACCTTGCGCCCAGAAGTCAAGCTGGATTCTCCCTGGGTCTTGTTTTGCGGTTGTCAGTAAAGATTCCAGAAGCCACACTGGGTTCAGCTGTACTCAACTTGCTTCCATCATGGGAGTTACAAGGAATATCTGGAGGCGGAATCTGACTTTGTAATTGCAGCATAAATTCTGTTTATGTTGCACAAAATGAAGCAGGATTCAGCGTTGTCTCTCTTAACTGCATTGAAGCAGCAGGAGAGGAACAAAAAGCTTTTAAATTCTTTTTTTTTTTTAAATTTACTGTAATAAGCAGATCACTCCAACTATGCTCAGTAAGTAGAATTGCTCAACAAGAAATTGCCACATATTCCTGCCTGCTTTCTGAGGCAAAAATACTTTTTTTTTCCTACTTAGAGTTTCTTCAATGTCATGTAAACTGTGTGGCAGGTTGTTGTATTGCAAGAGAGAGTACAGTGTCTGCTATCATCAATACCTGATGGGAAAAGCAATGAAACAAGTGAATTGCTTCTTCAGAGGACTGAAAGATTTGGAAGCTTTTTTAATGCAGGTAAAGATCACCTATGCTGCAGCTAATCTCTGCCTTTCCAGGGAAGAAAATGAAGTATATTTATTAGTCAATATTCCTGCAAGTCAAACACAGTGGAAAGCACACATATTTGATCAGCTACCCCTGGCAGTGAACTATTTTGCCCTCCTGATTATGTCACGAGTATGCTGTTGCCCGAGCTGACATGAATTCTGCTGGCACATCAGCTGCCTGTGAAGGCACACAGCATTGCAAGCGCCGTTTAACAACGGCAAGTTAAACCACTAGAAGCATACCAGCTCCCAGTTGTTCATGCATTTGTATCGTCCGGTTGATCGCTGTTCAGGCTGGCAAATAGTGACAGCTCGCTCTCATTTCCATTCTGGTTCTGCAGTAGAATGTCTGTGGGCTTCAGTGGAGTCGTTGCTCATGTGCACTTGCCCAAGATCTGAATTAGGACTGTTATTCCAAAGAACCTTAAAAGAGTGATTGCTTAAGCCTAGATGTCTGGCAATGAGAAATAGATCCTCTCTGTATTAGTTCATTTGTTCAAATCAAAGTTATTAATGGCAGAAAGTCACTGCTCTTTGAAGTCTGTTCATTATTTGCCCTTAAATTAGGTGACAGTTTCAGCTGTTTTCTGCCCTGTTTGGGCAATGGTGGTGTGTTGGGAGTTTATTGGGAAGGCGGCAAAGTTATTCGACCAATAATGAGGGAAACTTGACCTAATTAGTCCTGCAGCAGCACATGTGGGATTCCCTGTGTGCTAACCCTCCCAGCCTGGCATGCCATCAGACAGAAAATAACCCCAGGCCATCCAGCAGTCTCTCAGGATAACAGGGGACTTTGGTGACTGTGACCCTTGACTCATGAAATTTTTCTCCAAACTGAAAGTAGCTGGACTTTTGTGTAGGCAGCAGGATAGGAAAGCAGCATGGACCAGGTGACTTCCAGAGGTCCCTTCCACCCTCAACCATTCTGTAAACAAAAAGCATAATGAAGAATATATCCAGGCTATATTCTAACATACCAAATGCAACAGCCTTTAGGGCTGCCTCATTTGCACAGACTGCAATTCCAGGATCTCAGCAGAAAGCAGGGCACCTTCAAATCATTATGTAACAGGCAAAATCTGAACTCTTTAGTTAAGCACTTGGATAAACTTGCTGATGTGTACAGAGATTTCGACTTCAGAATGTATAATGCGATTAGAGAAAATAAAAGATATTCATCTTTCTTAGGAATAGCAAGGGTTATAAATGTGGTTTTGATGGACTATCTAGCTAAATGGTAAATAAATAGGAATTTAAATATATATGCCTTTAAAGAACATTGTCCTATATTGTTTTTTTCATTATTGATGGCTTTCTACAGTATTACAGCTTGTCTTGTGGTGAAGAGTGATCTCTGCAAACATCATAAATAAAAGTCAGGAAACAAATGCTAGGAAAAACATTTCCAACATATAAATAATGCAGGGATGCCAACAAGATTCCTATTTTTTATTTTTGAATGCATACATATATGCATTTATACATGAATGGGCACAAATAAAGGTAATATTTTCAATATACCTGAATCCATGCATTTTTATAGGTTAGAAGGATTTTGCTACCTTTGGAGTAACACATTTGTCTCCAATTCTGTGGACTATTAATGGAAATCAGCAGTTCTGTTGACTACAATATTTTATGCCACTTCAGGGTATGTTTCTTTAAGCATTTTTACAACTTTTTACAGTTTGGCAATAGATTTTTTCCTTCTGAATGTTAAACTTGAGGTTTTTACCATTATGCTGTGCATTCTTCCAACAGTAGCCAAAACCCAAGAGCCTTTATTTGACTTGTTGAGACATTAAATAGAAAGAATATGACTTTTAAAGTAAAAAAGTGTGTTCCTGAATTCTTTACCAATGAATTTTACCAAAATTTCTTAACCAGAAATTATTTTTCAACGAGATATGAAGTATTTCTCATACCTCTCCAAAATGGTAGACCTTCCACTGAGTGTCTTATTCAGTTTCTCTCAAAGGTTGATTTAGAGACCTCCTGAAGAATTCACTAGTATAGCTTTTAATCTGCTCAGAAAACTGAGTGAAGAAGAGAAAATGTCATAATGAAAGAATTCACGCATAAACCATAGAAAACAGATTTTAAATTATTATTTTATGAACTAGAAGCAGATTTTGATTTAGCTTAAAAAAAAATCAACGTTTGAGTGTTTGTAAACTAGAAAGAGAGGATTTTCTTCCCGAAAGTGGCAGTCTGAAAGTGTTATTAACATATGAGGTTGGAGTATGATAATAAGCATTTATTTATTCATTTATTTATTTATTTAAACTGCGTTGCATGAATTGTTTTTTGAGAGAAGCTTAGAAACTTACCTGTGGCTCACTATTTTCTTGGTTCAGTCTTCAAAGTTCTTTTGAGATTCCCTCAAGAGTTATCTGTTAAACTACTAAATACTTGGGAAGAGCAGTCTTTTTTCTTCTTCAGAGTCAAAGATCTAAATTCCTTTTTTCTCAGCTTCTGTGTTGGTTATAGAAACTATAAAGTTTGCGCTGAACTTCTCTTCATTTTAGTTTTTTCATTTGGAGAAAAAAGAATGCTCTCCTAATGCTGAAACCATCCTTAACGTGAAAAAAAAAAGTGGTAAAAAATTATTTTCAATTAATTAAATCAAATTGTAGTAAAAATGGGATAATTTTTATGCTTGGAAAATTGTTATCTTGTCAAACTTATAGAGAAGATAAAGTCTAATAAAATATTACACTCTCATTCTCCTACAATATGTTTTCCATTACTTATTCAACATGTTAGATGTCAACAAAATATTAAATTAATTTACAAATTCAGAATTGTTTTTATGCTAGAAAAACAGGAAAAAGCAGTGTCTTTAGCTTCAGGCACTGTTGCAAAATCTTGGGAAGACAGGTTCAGGCATACAAATCGATATTCTAACAGGAATAATCAGTCATGGCTACAGCAAAAAGGTAATGAAATTTTAATATTACAGACTGGAATTCATCCCATATAATGTTAACTATCTAAAAAATAATTGAAAAAAAGGGTCTTGTCTTAGTTTCCTATGTGCAATTATTTGGAGTTATTTCAGATGTGGAGTTTTCTACCCTGAACATCTACGGGCATCACTGGTTCTGTCCAAACCATCTCTTCTCTTCCTTCTGATGAAGACAAAGTAACAGGTTAGATGGACCGCTGGCTGCTGATCAGTCCTTATACCCACTTGTTTCTTAGAAGCCTGATTGTTGTCAGCTGAATTAAGCACAAGCTGTTCAGGCTAAACTAATTTCCTAGGCTTCTGAATTGGGAAAAGGTAGAGAAAAAGGTACATCCTTCTTGGACGTACCATAATATTTTAGAAGTTCCTGCCAAAATCTGATGATTTTGGCTCTGGAAGTACCTGTCTTGTCCCACTGATTATGAAGAAACACAAGTTAAGTGGCTAAAGTTGGTTATAGGAACGCTTTATTATAGTTCTCACTGTTTATCTGTCATAGCATTCAGGAAGCTGGTTGGAGAGAAAAATGATTTCACAGAAGTGTGATCTCCCAGTAAAACCTGAAACTTGTCCAGAATTTGAAAGCAGAGAAGCTTCTTAGCAAAATTAGAGGGGTTAAATGAATGAGAACCTGGAGTTTATTTTTGATCCAGGAAGTGCATTGCAAATGGATGTCAAATGATGACAGAGCAAGTATTCATCAAGGCAGTTGAAATTTGATAGGAATTTTTTTTAATGGAAAAATTGGTTTTAAACTGTATTCATTTTTATGGGAGAGGAGATAATAGCTGTGGAATTTTTTCAACTCTAATGCGTTCTTAGGTTATTGTTTTATAAAAGAAAGTAAACATTCTCTAGTGGGAATTCTGAGTGGGAATCAGTAAAGGAAAAAAAAAAACCTTTGCAGCAATTAAGATAGAGCAAAATATTATGTTGGAGGAGGTTTGGGTTGGACTCAGATTTTTACCTCTGCACTTTTATTCAGCATGTCAGTTGCAAGTGTCATATAAAGTAAAAATAAAAAATAATTTAATCAGAACCCCCATAAATTTTACAGCAATTACATAACTGAAGTTATTCTTCAATCTGCAAGGAAAGTTTTGCATATGCAAATGACAGATGCAGCTTTTTGAATTTTTTTTTTAAGTCCTATGGTTTATTTTTGAAATTGCTCTTGGCACTGTAAAATATTTCTGAAGACCATGAAAGGGTTTAAATAAGAGTATCAGACAGATTTGCTGATATTTTTCCAGTCTAAATTGGGCATTAATCTTGTGATTTGAATGCTATCATCCTATGTACAAACAACAGGTGGTGAGAGATAACAAGTTCTTCAATTAGAAATAACATCTCTCTTCCCTGCCCTCTAATTCATGAACATTCTCAAGCAATCAGTTAAGCCTGCAAGGAATTATGCACCAGAACAGATAAATGGTCCAGCTAGTCTGACATCCTGTCTCTGATGTGGCTTATGCCAGATGTTTCACAGGAAGGTAAAATATCCACACAGTGCACCTGATTGTGTAATATTATACCATGAAATGCAATTTCTGTCTGTCCCCAGCTGATGATCATCTTATGTCTGAAATAAAGGCTGTTTGTCCTATAATTTTTAGCCTAGTTAGTGTAATTATAAGGCGTGTTCTTTTTCATATAAATGCCTTAACGCTTTTTAATCTTGCTAAACTGATTTTCCGTCTTAAACCCCTATATCTTCCTTCAAGTTGTTCTGCCTTTTCAAGCATTCAGATTTGCTGACTGTACTCCCAGGGCCTGCAGCAGGCACTGGCTCGGGCATCCCACTTCTCAGAGAGCTGCTATGCCCTGTCACAAGCCAGCACAGTTCCCCTCCCCAGAGCCATCACTGTTGGTGGTACTGAAATTGAAACTCCTGGAGAGGGTACAGCACTGTTGCCATACCTAGACACCTGCTGCTTTATCTTACCACTGCATCCATATCCCACATTCTACCCTCTCCCTTCCAGGTGTCCAAAACTTTAACATCCATTAGGGCAACATAGGGGCTGCAGTTGCCTCTGACCACTGGACTGAAGGAGAAGTGGTATTAAATGAGTTTTTTCCTCTCTCCTAATGGTTGGCAGTCAAGCAGAATACAGCATTTAGGATAAAATAAACAAAGTAAAGAATTCTCAAAAAACTGATAATAATTTGGAGAAATTATAATTTGATTTCATAGTTCTGTATTTTCTTCTGAGACTCAACATAGAACATCTGTAGACTTTTAAAGATACTTCTTAAAGATGGATTGAGCAAGAAAGTGAGTTAAATCCAATTTTTGTGTTTTATCTCTTATAATAAGCTCAAAGTTCCCAAAAGGTCACCACACCCTCCTCAAGAGGTGCTCAGCAGGCACTGGAATGAAATTTTTGACACTTCTAAACAGAAATTAAAGACAAAACTCCAAATGAGTTGACTGAACTTCATTTTCCCTCTGAACTACCTAAAGTGCCACCAGGGCAGTCAGTTTGGTACAAAGACAATAATGGATAAATACCATAGAATCAAAGGATAATTTCTGTTGGAAGGAACTTCAAGAAGTCTCTAGATCAACCTCCTGCTGCAACAGGGTCAGCTATTAGGTCAGGCTAGACCCTGAAAATACTTACGTTTGGAAACTACATAATATCTCTAGGCAACCTCTTCACTTTTTGGCTGTCCTTATATCCACTCTGAACTGTTTTCAAGTTATGTTCCCGAAACTCATCTCTGTAATACTGTAACCAGCATATCAAACAGGAAAGACTATGTCCAGTGACCCCTCAAAAAAGCAGATGCTAGACACCTGGGACAAGTCCATAGCAGTGGAGGAAGGTGGAAGCTCCAAGATGGCAATTTACACTTTGCTAAGCTCTGTCCACTATAGCAGGAACACAGCATCCTCTAGAAAATTCTCTTCTTCTCCACTGTTAACAGAGTTAGCATAGATTTCATTAGTCTGGATATGGATTTTCATCAGATAAATTTTTTGGCTAAGTTGAGATGAATCCCATCCTTACAGAGGGTAATGACTCAGAGCACTCAGAAACCCCTTTAGCAGAATTGGTGCGAATGACTGCACCATTCAGATATTCTTGAGAGGAGGAAAGGTCTGACTGTCGTGGAAGATTTACAGAACCAGAGGCTGTATTGATTCCTACCATTGAGCTGCTCTTACAAAGCTGATTTTTAATCCCAGTATGAAGGTATGTTGATCGGTTTTTAAATAGAATGTTTCAGTGCTAATGAACTCATCAATATAAAAATATATTGACTCCTGTTGTAATCAGTTGGTTTTATTAAACAGGCATTTGTCTTCCCTTAAATCCATTCTATTTTCTGCATATATCAGCGTGAATGAATACAGTAAATAGCAACCTGTACAACTTCATTGGAAGGCATATATTTTCATTGGTGCATCTATACATAATTTAATTACACACAAGTTAGCAGAGTAAACAAACAACAGTGAAATGCTGCTCTGTTTTTTTCCTTTTTCAGTAGCCTTTTATTACTTCATTTTTCTGACATTAGTTACAGACAAAGGCAAAAAGCTCCCTTGTAGTAAGTTTGAAACTTGCACGGCATCAAAGTCAATTTGAGTTAAACATATGCAGGGATTGTAGATGAATAATTCAGAAGTGCCCCTAATTCGTCATTAACAGATGAAAAATGTCTGTCAAATCAAGCTTCTTCTACATCCTGTTATAATGTATTACATTGTAGGTCATGATGTGTCATGTCATGATGGTGATATCTCTGATTACAACGAATGCTCGTGATTACCTGTGGTGAACTAGGATATGAAATGCCAGTCTTAGATACGTCTTTTCCTAGATATGACTTTCCCCATGGAAAACTGTTCTGAGAAAAGGAAGCTCTTGTCAGCAGAAAATGACAGCATTTCTTGTGGAAACACTGGAACCAACCTTTTGCTTTTAAAACTGCTGTAGCTCAAAAGTATACCAGCTTTTTGTCTTAAATTTAATTTTTAGCTTGGTGGCTTCAGTCTTTCATAAGACAAGCCATATTATCTAAAGAAACTCATATTATGGTGTATATATATATGATATTGCATATATATATATGATATTGCATATATATATATGATATTATGAAATAATATGTGAATAAACTTTATTGGATACACAGTTTTTCATTAAATATTATTCAGTAGAAAAGAATGTAAACAACAGCACCTATAAATGAAATAATCTTCTTTTACTAAAAATGTGAGTTTCTTTATAATAGTGCTCCACAATCTTGCTTTCTGTAGACATGTGCTCCTCTCAAGTAGAGACATAACATCCATCTGACATTTGTTATTTCTCTTACATATTCTCACAAGATGTAAAAAAATATTTTTTATTTCTTGTCTACAGTTCACCAATTTTTTACCTCGTTCTTGCACAGCTTTTTATTTCAAGAGTGGATGCTCCCTCTTCTGATTTTCAGTATATTAGCTAAAAAAAAATTTGCAGTAAAAAACTTATAAATTACACTAATCAAGTCTGGGATTTATGTTTGTATATATGGGGTGAGCATCTGTGCATGAATGTGGGTGCATGTGTGAATGAAAGCCAACTGGCATGCTCTGAAAGTCAGATATCAAATAAATGTAAGCAAATCTTGAAAATATCTATTTATACCTATGCATTGCATATTTACATATGCATTTTCCCTGCTTTATTTTTTCAAGGAATTAATTACAAACTAGTCTCTGGAATTTTATGTGCAGATTTCTGGTGTATGAAGAAATAGGAAGCCAGATTTTGAATCAATTTCCTTGTGCTGTAGTCACAGAAGGGGATGGGTCAAGCTGTGATATTCATGGAAAATGAGGGAAAACACTGGTAGTTCAACACCTTCTGTTATAGAGTATTTGCTGCACTGAACTCTGCTAAAAAAAGCTATTAAAGCCCTTACATCCTCCCATGGAAAATCTTCGGAATCAAAATAGCTGTGGAAAGGGACTTTAAATGAGTCTTTGATTCATTGCTAATTTAGTCTGCAGCAGAAATGGCAATCCTTGCCTCCACCCATCAGAGAGGGCAGAGAGCCTTTTCTCTCACCAGACAAAGGACTGTTTTCCTCTAGTTTTGGTGGAATGAGAGGTGCTGTGCTTTCATTTCATTTGCTTTAGTTTCTATTAATTTTTCTTTTTCATAAATGTAAGTCATTGCTCAGTGTGGGCCTTTCCGTAGGTCAAAGATGGCATAGCTCCACTGACATTAATAGGCTAAGCTGATTTGTACCAGCTCAGAATATAGCTAAAAACGCAAAAAATCAATAGTGAATCAGACCCTTTATTATTTTTTTAATCTGTGGTATCAGTCATGTTACAGGACAACGTCCAGTTATTTCTTTTCTAAGATCAAACTTCAATATGGACACTCAGTTCAGCATCAAAAGTTGATAGAAGAGGCCTTGAGGTCCTGCACCTCAACCTTTCTGAAGCACAAGTTTAATTGAAAGGTAGCAGTGCTGACCTTCTTTCATGTGCTTCATTTTACATTGCAATGCCTTGTTCTCTTCTATTGAGATGTCAAATCAAGTATATCTGGAGATTTCCCCATGTGGTACTTTTAAAGCCTATGATTTAAACTTCCTCCTTTTTTACCTGAGATGAAATGGTTTCAATTCTCCTGTCTATTGTAACTAGAATTTCCTAAAACCTGTCAAACTTCATGTGATGATCCAAGCTTCTAGAAACCACAAACTAAAGTTCAAAAAGATGAATGCTGTAATGCCACTAAAATTGAGAGATATCTTCTTCAAGGAAATGGAGCCATTCTGGGCTTAAAGAAAACTGTTTAAGACAAACCATTACTAAAAAAAAACCACCATAGGGGAAATCTACCTTGTATTGTTTTCTCTTCAGTCATCCTGCTTCTCTGCAATGTCTTTTGTCTCAATTGGATACAGACCAGCTACAAGGGAAGGCAGCCTTTTTCTCAGAATTTAAGGAATTCAGTAGAAGCAATGGTTTATACAAAGTGCAAGAAGTTATTGAGGAAATACATTTTGTGTAAATTGCATTGAAATTAGGGATAAAAAATCTTAATAGAAAAGGTGAATTACCGCAATGCCCTTCTGGTAGCTGCACCAAAACTGAAGGTAGTAATGTAAGCTTAGATTATTTAGATAACTTCAGGTAACTGAAAGTAAAGAGAAGGGCATAATGAAAATAAGTACTAATGTCTCCCCCGAATTTGATCATGTCCCCACTGAAGTGCTGGAGGTGAAGAGCACACACTGTGATGTCTGATCTCCTTGTACTATCCTTTGAAAAATTCTGCCTAAAAACCTTCAAAGGTAGATGCATCATTTCCAACGAAGAGTGATACTAGGGAAAGTGAGGACCTCAGGGTCCGTTCCTTTCTGTTGAATATCAGATGAGGCAGTTTCAATAGTAGTATCAATAGTGATCAAACAAGCAGGTCAGAAAGGTCATGTGGATGGGTGTGGTTTCACTTAATTCATACTAAAGGAAATTATGGCAAAATGATTGGAATATCAAAGGCTAATAGAAGTTTATTTCATCAATTCTGTAAAGTATTGATTTTGAAAAGCACAGAGCCTGTGCCTGAGAATATACAATGAAGTTATGTTCTTGCTGAAATGTAAATTAATAGCTGGAGTATCATCTTTACATCAGCAGCAAATACTCAGGCTTGATTACTAGAGGAAGGCAAAAAGAGGAAATTAACCTCCCATTTTTGTTTTTCGAATTAGAGGTGGAGCTGGATAGTGCATAACCTGGTTACGTTTAGTTGAATGGAAATACAGCAGACAAGGGATATATCACATAGAATGCATCCCCCAGATTTTGCTAGTGAAGTTATGTATATGCTGAAAAGACCTAAAGAAGAAGACAGAGGAGGCTGAGGAGTTCACTGCTCCTAATAGTTACTCTCACTGCAAGTGAGAAGGAATTCGAAATTATAAAACTACAGATGCAAACTGCAAATATGAACTTGAAACAAGAGAAAAATATATAATTTAGAACCCACAATTTCTGTAATAGAGATGAGAATCTCTTTTCTGGGTTAACATCTCATAGAGTTAAAAGCAGAGCAACGTTTTTCAGATTCAGTAAAATCTGGATATTTGGCAATATCAGTGTAAAAATAAAGATGACAATATGTAACATAGTGAAATTTGAACTGTACCATGTGCAGAGGAAACAGATTGTGAGTTGAAAAGTTGCTTGCAAGCCATGGAAAAATTTTGTCATTGATTGAAGGATCACAAAAGTGAGGCATTTTTTGCAAAACTGAAAACAAACAAAAAGGCTTGGAACTATTTCTCGTGGTACTATATTATGAATAAAAGGGGAATGTTATGAGGGAAAGAAACAGATATAAAGGTCTTAAAAGATCTCTTACAGAGACAAAAAGAAACAGATTATGTTTAGAAAAAGAGCAATCTTCAAACTCCTTCAACAAAAAAAAAAGGAGTATGGTGGTGTGACATTTCTGCACAAGGGATCACAGTGGGCCAAGCTAGGATCATCCCCATGGTGTAATCTCTCTTGCCAAGATGTGGCATGGAAGGGCGCAGCGAAGATATGTCTGAATTTGGTGACTTGGTGGATTGGTAAAAAAATAGCACGGAATAACATGAGCACATTTCAGTAAGAAACAGGTGGGACCTGATGGAGCTGACTCAAGCTCCCAGCTGCCCCTGCCATCCTCCTGTAAGTCTTGGCAGAGAAGTTCTGTGTCTGGACAACGAGTTCCATGTGTCCTGGGATGACACTACTACAGCTCTGCAGCATAGCACCTGTACCCAGCAGGTCTATGGGCTTTATTTTATATGGTGAGAAACACCAGGCGGTTATAGCACATGACCACTAAAATGGCCAGCTCTTAGAGGTCAGCCCCCTTTACATCTCCACCTAATTTACCTTGTTTGGAGGGCACAAACATCAATGTAGTTAGTTCTAATTTTTTAACTTTTACGAATAAGTAAAATGTTTGTGTCTCTAACGCTCTGTTCCTTTTTACTGTAGTTTTTGCAGTCACAACAGTTCTTTCACTGTCCTTTTGTACAATTTATCAATAGTCTCTCAGAAAATGATAAAAATATCCCCCTCATAAGTTAATATATCACAGCAATTTTAATAGCTATTTTTTATGTTCTTCTTTTCATATGGTTTATTTTACATTTCCCTGGAACTAATATTTTTGAATGCATTATTTTGTCCTTTACTTTTTGAAATATGAACAATTTGGTTTTTTTCCTAAAGTTGTTTGATTATATTTTATGCTATTTGTTTTAGCTATAGCAGTGTTTGTGAAACACTTAGGAAGAAGCTTTAAGCAGAATTTAAATACCAATAAAAACTTCTCTTTTTTTTTTTTTTTTTTTTTTTTTTTTTTTGTAGAAGCCAGCTCCTCCTTCCACTACTGATTTGTTTTAATTTTGATAGGATTCTGCAAATGCTTTGTATCTTACTGAAATGTACTGCGAAAAAATAATTCAAGTAATATCACCCAGTCTACAGCAATTAGATTTGATACTCTTGTACTCTCATTCTTCAGTCAAAATCAGATCTACTTATAGCTAGAAAGCTGTAAACTACTTCTCCTATTTAGCTAGAAGAGAGTACTTTGTAGAGACTAAACTATTTTTTGCTCTAGGCTGCAGCTAATGAGTCATACACAGAGAAAATGTCATATTGAATGAAAGCAGAGTATTCCTTTGTGATTGCTGCAGAATGGTGAGCCCAGCTGGATGAGACACTTGCCCCAAGAAAAGGGATCCAATTACAAAACATGTGTTTGCCTTCTGGACATAAACCTGGGTACCTCGCCATTCTGATTTATCCCACTATAAAGAAAGAAGCTCCTTGTGACTGTTTTTTTCACCTGTTCACTTGGGTAGGATTCATTACATCATCCCATGAGAATGGGGACTCTATGAGGAATCTGATAGAATTTCTTTCTTCAGTGACTGGAAAGAGATTTTCATTCTTTCACTGACACTGACTTCCTCCAAGACCTTATGCAATCTAAAATTACAGAAATCCTTTGTGTCTTGGCTTTGAAATGACTCTTATTTGATTCTCATTGGACAGTGATTCATATTCATCATTTTAAGAGCTCTTAGGTTATCCTGATGGATTTTTGGTCTGGCTTCGTAACTGTTGTGCTAATTCGTGAGGGCTCTTAGAACAGATCTTATGGTCAAATGCAGCCTTGTCAAAATCACGGTTAGAGGCAACAAAGAGAAAAAACGGTGACCTGCTGAGGAAAAACAAAATAAATCAAAAGGTGCTTAACACCTGAAAGGGAGGAAAGGGGATGACTCTGCTAACTTAATGCTTGCAAACATTTCTGGGACAATTGAGTTACCAGCATTTTGGAAATTAAATTTTTGCACACCTTTCCTAACTGCAAAGTTAGGAATACAGCTTCATGATCCTGTTTGTGAAATCTCTGCTGAGGCTTTGGTATGAAGGACACACCAGGACTCTAGCCCTTACAAGAATCGTCAACCCTGTATTACAATATCTTCCTGGTTAAAATACAGCAGCAAATAACAGCATAAAAATCTCCTTCTTGGCAACAAACCAACATTAGTCTGCGATTGTACTGCTGTCTCTCATAATTTGTACTCACAGCAGAGTGGATGTTTTTGTCTAAAGCATCCCAAACATGTTGCTACATGCTGTGTCCCCTGTCCACTCAGCTGATGGCCTAAGGACTTGTCTCAATATCACAAATTTCAAAAGTCATCAAGTTCACCTTTGCCTTGCAGAGGAAAGAAAGGGGAAAGTAGTTATGTCTCTGCTGTTTCTGTTTCAAAGAGCCTCTGGAGATAGATTTAAGCTGGTAGCTGTAAACTGCCTTTCCTTTCATCCACCTACTGCTGGCTATTAGTTTTCATCTATTTACCATCACCTCTCACGGTTTGCACCTGCTTTTTATGATTAGACTTTTGGTTCTTTTCACTGTTCTTTTGCCATACAGATGATTCCCTCTCAATACATCCCAGATAATGTGATGTCACGAAGATTGCATTTACTATTACCGTTTGCAGTGCCACACTGAAAAGACATTTCTGTACATTTTTGTGGCTCCTTGAAGTCCTACTTGCTGGAGAATTTTGTATGTTGGAAAAGGTCAAGGTTCAGAAAAAAATTATTTCTTTAGCCCTATTCTAAATCTGAAAGGTTACACTAAATGAATTAATAATATGCAGGAAAGATTAAGGAGCTGGAGAAGGAATACATGCATGAAAATAGTACTCTCTAGTCTGAAAATAAATGAATGTGATTTGGAAGCATAGATTTTTCTTTCTCTGTGCCAATGACTAGGAGTCACAGGAGCTGTCACAGGGAATTGAGGAGCATATTACACACAGACTACATATGTTACTGACTGGTACTTTTGATCAGCCATTTCTCGTGACAGACAGGTGACTTTATTTGGTCTGGCTAGTCAGAATGAAATACTGTGTGAGCTCTGATGGGATTTGAAAGCTGCACCAAGAAGTTCAGAGTCCAGCCCTTTTGACTTTTTTATAAATTTCTTAAAAGCTTGCTTGTTTAAAGTGTAAATTCCCATCAGGTTCATTCTCACATCTGACATGCATTGTTGGTCTGCCTTGCTTCCAGTCTCTGCTCCATTTTGTCCATCTATGTCCATGCTGTTCATGTGAACTGTTTGTTTGCAGAAAATGATTGTGTTCAGAAACAGGCAAAGATGAGGACTCCAAATCCTTTTCTGTAAAATAGCTCTTCTCAAAAGCAGTACTATTTTTTTTCATACCCAGTTCCTGCCCTGTTTCACCAGTAAATTAACTAGGTTTTCTTAATTTGGCTACCTTAGTAACAGTTGGTTTCAAAAAAGATTTATTTAAAAATTCATAAAGACACTTGTAAAACTTAAAATTTCAAGTCCTCTTGTGTTTCAATTTTATTATTTCATGTGTACTCATCTGGAGCACCTGTTTCTAAAGCTGAGGCACATCAGAAGTGTGAAGGAGGAGCTATCCATCCCTCTTGCCTCTGGTAATAGCAGTTTGCCCTTTTTGATAAATAAGAGGCCTTCCATTTCTACTGATGTCAATTTTGTATCTTTTATTGTCTTATATATTCATTAAAAATTAAAGCAATCTTTGCACAGATGTAAAAATTGCACATCTAGCAGCCTGGTAAATAAGACAGCTCATTGAAGAAGTAATTACCTTTGATGGTCAGATTTTTGCCCTGTTGCAGAAACTACAGACTTAAGAGAGTTTTTGAAAGAATTAAAATCTAAGTACGGCTCTTCATATTAGTTTTGTTTTCCTTAGTGTATTGTTGTCACATATATAGGTCTTTGAAATCTCATCTACAGTAGGTATAAAAGAGTTTAGGAGAGAGACATTGCATTATGAGAAAGAATAACATATTCTTAATCTAGATATAGTGAAAATGACACCAGTACTTCTGGATGGTGGTGGGTTGACACTGTGGATCATTGCTATTTGTAGCCTTAGTGGACAGGATGATGGGATGACCATCTCCCGACATAATGGGATCCACTCTGTGGATAACTCAAGAGCACCTGCTCAAGCTGTCCAGCAAAGGGTGGCTGCTTGTTTCCAGAGGATTCAGTACTCACAAAAGGTTCAGTTGTGGTGCAATCTTACCGGAAATTAGCGGGAGGGTCTTTTTTCCCCCCCCCCCCCCCCCAGAACTATCTGCCTTGAACTGAATGACTTATTTTGGCAAGTTTCTGCTCTGGTGTTTAATTGTGGTTTTCCCTGAAGCATGGATGGATAAGGGATGCTGACTCTGGCCTGGGTGTGTGAGCTGTCTGTCTGTATATTCAAATGGGGGAACTGAACCGTGGAAAACACTGCAACTTGCTGCATTCATGCCATGGAAAAAGGGGAAAACAAGGCAATTTACTGTGAATCCACTTAAGCGGAGCTTCAGCTTCAGGGTCATAGTCTCACCTTTTGCTTTTGTCTCACTGGAGTCTCATACTTGCCTGTTTACAGCTAATATATATTGCTTTGTTATGTATTTAATTTTCTTCAGCTGCATCTGCATTTCAGTGACACGAGAAATGATCCTGACAATATGAGTCTAACATATATGGATTCTTGTAATCAGAGCTAGAGTGTAATAGTTTGGTGAGCTCGCTCAAAGTTGTACTGTGCTGAATACAGATGAAATGGTTTCCAGTAACATGAACCAGAAGGATATATTTTCATAGCTTTTGCCCTTCAGGTACTTGATTTGAGTATGCAGAGTTATAGTTTATAATATTAACTAATACAGTAATGTGGCTTGTATAAAACAATTGCCATGCTTGGATCCAAGTGGGAAATTATATTTCAGGATTACCGCTTCTCGTTGCTGCAGCTGAAGGACTAACAGGAAGTTTGCATCATGTAAACCATCACTGTGAGTTTGCTCATTCCTTTACTTATCACTGAACCTTTTGCCACTTCTGCTTGATTGACCGCTTGGAAAATGTTTTCAAGATGAAAGAGTGACCTTTGCTTGGCAACCATGGTAGCCTCCTGTTCAAATAGAGAAGACCATCCATGTTTTCTACTTTACACTGTCTGTATTATGCAATACAATATATTTTCAGGTGGAATGATTGTGACATAATTGTCATTATTATGCATTTAAGTTGTCTGTAGTATGAAATAGGAAATAGATAGCATATTTGCTGCCATATTATAGTAACGATTCAGTCCAAAAAAAAAAAAAAAAAGAGAACTCATTTGGGTATCTATGTTTGGCATCTTTTGACTTGATTTGTATGTGTACTACCCAGGCCTAGATCTGAGGATTGATAGTCATCTTCTGACAGCTCTGATTATACAATATGGCAAAAGAAACAAAAACACAGATGATGCAAGGAATGAAAGAATCAAGATCTACCAAGGCAAAATAAATAGTTGCTATATTAGAAATATGGAGCAAAAAAACCCCCAAAACTATAAATAGGCTGCACAGGATGGTAGCTGTTGTCACTGGCAGGATGAAAGAATTTCCTTTCTCCCCAGCTTCTCATGACAGCATTAAGATTGGTCTGCTCTGCCATGGCTGCAGAGAAGGATATGTCTTCCAGTCCTGGTATCTCCTTGTCTGGGAACATATGGGAGCAGAGACTGTGCTGTGGCTGTGCTCCAGTCCATTCCAGCATTTTTGGGGTGTGGTTGCTGCATACTCTTGTAACCAAGTGTTGCCCCTTTCTTTTTCAGGACTGTTCATAGTAACAAAACAGGATTGAGAAGATCTCGGGGATCAGTAGGTTGGGACTGTTTTTAAAGTTATTTGCAACTTTGGTGGGACAAAGGAGCCTCTTCTCTCCCACTCTCCCTCCAAAGCTATTTCTTCTTGAGGTAGCTGTTGTCCCTCACAGAAGGTGACCTGACTGGGTTGTGAGGACCTTCTATTCATATCCTGAGGATGCAGTAGGTTTATACATATGTATGAGCAAGGGGTTCAAAAACTGTAGAGGGTACAGATCTATGTAGAGCCTATGGAGCAAGGCGACCCCCACCAAGCTGTTCTTCATCCACTGATAGTCCAGGTAGCCAAGAATGAACATTAGAGGGCAATGGTTGACTCTTTGTAGGGGTTGTCATGGCCCAGAGGACCAGTCATAACAAACTATGGTCTTCCAGAGGCAAAGTAATAAGTACTACCTTGATGGTAGGAGTTACAACGCAAAATGGTGTTCCAGTTCTCCTGGCAGTCAGTGTAGTGGTATCGGTAGGCTTCCCTTCTGCAAGTGGTTTCTTTTTCTGTTTAGAAACAACTCAAATATAACTCTTCCTGGGCCTGGCAAGAGTTAATTTTACCTTCCTTCCTTAATGTCTGTCCTCTGCCCTTTTGTCTCACTGATGATTCTCACTCAGTCAACTGTAGCGGCTCTGGATACACTACCTGCTGGTGTCTTAGTAGGCAGTGCTGGAAGGTAACACACCAATAATATGATTCATTAGGAAAACTTCATGTAGAAATAGCTTAAATATGAGATTTAAAACCTACACATGTTGCCCAGCCTTGTCACAAATAAAATACTGTTCTTATTTCCTTAAAAGCTAGATTGTAGCTTGGATTAAGCATCTCTGCAATAGTGTAAATGGGAATAAAATCTGATTTGACTTTCTGAATTTCCACTGTGGATGTGAGTGAGCAAAATAGGCAAGGGAGAAAACTTCCAGTTTTCATCCTTCCCAGAAGAAACTCTGTTTTACAAATAACCTATGTTTAATGTGAACATACAGGGTTGTTTTGGAATAACTGTCTATGCCCAAACCAGACCACTTGTTCAGAAGGAGGCACCTTTATTTTTATTTTATGTATACTATATTTCAAAAGTTGCAGCTGTAGGAGAGACTCACCAGTAAGGGGGAGTTGTCACCAAAGGACCACTGATGACACAGCCTTCTTGCCAGGCTGGGATGCTAAGGGAGATGGAAGGAGAGGTCAGTTATAAGCTGCTGAGCTGAGTCAGATGAAAATGATCATCCTAAAAAACAGGGGGAAGTCAGCTTTAATGCACGCAGTCCTCTCCATGGATTGATCTGAGACTAGTGTGACCATGAGTAAATTTCTGCCTTTGGAACATAATCTGACCTTTTCTAACTAATGATCCACAAATCGCGATAAATAAGACCTCTTACTGCCTTATATTTAAAGTTAATAGTTTCTTGATTTTAAATATTGAAAAACAAAACTCACCCACAGCTTCATTTCCTTAATTTTTAAATCAAGTGGTATATGACACATTATGAAAAAACAAGATTACTCACCTTCTGTTTTTCAGCCTGCTTTTGCGTAAACATTTAATTTTTTTTTTTTTTTGGTGATCTCCTTGGCTTGTTTGAATTAACTTAGAAATCAATGCAGTTTCAGCCTCTAAATGACACATTATTTCTCTTTCTCTTGTCCCTGTCAGATTCTGCAGGCAAGGACTGGTTACCATAGCAGTCTGTATTAAAACCATGGTTCTGGATGATGAACTTTTTAAAGTGTGAGCTTTTTTTTTTAATGCCAAAGCAGATTCTTAAATTTTATTCTGCCTGTGACTCAGGTTCCAAATGTATCTTTTTGAATAATATCTTCAGGGTATACAGCTGTTGAAACTTCAAGAAGTGTGACAGTACATTCAGCTTCTATCAATCACCAATGGATCTGACCTTTTTTCAGTTAACTGAAGTAAGAATCCTTTCGTAAGCACTTTTCCACTTCTCAGAGGGATAAGGCGTCTTCCCTCTGTAAGATTCTTTGGCTTTTGGTGGGAGAGACCCTTAAAACCTTCCTTCCTCAGCTAAGGTAATTCATCAAAAACACCTAGGAAGGCAAAGGTGCTCTATTTGTTTTTGAGGGTTTTTTTCCTTTTTTTTTTTTTTTTTTTAATTTATTTCTTGAAAGGTAGGTCTTTCATTTTTATGGGATTTGTTATTTTCTTACATCTTGCCTTTCCCTTTCCCATTCCAAACGTCAGCCAGTGGGGAAAGTCTTTAATATCTATTTTCCATCTTCTTCTGAAAGGAGTCTGCCTCTTCTAATCATTCATTGATTATTTTTTTTTATTTATGAAAGGAACATTTATTCATGTAGAACAAGAATAATGGAAAATATTTTATAGATTTTTTTCAATGATGAAAAGATCATGAACTAAATAAAGATCAGAATTTAGATGTCAGGAGGCATGTGTAGAAAGATTTTTAAGAGACACATTATCTAAAAAATTATTTTCTTAAAAGAGGTAACAGAACTATATAAATATCGATACTCCATAGAAAATCTTTCCACAGTGTAAGCTTCCAAAGCAGTTTGCAGGAGGCGTCTTCCATTGTGCTATACACTGGTCTTTAAATCCCTCATAATGCTTCAAAACATTGAGTGGTGTAATACTACAAATGAAATCTTTACATGAGAAAAAAAGGATCTAACCTGAAGGTTTCTCACCAATCTGAAAGTCTTATATCCATATAAATAACCTCTAAGTCTCACAGATTCTGTTGTCCATGTCTATCACACCCTGATATGAGGTAGAAGGAAATGTAGTGAGGGTAAGGCCTTTAGTTCTGTGCTGTTTCATTTTTTTTCTGCAACTTGCAAATATGAAAGGTCTAAAAGTCTAAAAAGAAATAGAAAGAATCCGTCGGCTTCTGCCCTGTGCACTTCCTCTAATGCGGGGGTGGTGGTGGGGGATTGGGCAGGGCTGTATTGGTTGTTTTGTTTTCTGATTTATATCAGTCTTCCTCTAAACATAGAAGTGTGCACAGTAATTTCTGATCTTATACTAGGAAGCCCAGATCATAATGCGATAGCAGAGTATGTTTTGGCCCAAGGTTTCTTGAGCAAGCATATGTATAAAAAGTATATCTGGCTATTACTTCTGGTTTTGTCAAACTGTTCTTCTCAATCACATCCTTCCCTCCAAGAGATATTCTGAAATCTTAATTAATTAAAAAGTTATAAACACAATTGCTACATTGTTTAAAATAGCCTTTTGTTTTTTTAAGAATATATCTCTATTTTTCATCTAAGAATGACAACTGAAATGCAAAAAAACCCATTTCCTCTTGAATTGAACAAAGTGCTTCATCTGACTCAAAGCAATTTGTTTTAAAATTTGGCTAGGGATGCCAGTGAAATTACATGTCACTTATTAATGCAGTTTACTCTGTTTTTCCTCAGTGTCTTTGGACACTAAGTATTGCCATTATTGTTTTTGTTTGGTGGAATTTTTAATTTTTTTTTCCACTCTAGAGAGGAATGAGGGCTAGGGAACTAGAGCTGGGAAGCTCAGATTGTTCTACTTGTTCCTCATTTCTTTTCCTGTTATCACTTTCTGTTGTGTAACTCTTTTGCAAATAATGAAAAGGGTTTCCTCACTTCCAGCCAGGGCATTTTATCTAATTGAAAGCAACCAGCAGGAGGTTCTTGTAAAATCTCATTAGCCTATGATTGTTTTTGACATCCCTTTGAAGGAGTGCTACATTAACATAAAATTGGAAACACACCCCGTGTCTAGGTTAATTGTCATGGATTAGAATATAGGGTACATTAACATTTTCAAGTTTTATTTTTAAAATAGGATATTTTAGCAATCTAAGGTAATTTTATGATCCTCCTTGCATAGCATCTTGCAACCTTGGTACCAAACACAGTTTCCAGTGGTGACACAGCCACTGAGCGCATTTCTAAAAACTATATCAGAACATGAAGATAAACTTCATCCTGGTGTGTCTGATCACATGCCAAAGGGCAATTTTGTAATTCCTTGGAGAGGAGCCAAGAAGGAGAGAGAAAGAAAACAAGATACCTACTTGGGCAGTGATGTGGAGAGAAGAAATGTACCCATATTCAGTCTCTCTTCAATGTCTGCTTCTGGGTTGTTTCTTGCTCTTTTTAAAGCTGTAGAAACCCTACCCTGCTGGAATGATTCCTAACTAGGGACCCACTGACGAGATTTCAAAAAATCTGAGTGGGTGTGGTATGACCCTGAAAATCCTTCTGAGCATTTCCAGAAGATTTTTCAGGTAAGAACTGTGACATTTGATTACATTAGTACTATAATAGGCATTCTGAAATATTTGGAGTCTCTCATTTCAAATTAAATTTAGGGGTCTGGTTTTACCCTAAAAGTATTGAGAAGAGTTATTTTATGATTCCCTCTGAGTGATTACTATGAATGTATGACCCACAACAGTAGCTATTTTCTAGGTTTGTTTTTTTTTTTAATGTATTTATATTCTGACTTGCAGTTGTTGTATATCTCCTAAAGCCTTGGAGAGATACTATATGCATTTACATAAACAAATGCATATTCATGGTATCATAGAAAAATATATAAAAATGCTGACATAACTTACAACTGTCAGTGCAGTATTTATGTTCTGGCTTTTCCTCATACATAAAAAATGAAATTTGCAAGTAAGCAAGGGAAGACTTCACAGAGAACTAGGAACCAGAATAAGCACGGCTGCACTTCTCTGTTCATGTCCGAAGTGACAGGAAAAAGAACATTCAAATAGCCAAGGCATTCTGGGTCACGAGGAAAATATTTTGTCCAGACAAAGTCATACAAACTCAAGATACAACATAAATCATTCCTTAATGTCAAGAGTTTTTTGTTTACTCACGGCATTTTCATTTTTCAAAATATTTAATTGTATCAGCTGAGGGATTAGCTAGTCATCATATTGTTGAGTTCTGCTTCTGCTCTACACCATCTTTGGTAAAACAGATTCTCAACTAAGGATAACAAGTGGGCATATAATGTGATATTCATAGTCTGTTACCTGTGAAGAATGACAAGGGTTTCACTTCTCAACAATCCCTCTAGGTCCATAAATTAGTTTGACCCTAAAATATATTTCATATGGTTTCCCCTCTGAAAAATAACACTCTTCTGTTAAAGAAATAGTAAATCTACTCTCCTTCAGTTTCTCCTTTTTTTTAGACTAAGGTGAGAGACATCTCAGCAAAATCATTCTAAGTCTGTCTCCAGGGCTTTTGAAATCTGTTTCCCAACATGGGGAACTAAAGAATTAGTCTTTGGACAATGAGGACAACAGTGCAGTTAACCTGACCTAGTCTTTTCAGCAACATCACCAGATTTGGTGAGTTATTTGCAAAATAATCACAAAGAAGGTAATTTCAAGGAGTAAGGATTTGTCATCAGTGTTTTATTTGTTGTTTCAAGTGGTTTGGCATAATACAATGCTTTTTTACCCCATGAAAATGATAACCACTTCTCTGCTGTGTAAACAAGCAAATGCAGACATTTTTTGTTTTTTTTTAAAAAAGGATGCAAATACATAACTAAAAATTATTGAGATGCATAATTAGTTGTTTTGTCTGTATTGCTAGACCTATGCAAATGTGCTTAGTACATCCCCATCAGTCTCAGAAGCAGTTAGACTGAAAAACTCCAAGAACTGATGAAATGGATATATAAAATATGTCATGTGTACTGAGGGGAACCAGGGAGGAAATAAGGTGTTTTAAATGAGGTATATGGCTGATGAAAAAGAAGACTTGTTCCAGAAGCCCAGATGTTACATAGGTGAGGCAGAATACCTAAGATGACTTTGTATGAGATACAGAGAAATGCAGATAACAGCTTCAGGGTGATAGTGGGATTCTGAGACTCAGAGCCTATCTAGTCCTTAAAATATTAAAAAATATTTTTTTTTTTTGGGCTCCATAAGGTTTTCCTGCAGGGACCATTCCAGTGCTCATCTTACATTAGGAGTTCATTCAGACTGACCCAGAGTAATAGCTGACAAAATGCTATGAGAATTAATACCATTTTACACATCAAATCCAGCAGAATATATACTGGTTTTCATTCATACAAAATTAGAAATCTCCCTCAGTTTGCTAAAACTATTATGCAGTTAGAACTGTCAAAGTATGCATCATCTGGCAAACACCATCCTTATAAAATGATTGCTACACACAGGTTAATAAAGATTCTTAGACCTCTTAATTTGGTGTCTAGTAGAAATTACGTTGAGTAATTCCTGAAGGGTTTCATGAGAATGCTATTGACTTGAAGAGAGGTTCAAAATGCACATATTTTAAACAATAAAAATAACTGAATCATTGGGTACATGGAACTAGACACAAGATCTGAAATAATCAGTGTTTTATTAAAGAGTTTGGCAGCAACTGACTTCATGTTGTCTCTCAAAAAACAATACAAATAGGGGGAAAACTGTATTTTAACCAGTGTTTGGGTTGAGTTTAAAGAAGTACCAGTAATGTATGTTTTGGTTTTTAAAGACACTGGAGAGCAGGGAGGAAGCAGGGGACAGGGCAAGAGTCTTGTATGTAGGAAAAAACAACAGGTATTGTTTTGCTTTTCTTCTTTTTATTTAATTATCTTGATACTTACACATTTTTTACTTTTCCACATTTTTCTAGGAATTCGAGTTAAGCTGTCGAGCTCTTCTGACATATTCTCCCTTTTTAAAGAGCTTCTTTTTCCCTTTTTCTTTGGCATTTCATTTGTTCTCCATGAGCTTTCTAGAATAGTTGCTAGTGGCTCTCAGATTGCTTTACTCAGTCTTTAAGTACCCTCTTAATTATTTCAACAGGTTTTCCAGTTTCAGTAAGTTACTAGTGAAGGTATTTTATAAATATATTGAGCTTTATGAAATCTGGGGCTCTGCCTGTTTTTATTCTTAAGCATACATACATATATCTATCTACATCTATGTCTATCTGTATCTATAGCTAGATTTATATCTCTATCTGCATAGATATATAAGTATATAAAAGATAAGATGTGTTCCAGAGAAAAGCATTGCCTAAGAGTTGAAGTATTTTTGTATTTTCCCAGCAGTGGGCCCACTTCCCTAAGTATTGTAGGTATATTTTAACACAACTGTTATGAGCTGTGCCTTTCAGAATATAGTTGTATTCTCCATATAGGTGTCTGGAATGTCATGGGGATGGAGGATAAATCTCATGTCTTTTTCCACTTTCCACCTGTCCTAATCCTGTTAGTGCATGTAATGGAAATCTGCTAATGCAGTGACATATACTCCTAAATGTTTCAATTCAAATGCTGTGGCAGAAAAAATCATTAGCTCAGTATCTTCTAAATCCAAGGAGATAAACCTGTGTTACTCAGATGAAATGAAGATCAGCTAAGAGGTGGGAACAATTTAAGGGTAAGGTAATAAAGAATGGTAACATCTTCTATCTGATGGACCTATCCCCAAGGAAAACTGTCTTAGGGAAAATAGTGATTTAGAAGCTCTTTCACCAGCCAGCTTATTGCAGGATTGCCCAAAGAGCTGAAAGCAATGCCATATTCAGCTATATTATGAATCAGGAAGTTACCCAGGATGATCTTCAGTGTAGATAAAGAGGAACCTCAAATAGGACAGTGAAGGCAAAGGTGAAGATTAAGGGTTTTGGCAGACCTAATATCTCTCAAATATGAGTTATCCCTCACTTCCAGAAATGAGATTTTTTGGTCCTTACAGCCCTTAGAATGGAGAACTGATGAAAAGTATCAGTCATAACCACCACAATCCTGAGACAGAGCACATTTTCCCTTGAGGAATACTTAGCCCAGAAGTACCTGCTACCTGGCCTAGCCAGATAATTAATGTCTTGTTTAACATGAAATTTAATAATAACACAAAGGGAAGATCAAAAACATCTATACTGCTTTTTGAAAGTCAGAGAATTTGTACCATGAGAAAATTAGTACATGAAGGGATCCTCTGTCAGCCTCTTCTATCTCCTGGAGCTACTTGCATTTCATGGGAGATTTCATAAGCTGACTGAGTACATGCAGAGTTTTTATCTGCATATGCAGTGTCCATGAAGCTATAAGGGGTCTTCTTCATGGAGTTGACAAAATTAAGATGGTTAGAAAAAGCCTTGCTAGCTTTTAATGCATAAAATGTATTTATTCATTATCAAAACCAATAAATCTCGGGAGGAAGAGTGCTGGGCACTTTCTCCAAGCTATTATATAATCTTTTTTCCTCAAATCAATAGCACATTATGCAGCAATGCATCAGACAGTGGGCAGTTATATTTACTACTTATTAAATTAGACTCTCATCTATCCACATCTATTTGTACACATCTATTTGTATTTCATTCTCTATCCTATTGCTTATACGGGGTAATGGATAATGAAGCTAGGGGAGTTTTTTTGGGATTTCCAAAGGCAGCATTACTTGTGACCATAGGCTGTCTTTTTGTGGAAGATGAGTAATTGGGATTTTCAGAACCCTTTGAAAATTGCACTGGCAGAATTCGGATTTGTTTCTGATAAATATCTAACAGAGGCTTCCTCTAATCTTCATGTTAAAAGACAGCACTGGAATCACTTAAAAAGTTATCTTACTCCAGAAATGAATCTCTATTTATCAAAAGTCAGCTCAATTGGTGATTAAGGTTTTTCTGAACTATATCAGTTTTCTGATGGTGCAAATTTAGGATTAACATTTCAAACAATTTTTTTTTTACCTTATGCTTACACTGTGAGTTCAAGCTGTATATTTATTTAGAAGAAATATTTTCCTTCTTGGAGAGTTTTTTCTCCTTGGGGATATATTAAAGAATACTTTTCACCTGAGATGTCAAATTGTCCTGGTTTTGGCTAGAATACAGTTAATTTTCTTCCCCAGTAACTGGCACAGTGCGAAGTTTTGAGCTTAGTATGAGAATAATATCGATAATACACTGATGTTGTTGATGAGCAGTGCTTACCTTAAGTCAAGGACTTTTCTGTATCTTGTGCTCTGACAGTGAGAAGGTGCACAAGATGCTGGAAGGGAGCATGGCTGGGACAGCTGACCTGAATTGGCCGGGGGGATATTCCATACCATAGTGTGTCATGCTCAGTGTTGACTAGAAGGAGCTGATCACTGCTTAGGGGATGGGCTGGGCACAGGTCAGAGAGTGGTGAACAATTGCATTGTACATCACTTGTGTTTCTTGGGTTTCAGCACTCCTCTTTTTCGTATAGTTGTTATCATTAGCATTATTATTCAATTATTAAACTGTTCTTATCTCAACCCATGGGTTTTACCTTTTTCCGTCTTTCCCCCATCCCATTGAAGAGAGAGCAGCTGTGGCACTTAGTTGCTGTCTGGGGTTAAATCAGGACACAAAGAGAAAAAAGTATGAGTTTTTGTAGAGAATTTGCTGACTTTTGGATAGCAGAATTCAGGTGAATATTACATTTCTTAGGACATAAAGTGTATGCAAAAAAAAAAAAAAGAAGTAAAAAATCCCTCCAATTGGAATAAACAAATGAAGTGCATATCTTCAGGATGCTGAATATCCTCTACATTTCAATATGACATTATAGTACTCTCACCTTCCTTTAGGTTCCCAGCATCTTTCTAGATCAGAGATATTCTTTGAGCAGTGAAAGGTAGGAAATATATGCCAAGAAATCATAAAAAGGTTAATTTAGAGGCATAGAAAATATCAAACTTGTTCTGAAAATATTTGCAAATCTCAGAAATTAATAGAGCACTGCCTGTAATCCATTTTTGAATAGCACTGATTGTAAAACAAAATAACAAAAAAATCATATAAGGAAACAATATATATGAAGGAAAAATACAGATTGCTTTCAGGGTCAAATCTCTGACTAAAGTGCAATAGATCCACTGAGTTAAGAGAGTGACCATGATTTACAATGGCCAGTGATTTGCCCTCTATGCCTTGCACTCTGACTTTCACTAATGCCTGGGACCATTGATCCTCTTTTTTCTCTGAGACACTGATTTCAGAGGGGAATTGTGCCCATGAAAGCAGGACATAACAGGAGCCTTCTAATTTGAGTTGCCTTTTTCCAGCTGTGGCAGTGCAGTGTATTAATCAAAACAATCGATAGTCCCCTGACCCTCAATGCATCCCACTCAAGCAAAAAGACATCACCTCTATTTTTGACTACTCAGTGACAAGTATCCATTTCTGAAATAAGTCCATCTTAGAAATAATTATACTAAGCAGATTTAGGGCCTGATTTGCACTTAATTTGGGATAGTTTCTGGATAACGATGCTCTTTTTAAATGCTTGAGAGTCTAAAAGCCCAGGAAAGTATTTCCATTGTATATGATGATATGTGGGTCTGTCCCTTCCAGGATCTGCTCTCAATCCATTAATCTCTCAGTCTGTACTGATACAGGTAATTTTGTTGACTCAGATGCAGGGCTTTGCACATGGTTCAGCACAATCCCAGGTATGAGTAAAGACTGGGTAATGAACACACGGAGAACAGCCTGGAAAGAAGGGACGGGGGATACTGATGGATGAAAAATTGGACATGAGCCAGCAATGTGCACTCACAGTTCAGAAAACCAATCATATCCTGTGCTGCATCAAGAGAAGTGTGTCCATCAGGCTGTGGAAAGTGATTCTGCCCTTTTACTCCACTCTTGTGAGACCTCACCAGCTCTGGGTCCAGCATGGGAAAGATATAGACCTGTTTGAGCAGATCCAGAGAAGGGCCACAAAGATGCTTAGAGGTCGGGAACACCTCTCCTACGATGACAGGCTTGGGGAATTGGGGTTGTACAACCTGGAGAAGGGCCCTAAGGTAGCCTATAAGAAAGATGGATTGAGACTTTTTACCATGGCATACAACAACACAAGTAGTAATGTTTTTCATCTAAAAGAGGGTACATTTTGATTTGATATAAAGAATAAATTTTTTATGATGAAGGTGGTAAGACACTGGAACATGTTGCCAGGAAAAGTTATGGATGCCCATCACTGCATTCAAGGCCAGGCTGGATGGTGCTTTGAGCTACTTGATCTAGAGGAAAGTGTGTCTGTTCCTTGCATTGGACTAGCTGATCTTTTAAAGGTTCATTCTAGCTCAGATATTTCATGATTCTATGTTTTCTCACACTTTGTTTAAAAAAACTCTCTACTGGAAATTGTTTTGGTAGGAGGTGGTGGCTTTCCTAAACAACAATGGCAAAAAAAAAAAAAAAATTATCATGATGAGAGGAAAGAGTGATGAACTCTGGAAGGCAAGGCTGGGTGGGCATGTTTGCTTCAAAGTTTTGGATGATGGAGTGTACAGTGTGGAGGCTTGCACAGCAGTCAGCACTTGCCAGTTATTCCCTTGTTACCTATTCAATGAATCAACGTGATGAGAGAAGGTAAAGTGCAGCATTACAACAAATTCCTTCATATGTCACTTCTGAAACACGCTGTACTGCTCATTTAAGCTGTGGTGAACTCATTTGCTCCCAAAGACTCACAGAAAAGGAATTAAATTTTCTCCTTTAACATTACTGTTTACATTTTTTCCTGTTGGTCACTTTAATGTCAATGGATATTTTAGACTTCTCCCTTATCTTAATGAATCTGCCTCCTAGGGAGCATGTGAGTAATAAAAACAAAACAAGTTTAGTGCTTTGTATTTCTGGGAGTTTATGCTTTAATATCAAATTATTATTTTTTTAAATTTTTTTAAAATATTTCTGCACATTAGGAAACTAACAGAATGTTAATACAAATGCCATCAACAATACCACACTGATGAATTCTGGTACATAATGAAAACAAATTGTACCAAATGGCTACACTGTTTTCCCCCCCTTCTATTTGGTGTTCCTCTCTTTTCTTGTCTAAAATATTTGCATGAGAGTAAAGTCCATGGCCTGGTCAGTTAAATAATCCCAAAGTGTCAGCTGATAAAGTAAATGAGGGTTTTTTTGTGTGTGTGTTCAGCTAATGGTTGCTGGAGTTAAGAACAGGAAGCAGAATCACAGCATGTTGTTGCAAAATGAGTTTTTCTGTGAATTCCTCTGATTCAAGTGAAGAATATACACTTTCATCCTTGGGCATAGCAGTTTCTATATTCATTTTAACTAGCTCTGCAAGAAAATGCCAGTATATTGAGATGCCCCAATTAAATTTTGTTGATGCAGTGAACTTCTTTATGGCTGAGCAGTGCCACTGCTGGCAATTAGACTAACAGCATAGCATACACCACTCAGAAATAATCAGTTGACTTTTGCATGGCAATATGAGGGAGTTTCGGATGTTAAGCACTATTCCACACAATCCTTTTACAATTATTCCACCAGTTTTCAAGGAACATGTCCATCCTCATTAATTTTAATCAAGGAAATGAAGGACTTCTGTTAGAATATTATATGCAAAAACATGTAGAAATAATGTAAGCAGATGTTGTAAAAAGAATGGATATACTTATCTAGAGAGTAAGAGAAAAGACACAAGAAAGACACCATTACTTGCCTTCTCCTCAACACTGGAAAAAAGGAAATGACATTTTGAAAAATATATTGCTTACCAAGTCAGTTTTATTCCATCTAGATACTGTGCTGCCTTAGATAAAACTTAATGGCTTTAAGGTGATGTGGTTAAGGTGATAGGAAGATCAAGAGATGATAGGGAAATGAGTGGAAAAAGGGAAGGTTTTCTTATATTTTGATAAAGTTAAATCAAAAGAATAAGTCTTATTTGTGCTTGTCAGATTATACTGTGCCTGACAAGCAAGGTTTGCCAGGTCTCTGATCAGAATGAATAACAATTGGTAGCTCCCCCTCTCCATTCTGCACAGTGTTTGTATTACGGTATTGTAATCCTACTGATATTAATGGGTATTTTTAACTCAAGGTAGAAATTGACAAACTCCTCATTTTTTAATACCTTGTCTCTTTGTCTCTCTTTATTTATAAAGGCTCCAATCTTTCTGTCACTCCCATCCCAGAGTTGCCCCAGGGAGCAATACATTATGGTGGGCTTTGAGAAAAGCTTTCTAGGAAAACTAAATACCCTTGGCATGAAAACACAGTCCCCAATATATTGTGAGGTTATTTATCTGGGCTGGTGTCCAAACAAATCATTAATTAGTAAATGGTGTACCTTAGATGGTGCTCAAGATGGCACATTTTGTAGGATCAACATATTTTATTGTCCCACCATGAAAATGGTCCCTCTGAACCTGAGAATTGTTCAGGAAAGACCAGCTATGGACAGGAACAATCTAGGCAAGAAACATTTTTTCAGAGCACAGTGGCTGATGATCCTCAGCTTCAGTGATCAGAAAACCTCAAAAGCTTACCTCAAAAGCACCTCTTTTAGGTATTTGGTGAGAAAGAGTAAGATTGTTGCTGCCTAATTTTAGTCACTAACAATGGAGTCAAAAGAAATTGTCATTGTTTGGCCATCTGCTTTAAATATCTTTTTAGGTGAGGTGACTTAAAGGAGCTTATTTCTCTTTTCTGACTATAAAGGAAGTCTAGATGACTGGGTTAGATCTAAATGCATTACTGACTTCTACACATGGTTAGATGAATTGTGCCCTAAATTTTTCAGAAAGTCTGCTTCTTTGGAATGCACAGATATCCCAAGAAATCTAATAATCAGCTCATCAATATCTCTTTCTTCTTTTGAGAATCATCAGACTGTGTTTGAATTGCATCTGAAATAGCAGTAGAGGTTGAATTGTAACTTTCAGCTGACTCATCATGTTCAGAGATGTGATTCTGCTGATGAAACCTTTGTATTTAAGTGAATGTATCATTAGAAGTAGAAATTATCACAGCCTCAAACTTCCTCATCAAAGCAGACCTAAAGCAGGAAGGCTTTGTGCTGAAACTGTGCTTGAATAACATCAGTGCACTGGTAGGTTTTCTGAGTTTTGGGGGTTTTTTTACACTTTTCCTTTCTCTCAAGTCCTCACTCTGTTTTTCCTCAGTTACATTTACTGAAAGTCTGCCAAGCCTAGCACATCTCTGGCTCTCTGAGCTGTGTGTTGTGTTATTCTCGATTCATGTGAAGAGGAGAACATTACTGCCTTACCCTAACAGCAAGGCAGGCAAGAGTCCTCACGTACGGGCACATCTGTACTGTACACTGCATGAATGGACAGCTTTGATTCAGGCACCAGAGGCAGTTCCACCTCAGGACTCCTGTGTTTCGTGGTCCAGTTTATCCCACGTTTTTTCTCTGCTGGTGAATCCTCAATCTGTTTTTTTAAGATAGCATATAATGAGGAGGAGCCTCCCACTAGCTGGAAAGTATGAGTCGACTTTCTATGTTTCATGGACATCTACACAGGATAAGGATACCTCTGGACAAGGCAACCAGCATATCACATGGCATGGCAAAGCATTTATCACACATGTTACATTTCCAGGAAGCAAAGAAGCTTTTCTGCTTTCCTCTGGGTTTGTCACTCTATGTCTGCAACCAACGTCCCATGTTCACTTTGATTTTTGTCCTGTGACCCAAACTCTCTCCAGATACACCTCTTCCCAAAGCACTGATTTCAGGAAATGTTAGTCACCTCAAATCTGCAACTGAGAGCAAGCTGCATTTTCTGTGCTGGGTGTTTTAATGACATAAATATTTCCAGAACATTGTCTTCTTTAGTAATGATGTATGTTTTCCTCTTAGCAAATAGGTCACTAGTGAAACTGAAGCATGAAGTCAGATAAAGTTCTTTTCATTCCTTTCCATCTTCTACTGGTATATTTGACAGTCCTTGAAACAGTTTCTGACATTGTATTAGGTTAAAGTGGCAAAATTTTGGTAGTGATGGTGCTATATGGGTGATTTCTGTGAGGAGCTGCTGGAAACTTCCTCCACGTTTGACACAGCCAATGCTCTGGAAGACGGACCCACTGCTGTCCAAGGCCAAGCCTATACAAATGCAGTCAAAGAGAGGAGTGAGAATATGCGAGACAAATAGCCCTTCAGACCTCAAGGTCAGTGCAGAAGGAGGGAGAGGAGGTGCTCCAGGAGGCAGAGCAGAGATTCCCCTGCAGCCCATGGTGCAGCCCATGGTGAGGCAGCTGTGCCCCTGCCCGCTGTGGAGGTCCATGGGGGAGCAGAGGTCGGCCTGCAGCCCCTGAAGGACTCCATGACAGAGCAGGTGGATGGCATGACCCTGTGGGAAGTACAGAAGATAAGAAATTGATAAGGTGCAGATAAAAATAGACTTAGAAGCTATTTCAAATGACATAGAAAAAGATTTAGTCCTGATTTACTAGGGAATATCTCAGTCAAAATCTATTTATGCACTCATGCCTATAATGGCACTGTACAGAGAGAAGACTCCCATAGTCTTATCATTATCCATTACTACTCATTACAATAATAATGTACAGTTAGTTTCTCTGCCCATTGAAAATGGTTTGTACTGTACATGCCTCAAGTATAGATACTGAAATAATGCTATAATTACCTTGTTTTGCTCTTCCTGTTCTACAGAATTACCCCCCTTTTTTTTTCCTTCTTGCCTAGTTTGGACAAAATTAGAAAATTAACAGTGTCAAGTATAAGTTAACACCCTTCCAATGTAAGGTTCTGAAAATCACAGGTAACTTTAAAAAAAATCCTTATATTTGTTTAACAAGTGTCAGAGGAAATCGGGGCTGGACACATAGCCCATGGAAAACCTTATTAGCCCATGGAAACCCCTGTTTTCTTCTCCTCCTTCCCATTTGCTTTCCCTTTACTATGAAAACTAAACCAAGCTGGTGCTTATTCAGAATGCAATGCTTGAATGTTCCTTGATCCCTTCATATTACGCTCTTGTCATTATTCCAAGATTCATGTGGCCCATTTGCATTAGTCAAAATCACTCCAAAGAGATTTTTTTTTTCTAGAGATATACAAGCAAAATATGCATGGGCCAAGGTATTCTTTACACCTTCAGTGAGACAGTTAGTTTTTCAGGAGGTCATTCTGCATGAAGAACTAGTTTTTTATAGCTTGTCTGGTGCCAGCCACTGTGAGTAAATATCCCTACTTGATAAGGTCATCTCCTTTTTTTTCCCTTTTACCTCCTACCATGCTCTATTCAAGTGCTCTGGTAGGAAACTGGAAGACCAAATTCTTCTCCCAAGAGCCTAGAGCATCTTCATGAACTCCCTTGATGCAAATTGGGAAACATGGTGTTAATTTTCCCTGTGCAGCCAGCTATTATAACTTGGGATATTAAGCTTTGAAAATTACTTTGAAATTACAGAATAAAACCATGCTAACATTGTTTTGATATCACAGACATAGTTTTAACAACCTATATTTTAAGACTATTTGGCCTATGTACACAACAAATTCACTCTCTACATAAAAAAAAAACCAACAAAACAAAAACCCCAAACAAACAAACAAACAAACAATCAGCAATACCAAACCCCAAAGACTTTCCTTCCTTTTATTAAATTACTTTCTGCACCCCTGCATTCATGCTCTACACTGTTCGGTAAAAACATACTCAAATGGGCCAGATTTTACCTCTTTGTACAAAAATGAATTTACCTCAGGGATTAATTTTCCCCAAACTGTTTTCTGATGTCAGATTATAAACTAGCCAGGAATATGATTCATTGCAAATCCTCAGAGATTCTCTTAGGAGGAAAAATTGTGTTTTTGTCTCAGATCGGCAGCTCCCGGTTCACAAAAATGCGTGCTGAATAATAAGATGTCCTTTATTCTCATGCGAATCCTCTAAAGGTCAGCTTAAGCAGGCTGACACAGCTACAACTAGGGAAATTTCTCAAGCTGACGGCTCATTTTTTTTTTTTTGAGAAGGGTGTTTAGTCAATAGATAGGACAGTACTAAGAGCTTGGCACAACAGCATGTAATTGATGGTTTCAAAGCACTGTCAGACTTAAAGCTTTGACAGGCTACCTCGTCTGCCCTGGAGAACTGCGACTTTGTGGTGCTTTCTCTTTTCTTTCTTATGGGTTGTAATTCCACCTTTTTTTGATTCTCAGTCTAATTCTCAGTCTAATTCTTTATTTATGTTTACCCAGCAAGCATCTTGTTTAGTATTTCTCAAGCTGATTCATGGTAACTGCTCAGGTGCCTGCTCTCAGCTGGCTTTGGCTGAGTGAGGGACTTGAAACCACTTCTGCAGTCATCACCACAAATTATAACAGGCAGTTTAAATGAACTTTTTTGCTGTCAAGGTGAGCTGAAATGCAGAACAGTAGTCACTTCCTACAGCATGAAGCAGTAATTTCTTAATACTTTTGAACATAATTGCTGTGATGAACTTTACTTTCATCATATTGCCTGGAAAGGGATGAACAAAACCTAGATACAGTTGTATTAAATATTCTTCCAAGCATAGCAACCTTATTTAGGACTTGGAATTTTTTGAGTTGTTGGTTCTTCTGTTTGTTTACTTGTTTGTTTCTTTTTGTTGGTTTTGTTGGTTTTGTCATTATTCAATGAGAACGAAAGGTATTTTTGATCATAGAATGATAGAATCATAGAATCATAGAATTAACTGGGTTAGAAGAGACCTCTGAGCTCATCAAGTCCAACCCTTGATCCAACACCCCTGTGATTACTAGATCATGGCACTCAGTGCCACATCCAGCCTCATCTTAAACACCTCCAGGGATGGTGAATCCACCA
>JAWWLV010000001.1:38450113-38465185 GCA_035041135.1 Platyrinchus mystaceus
CAATGCCTGATCACTCTCTCTGTAAAGAACTTCTTTCTAATATCCAATCTAAACCTCCCCTGGCAGAGCTTAAGCCCTCTTGTCCTACTGCTGATTGCCTGGGAGAAGAGACCGACCCTCACCTGGCTACAACCTCCTCTCAGGTAGTTGTAGAGAGTGATGAGGTCTCCCCTGAGCCTTCTCTTCTACAGACTAAACAACCCCAGCTCCCTCAGCCTCTCCTCATAGGACTTGTGCTCAACTCCCTTCACCAGCCTCGTTGCTCTTCTCAGCCTCATTGTTCTTCTCGATTTGCTGGTTCTTTTTGAGTTTTCTTTTTTTTAACAAAGGCAAAAAAATTTCCCAGTGTAGGGATAGTTGAGATTTCCAAAGAATTTGTATTGAAAAGCTAGAACTTGTTTTTCTTAGGAGACTGCAAAGTGCCTTCTCACAGGCATTAGATTTTTTTTTTCCCTTCTGAACTCAGAGGGAGTTGCAGAGAGAGAGCTGTGTTATCCCTTGCTATGCCAAAGAGAGATAACCCCCACAAACTTGTACAGGGCCCCAGCAGCTGAGAGAAGGTGGAAAGGAGAGGGAAGAGAAGACAAAAAGCCCTGGAGATGGCAGGACCTTGCCTTTCCTCCCTGTGGTTCAGTGTTTCTTGTAGTACTGTTAGGTTTCTGTAAGTTTCTGGTATTCTGGCCTTCTAAATAAACTTTTTTTTTGATTTCTTTCCAATGTGTGGAAAGCACAATTCCACTATTAGCTCTTACACCAGAAGATTCTTCCAATGTTGTAACTGGCAAACTTCTGGGTTACACCAGACTCACACAAATTGTGGTTTTCCTTCCAGTGAGTTATTTTATATCCCGACTGAATTGTATTCATTATCTTAATGGAAAAGAGGATTCAGAAAAATTGTATTTTTGTAATTCCTTATTGCATGTCTTTCTCAGAGGGAGACTTCAACTTACTTTCTTTCACCTTGGTGCTGTGTTGAAAGTTTGTTTTTCTTCTTCTTGACATATTTTGACATTCTCCTTTATAAAAAGCTCCTCAGCTGAGCTATATATCATGGAAGTGGAGCTGTGCATTGCTATTAGAGAAAGGTTTGCTCTTCCAGAGCATTCTTAGATTTTACTTACTGCAAACAATTTGTTTAAACCCGCATAAGAAAGAAGTTCTTTGTGTTTATTTCTGTTGGAATAAATAGTGAAGAGGAAACTTTCAGATTCTTCCGTCCTGATGGACTTTTTTAGTATTTCAATTCCCTCTGCTTTTATATATATCTAGTCTAAATCCTAAAATGTCTGAAGTTTGCTTATGAAGGTTAAACACACATGGCTACCTACTCAAAGAACAAGTACTTACCTTAACAGGAGCAAATAAATGAAAAAAAATTATTTTGTTTGTTTTTTTAATGAACACTTTTGTTGTACTTTATTTTTAATGGTGATTTTTAATTTTAGTTTTTAAACAACAGATAGGATTGCAATTTGTAAATACCATGACCCACGTTTTAATGCTTTTGATTAAAAAAAGGGGTTTTGAATTGTTTGTCAACAGGAAAAAAAAAGGAAAGTATACCTAAGTAAGAAATATGTTATCAAAACTTTCTGTGTTAAACCCCTTTAGGTCTGTACATTTAGTTGTGCTTCTCATGGCTTAATATTTTAATCTGTTTCAGTTAGTTTTCAATTCTTATGCTAGTGATTTCTATTTATTTTTTGGAGATGATAAACAATTAGATATACTTGATTTACCATCCCTGCCTCTAGGGCCACATCCTGCAGGACTGTCAAACTCTTGCAGCCCACAGAAATCGTTAGCAGTAAATCCTCTCCTGAACTGGACCTTGTGGTTTTCTGGTCTAACTTCTATGGGTGAGCAGTTTTGGACACGGTTTTTTGTAACTTCTGATGATTCTCAGCATGGCAAGTTCAATCTCTCATGTAAGAGAACTCAGTTACTTTCCCTATGTCTCTTATTTAATTAGTGTCAACTCAGTAGCCTCCCACGGGGCTCAGGTGAATAAGAGAACGAGAAGTGACCAGAGGTCCATCTGCCTCCAACAGTGACCAGAGGAGAGGCCATTCAGGGATAGCATGAAAAACCCACTGTTATCCCTGGTCTCTTTGTGTTTCCCAGCATCTACAAGTATTGCAGCTGGAATAGCAGGAGTATGTACATGCCTGCCCAATACTTTTAGTGTCTTCTGTTCATGAATTTATCTGCTTGCTTTGTGATCCTGCTGATGCTGTCTCCTCAGACTCCTGTGGCAGTTAAAGTTTACAAATTCACTGCCTGCTGTGTGTAGAAATGTTTTCTTTTGACTGTTTTTAAACAGTCTGGATCTGTTTTTAAGCAGTCTGGATCTGCCTGCGGATATCATCATCTTTCTTGCCATCTTCAGAAGAACACATAGAAGATCATAAGCCTGTCCTAGCTGAATGCTGGAGTAATTTTGTCATGGGAGCAGGGTTTATTTTATCATGATGTTTTACCTTGATCAGGATAAGAAAGGACTATATGAGGAAGGTGTACAAGAAAATATCTTTCTGATAATTTCACCACTGCTAAGTAAGGGCTGCTGCTTTTGTGAAACCATTTAGGTCCTTTAGTATCTTTTTCTTACAGGAAGAGCTAAAAAGTCACCAGTACAGAAAAATTGCCCCAGTTCCTCCCCAATTAGGGTGATTTTCTCTCTGTATTTCCTTTTCTTGTTTTACTGGTGACTTCCCTCCACACAGTCACTACAGCCTCAGCAGTGACCCTATTGCACTTAGCTTGGCTTACTGTAGCCCCAGATTCTTTGCTAATGCTTTCTGATTTGTATTCAGATTGGGTCTGGCATGTTCCCAAAGAATGTGTTGTCCCTGTGAATGTACTAAAGGAAAAGTCATCCTTTCCCCTGTGCTCTTCCACTAAGCTTTGGTTTTCCGTTCGTGTGTTTGTCTGTAAGTCTCATGCAACATTCCTGAAAGTCTGAGGCTTCAGAGAGAAATTTCCACATTGCTATGTAGACCAAGGCATCACCGGGAGGCCCCAGCAGAGATCAAAAACCCGCTGTGCTGGGACTGTGTGCATGACTGATAGCTGCATAGAGATCCCCAGAAGAGCATCACTCGCACTTGTACTGGATGAGCACTGCTGCGTCTGGGCTAGAAGTTGCAGTGGAAATTGTTGAGCTTGGGGCCAGGTTTCAGCTGAGTAGGAGCAATGGTCTTGTCATATCAGCTGCTATTTCTACACAGCATGCATACTGTTCTGTGTGGATGCACCCAGGCAAACGAACTGTGAGCTTGAGGGTCTCTGCAGTGTGCTCTGCTGGGTGATGTGGACATGCTTACTGGCTGTGCCTGATGGGCAGAGGCTGCAGGGGAACCTATTTCTGCATCATTTCCACAGATATTTTTACAAGCAGGAAAGAAAAGACATATTTGGCAGGGCTTCTGTTTGTTGCTTTGTTTTGAGCCATGGGAAACAAAGAATCCAGGGAAACTGAAGGCCAGCTCCTGCATCCATTTACAGCACTGCCAGATCACTATCTTGGCTTCAGATACGAGGGACTTGAAAAAAATTTTGAACATGACTGAATCCCTATTGTCAGGGGACAATCAGAGCAGTATTTATTCATACAGTACCCTTCCTTCTGATCCTCAAGGAGTTTAGGAGAAAACTGCCATCAAGCCTTACTGTATTTGTCTTGTTAAATGAAGATACAGAGTGAATGTCCCCAGTTTTAAAAGCTACCCTTATAAGCAATGGCTTACACTGAAAACAAACACAGAGAAAATCACAGTTGTGCAATCTGAACAACTAACCATGTCATAGTAAATCCTTTTTCTAAGCTTGCTGATATGCAGCCATGTAGAGGATGCTCGAATACCCATCATAGCCTGATTAGCCTAAGGCTTGTGATGAGACTTCTTGTATTTTTAAGGTGAAGAGATGGAAAAACACTATAAAAACTAAACCCTTCCCCCATTTCTTTGGCTCTCCAGTGAGAGCTTCTGGCAGAATACTTTTTCCTGAAGGAAAAAGAATAAATCACTGAAGTAGATTAAGGACAGAAAGAACAGCACAGTGTGCAGGATGATTTTGAATCCAGAGAAAGTGAGAAAATTTCCAGGCACAGCATTTGCTTGCTTGTCTCAACTGTTTTCACTAAGAATTGCCTGCTGAACACATTTGTGTTTACTGTACCTAATTGATAATCAACCAACATAACATCTATTCCAGGCTGATGTCTGAAGTGTCACATTAGTTTGTTGTGTTTCTTTGACCTTAATTTTAATTAAATGTAATTGTTGTGGCTGCTGCTTAAATATAGCTGGTATATTCCAATAAATCACTTTTAGATATTTCATCAGGGGTGAGTAAGGAAAATCAAATTGAACTCAGGATGAAAATGTAGTTTGACTCATTTAGCTTGTGCTTACTTAGCCAGAAGGAGTTACAGGGTAGGAAAATATTTTTAAAAGATAATTTTAGTTTTGAGTGACTGACTCCCAGTACACAGAAAAGTGTGTGTGAATAATACTGTAGGTGGAAATTTATCCTGGAGGGGGAGTAACTATGAATGAGCAACCTTTTGATTATGGCTAAGCATTCTTCAAACTGGGACTCTAGTGAGCCATTCAGATGTCAACCTCCTCAGGTGCTGGAGTCTGGGGTCCTTCCAGGAATTGGTCTTTAATAAAATATTTAATATGGAAGTGTCTTTACTAGTTAAAAAGGGAGAGGTGAAAAAAGACTGACTTGTGGGTTAGTTGATGACAGGGAAGATAGAGAGTGGCTCCTCCCTAAGATTTGGTCCAAAGCCTGCTGAATCTGCTAGGTGCGTGCAGGTGATGCAGAACTGTTTTTTCTTCTTGGTTCTCCTTAATGTCCTGTGATGAGGCACTAATTAAAAGCTTTACCATTTGAAGACTGTGTACATTCAATGTAACCTGGTAGATCTTGCCATGACTGAAATCAAATCACTGAAGAGCAGAGAGCTGCATCAGTTTTAGCACTCTTATCAAGGTGGATGGACCTAGAAGGACAGACCTTCAAGGGGACCTGCTCTTAGTCCTGAAGCCTTCTTGTGCTCTCACTGCACTGGACTCATCCATGCCTCTAAACTACTCATTCCTTCAAAAGTTCAAGTAGAGAGGGCCATGGGAGGGAAGAGTTCTCTGATTTGCTTGCAAGTTCACTCAGCCTCAAATACATGTCTTTTTCTGATTAAACCTCTATTGGTTTTCTTGTGTTCACTGTTCTCCCATCTCCAATCCCACTTTCCTGCTTCTGAATGCCTCTGTTTTTAGCCATCACCCTTGATCCTCCCAACATGCTCCACTCCAGCTTGAACTGCCTGCTTCTCAGTTATCCATCCCCTAGTCATTATGAATTGTTTCCTAATTACAGTCAGCATCTCCCTTTATTCCTTTGGGCTGCAGGTATAAAAAGGCTTGCTACTGAAAAAGATATAATAAACCAGCCATCTCTTTGTATGTGATTGAAAAGCACAGGGATCAGGACACATTCCAAAACCATCTAGAAATGGAGAATTCAGTTTTTGCTTAAAATCAGACTCAGCTTTTAAGTCTGTTAGTGAGGTTTGAAGAATAGATTAAGGCTGGGAATTAAATGTTATTTGCAAACTTTTTCTTGCTTAAATTTGGAACCAAGTATACTTTGTTATCTTGACATAGTGATTTCAGCTGATTTCAAGACAATTGTCCAGTGGGCAGGACCTGTCCTTTCTAAGACTGCTGTAAGATGAAATGCTACTGCTGTGATAGATACTAACCTCCCCTATGATCACTTTCTTTTGAGACTCAGAACAATTCGGGGAAATGGATCGTTTTCTACAAATTTCTGCAGTGTATGGCATAATATGCTTAAACATTTTGGTTAATAGGTGTTACTGAAAAAAACCATAAAAAATTTCATAATGCATATTTGTAAGCATATATATGCAGCAGTAGATTACTATCTGAGAAATAAGTTCCTGCTCAATATAAAGTCAGGTGGCAGAATCAGGTTATGTTCTAGTCACTGACTAAAGTGATTATGTAGTGTGATGTGAACTGAGTTTAATTTAATGTCCAGAAGAGAGATACTTCCTCACCTGGTAAAAGTGTTTTGGAAAACTTTAGACTAATAAGGCAAAAGCTAAAAACATCATGTCAGGAATAAGCTCCATCATTCCAGTAACCAAGGTGATATTAATAGCATAAGCTAAATGAACAGTAGATGAGGCACTTTTATAAAACCCACTATACTCCTTTCTTTATTCAAAACAGAGGTTCAATGGGTTACAGTGTAGCTGAATTGAGCAAATAAAAGGTATAATTGATTATAGCCCCTATATGGCATTAATAGCAGCTATTTTTTATTGTATTGGCAGCCAAAATTACATTTCCTCTCTGTCTAAGGTTACTTACCACCCAAATGAACATTTGTTAAGGGAACCAGATCATTAGTAGCTGCCTTACTGATTTGCATGCCTCTGCTTGAATACATATTGAAATGTACATGAAGTGTTAAGGCTTGGCTTCTTCTGCCACCTAAATATGAAGTTCTTTGCATTTTGACAAACTGCAGCTTGCAGAAGAACTTAAAAGTGCTGACCACTAAATAGTTTATTCAATTTTATTAAAAATTTTATTTATTACTAAATAGGTTATTACACTGACAAAAAAGTTGGGATCATTGTTATAGAAAGGAAACTGAGGAAACAGAGGGAAGCTCAAGAAAATACAACCTGGATCTTAAGCTTTTGGAATGGTACCATGTTTGATCCAAAACAATATATTCTGGTTTGTTTGTTTGTTTGTTTTTTAATTATTTTTTTCCTACATAGAGGGCTGCTGTGAGGAGAAAATGACTGCTTTCTGGGCAGATTTCACATTTCATTTGAGTCCAAATATATATACACGTGACACAGCTGTGCAAAACTGAAATTCTATTTTGTGCATTTAGAGAGATAGATGAGTAGCAGCTTAAGACGCACTTATAGGTCCACTGTGTAAGGCTTATAAGGCATGCTGCTTACTATAGACAGCCTTACCTTCACCCCTAGTCTGTTGTATCCCATGGTTTTGCCAACACGGAACACAGGACAGATGGGTGAATGGATGTGGATGAAATTTAGGGTATCTGAATGTGGAAGAAGGATGGTCTCCATCCTCACATGAGGACACTTAAACAGATTTCCATTTAGTAAATGGATGACTAAGGTACAGAGGAATTACCTGGCTTGCCAGAACCACGAAAAGAGAAGAAATATCTGGCATTTCAATGTGTGTCTCTTGGATGGTAGTCTAGCACCAGAGTCCCAACATCTGTTTTCATTTCTGTGTCTTCATCCAGGCAAAAGGTGATATCTGGCACTGGAATTATTTTGTGTCAACTCATTATGCAGTAATAGTATACTCACCATTTCCCTCAAGGTTAAACCATCATATCTAGACCTCTGGTGCAGTAAGAAAGCTATATAATGAATGCAAAATTTTGGGAGTAAACTTGTTCACTTTGATCACCACAGAAGATGCAAAGTTTTTTATGAAGCAGTGTAAATGGTGGATGAGATCATGACATAGCAAAGTCAGTGTCTTGCTCTAATGAAAGCTCCTTCTTCAGCTTAAGCAAGTAATTCATTGTATTTTTCACATCTCCTACACTGAGCAATCTGTTAGCCATCTGGGCCAAGATAGTAAGTGATACCTCACATTCCTTTCTTTCCAATGACTTTTCACGCTGAAAATAAACAACCCATCTTCTTTTCTCCAAATACTGAAATATTTAGTATCTTAATAGCTCTGTATAATGACTTAGACAGTTGGAGAGATGGCACATGCTTCCCACTGACACCAAATCTATTACAGTCTTTCAGGAGGAAAAATAAAACCTTTTTTTTTTTTTTTTTTTTTTTTAATGAGATACCACAAATTCTCAGTAGCACTTTTAGTCTCTCTGGATTATCTGCTAGCCTCTGAGTTTAAAATCTCCCACTGTTCTTCAGTACTGCCAAGACCTGAGCTGGTTTTATTAGAATAAACAAGCTAGAAGTATTTTAGTCCGGAATAAATCCACAGAATTTAGAATGGAAGGTAAAAGAAAGAAAAATAATTCTTAAGCAACTCACAAGGGATTCTTCCTTACTTCCTTTCCTGTAATAATATATAAGATTATATGTAGCACTTTTAGTATCCTCCACAACACAGTTGTAGTACATTATAAGGGAAAAAGATAATAGATCATAGAGCATAGAGCATAGATCATAGATAACAGATAATAGATATGAGTTTGCTTTTCCTTTGTAGGATACCTTCTCTGCTATTATATGTTGATAACCACTTTTTTACTGGAGAGTTAAAATGTGTTTAAAATAGAGCAGGATTTCTGCTTCTTTACAGCTTGACTGTATGAAATTCCAGACAGTTCTATCTTCCAGGGCCTTTGAATTTTCATGCAATTTTCATTTCCATTCATGATTTTCTACTAGAAAAGGAGTTTGAAATGTGGATCCCTCCCTGAAACTATTTTATCTGTTCACCTTTCTTTATTGATTAATTTCTCTTAAAAATGTGAAGCCATTACACAAAAATTGACAGCCTGGAATATCCTGGGTATACTCAGGATGTGTTAACGTGCAACATGCATTTAAATTATCTTTTTATAGATATCAGGTGCTCTTTTCAAAGTTATTAATAAGCAAAAGAGTATGGAAAATGTAACTGGGGATTTTCTTTTGTAAGTCCATTTATTGTTCTGCAAATATATGAGTAGTATATATAAATGCATATCACAAAGGATGCTCTATCTTTCTGTTAGTTAATTTAGGTCCTCCCAAAATTGTACTATTTGCACTCTTCCTCAGCTGCAGAGAGCTCATAGTTTTGCATAGATTTATGTGGAGCAGTCTGTGGTCTGTTGCAAGAAATACTTGTAGTGATGGTTAGGTGAGCACCTGTGGGTCAAAGAACATAAAGCAGGTTTTGTTAAGGGATATAACTTTCTGCTTCACCTCTCATGTTGGCCTTGTTTATATGAACTCTAGGTGCTTTAGGACAGTGGTTTTTAGGTTTTTTTTCCTGTCTGTCACATTGTATAGTCTGGTCTGTTTAATACCATGTTCAGAAGAGTAAAATCATATTGCTCATCATTGGGTTTTTTAATGTACCCCAAAGAAAAATTCTCTATTGAATAATAATCTTGTTTGCAACTCCCTATTCTGTTTTGTGGAAATGGAATACCATATGAATTCCTCTGAGGAACACAGGCTAGAGAGTGTGTTGTGTAAGCAATATGGAGCCTTTTGGCATTCAAGACACAACTTACGTTTCTATAATGAATGCATGTATATGCAATGAGATTATTCTCATTTTGCTTCAGTTTTCGGTGTTTTTTTATTTCAAGATAGTGAAGCACAATAATTCATGGTATTTAACATGCAAAGTTTTATTCTGGTTTCACATTTTCAGTTTAAAAAAAGGAATTCCCATTTATAGTCATATTGAGAATATGTATACTAAGGACAGCAAAACAAGTTAAAGGCTATTTTACTAAGTGTGGAAATTTAACCATGTGTTTAAACATTAGATATTAGATTTTTATCTACTGAATAAAGGATTCGTATGTCTCATGTTTGGGTACATCAGAGAGCACATGCCTTTCTGTGGAAACACCTGGTGCCAGAGATTTCAGAGACAAAATACAGGGCCAGTGGGTTTTAGGTCTCATATTCTTCCCTCTTTCAGCCAATAGCAAGAGTCTAGATATAAGTGTGAATTTATTTTACTTGTGTATATATTAAAACATGGCTCTATCTATCTATCTGTTTATCTGTATCTCCATACATTTGCATATACATGCATTTGAGTAGGGATGGGTGTATATGTGTGAGTACTCATCTTTGATATATAAAAAATGCAACTAATTAGAGTGAACCAACTCTTTAAGCAAAGACTGAAGAATGGTAACCATTTAAGTGAGTCATTTGAGATGGGTTAAAAAAAGGGGGATTAATAGCACCCTGACTGCTCACAGGGCTGGACACTGCTATCAGTGCACCCGAGTTCAGCCCAGAGACTTTGCCAGACTCAGTGGTGGCTTCTCCACGTGCTTTCACAACATCTGCCCATTTTCCTTCCACGATGTGTGCACAGGAGCAATTCGGGATAGACCTGAATTTGCATAAGAAGAGGAAGGAATGGTGTCTTTTCTGCTGCTGGAAGGAAGCTAGTCTTTCTCCCTGCCCTCATCCTTTGGTCACTGATAATGGTTAATTTCTGCTTCACACTGGAGTCAAACAATGATGTTTACCTGTTTCATTGTTTTCTGAAATAAACCAAGAAGACCACAAAACATCCCACCAGTTACTGCAGGCAGCCAGGAAAAAGGAAACATGAGAGCCATGTTTATCCCGGTGGGCCATTTATGATCCCCAGAAACATTATAAATGTGTGTAATAATAACAATAGCATTTTTTTAACTTGGCATGTTAAAATGACAGCTATTTATAAATTTGTCAATAATATGGAATCCCTAAGAATATGTGAGTGGTTTTCAGACAATAAATGAAATGTATTCCAAAGTGGCCACCTCTGTTTTCCACATGAATATTTTAAGATTCTAAAATCCATCCATATCATGATTAAATAGGTGAACCAAATGTCAGCATTTGCCTAAAAATATCTGTAGATGGTGTATTTCCTTTAAAAAAGTCCAACAAAAGTAATTTTTATTGATTTTTAAGCTAACTGCTCCCAAAGTACCACACACCATTAAAAGAGATGGGTAACTTTGTGCTGGATTTAGGATAAGATGGAATGCCTGAGTGACATGTTAAGGGAGGAAATAAAATCTTCTGAAGAGCACTTTACTGTATACAATACACAATTTTCCCTTACACATGATGTCTGCAGTAAGCTCTCTGACAGAACTGAGTTGCCGCTGGAACTAAGTTTTTCAACATCTGAGATAACTGCTTTAGCCATTTGGCTTTGGGGGCAGCCTCTTTCTCTATCTATCAATTGCTGTATTTCTGTCTCTCTCAGGAAATGAATATTTAATTATACATACAGTCTGGAACAGCTCTAACAGAGGAAAAGAGTGTTCTCCTGGAGCTAAGAAACCTCTCCCAGTGAAATTTAAGCAGAGCCTGATGCATTCCTTTGTGAAATGCTGCTTATGAAGAATCAGCACTTTCATTGCATCCTCTGTTGTAACTTGATGAACTATAGGTATTATATAAAAACTCTTAGTTGTGTCCTGGGAGTTGGAAATGGATTTTTAAGGAAATACCAGAAAGTGATGACAATTATACCCCAATGAAAACAAAATAAGTAGGGATTCTTCTATCAAACTGTAACAATTGTGTAATTTCACCAAGAAGGCTTAAAAAGTCATATCTAGTACTTCCTCCTGAGACTGCTCTCCTGAATTTGCTGATGCTTCTTCCTTCCACAGATGTCCTTTCATACTGCACAGGTCACCCAGTGCTGAGCTGTTTCTGGTCACAGGAGCGGCTCGGCACACCCCAATCCCTGTCTTTGTGCAGCCCTCTGGAGGTTGGTGTTTTGCAGGCTCCTTCATGGCGATGTTGGGAATGGGACATTGATCATGAATGACTCACTGGAGCTGTTACTACATGATACTTAACTATCAAATTGCATTTTTTAAAGATTTCTGCATTCAAATCCCAAAAGACTCATCACCAATTTACCCTATAAGTTAAAAAAAAAAAAAAGAAAAGAAAAAACAAACAAAACCCCCACCAAACAAACAAACTAAACAACAACAACAACAACAAAAACTATGGTAATGTGCTCTTAGAATTGTTCTCCAGATCAGAATTCCACCCCAAAGAACACAAGAGTGGGAATATGTTCCCCAGCCGTGGTGATCATGGGCGTGATAGTTTAGAATAAGTAAGAGACTAACCAGGGTATAGTGTATTTTTTCTTACATTAACACAGAGTTAAGTTTACAAGGCTGGGATAGACAAGTCTTTGAAATGTAACAGTTTATGTGCAATTGATGCATTGATTTGACAGGCTATGAATCAGCAAAGAATTTACGTCCCAGCACTGAGACATCAAAGCAAGTATTTATTTAGAAACGGTATGCAGGAGGCTAAATATTTGTACATGTAAAGCCAACAAAAAAAAAAAAAAAAAGGCAACAGTGTTTTCTTACTATTTTCTTTCAGGGATTAAACTCCTCAGGAGTATTGGAGGTTTTTAATAAAAAATGACCCAACTGTTTGCATCCACTAACACATTTTCTTTGCTGAATTGTAAGACCTTTCAATATAGAACTACTCTAGGAAAGTGCAAGGCCTGGCCAATATAATAACAATTTCAATTATTTTGAAATATATTCAATTTTTTTTTTTTTGAGATGTCTATTGTGATATATCAGTATGTCTGTCATTAGTGTTCCAGCTGCTCTTTCTGACAGATCTCATGTTTGGCAGCTTAAGAATATATAATGCTTGACTGAAATAAATGCTCTACCTGGGGTGGCCTTTATTACCAATGTCTGTAGATACCAACATTTATTGTTCATGTGATGTTCTGACTAAGAAATAATGGTGAAACTCATGGTTGAAGCAAATTATACTTTGTTCATAGTAAGAGCTGACATTTCCTTTTGTTTACCTTTTTAAAGGCATTGACATCCACAAACAAAAAGAAAGAACGATGAAAAATCTAAATAATCTCAAATTTCTTGTATTCCTTGACATGCCTGCTTTCTCTTCTTACTAAAGTGGTTGTTCAGTTATGTTAGCTACACAGAGCTGCATACAAATGAACTGTTATTTGTTATATGATAGAAAGAAATAAAATGTGAGAGTGAATCACTGCCTTTAAAGTGAAAAGTCTGATGCTACTGAATTATCAGCTAAAGACTTGCCATCTGAATGGAGCAAAACCCCAGAGAATGGTATACAAAGTTATATTCTGCTTCTCTGACAGTTGGAATATTAACAGTAATGTTCTTGATTCATTGAGCAACGTCAAACTGGATCAGCTAATGCTGCTAGCAAACCTTCCTTAGAAAGTGAGACTAAAGAAAGCCTACAGATTTAATCTGAGAAGGAGTAAAAAGCACTTTACTCCTCCTGTTGACTATTCTGAACTGGCACAAGAAAAACAATACTGCTCCGAATACATATTCATTGCAGATAGAGGAAGCTTGATTCAGTCTAATATCTCCAACTACACATAGCAAACTCTGAGGCCAGAGCACAAAGTGTGCATTAAAATTACAGAGGAGAGAGGTTGTGACTCAAGCCCCTGAACAGCTGAAGGAGTACCAGATCAAGCAGAGGCAGAGAAAGTTCAGCTTGCCATGGTAATACATTCTGGATCACCTGAAAGATGTAAAGGACAACAGTATGTAAGGAAAAGTCTGACTCAGAGCTGCTGTCTGGCCAAGCGTGATGGAAGAGAGAAAGCAAATATTTCCAGCAATGTAAGGAATAGCCATTCACTCTAACTAAAAATGGCTCTCGCTCAAAAATTATTTCTAAAGTCTTTCTTTGCTCCCAAGTGTTCCTTGCCTTTCCCAAGCACAGTGTGAGTCTGGCCAGTTGTCCATCTGGCAGCAATTGCTGTACTTCCCAGGGAGTTACACTGACTGACAGCACTGGGGGTCAGCCTTGCCATCAGCTTGAGGAGGAGTTCATGGCTCATATGATGGGAGCTGCGGAGAGGACAGGAGTTGTTATACTCTGGGATATCACAAGGCAAAGACTGGCAAGTCTTCTGAAAAACCTTGCCTTTCACAGTGTCCATTTTACGATGAGACATATCTGACACTCCAGGCAAAATATATTCCCATGGGCAAAGTTGACAAACAGTCTTTTGCACGTACTTAGAAGTGAAATAATCTTCCCAGCAGCCTTTTTTCCTCCTGTCTTTGATGCAATCATTCACAAGAGTTGTTTTTGACAGGGACTGGGAACAACAGTAGTGATGGTGGTAACCAGAGCCCTGGCAGTGGTGTCCTGCTCTAGGTGGGGGCCACAGTCCACCTGGAGTACTCATATTATAGAATCCTGTGGGAAATCCTGGGTCACTAAAAGTGGATTTCAGGAGAAGTGGTGGCATGACATCTCCTGAGACCAGACCCTATGTTCACTTGCAGGAAATGGGTACCTGTACCACTTAACCCAGGTACCTGATCACCGAGTGGAGGGAGTACATTTGCAGAAAAGTCTATAGAGTATTTCATTCTTCATATCTGCTCAGCTTCTCACTCTTTACTGCCCAAAGCTGGGATTCATTTCCCCCAACTTTTTCACTCATCCAGAAGTGAAGAATAGCCTCAGGCAATGGCTGGGCTCCTGCCAGAGCAGGTGGGGATGCTAAGGGGAGCAAGACAAGAAAAGAGAGATGGGGGTACCTTTATGTGAGGCTTGGGTGATATTTTAGTAGTGTAAGGTAAACGTATGCAGATATTCTTCCCAATAGTTCCGAGGGAGTGGAAGGATTAGAAAAAGATTTATTTCAGATGCAAGGTCCACTTTTTTACGATGCAGCACACTGGACCTTTCAGGGGCAAAAGGCAATGCTCCTCCTCCTCCAAGCCTTTTTGTATCTTCTCTCTCTCCTCCCCCACTCTCTGTGGCCCAAGGAGGCCCTGTGCAAACACGTTATCTCTCTGCATACCAGTGAGCAAGGCTGAGATCTTCTCTTGCTATGTGGGAGTTGGGGGAGGAAAGCATTGAAATTGCCTTTGAGAAAGAGCCACTACCGAGGCAGAAAGCCTTCCTAGTGAAACGAGTTCTAACTTTCCGCTACAAATTCTTCTGTAAATATATCTATTCCTACAGTAGACAGTGTGAATATCCACCTGACATGGAAGTCATTGACGTGTGAACTGCTCCCCAGCATAAGCAGCTGCCTAACTGAGATACCTAGCTTTTAGATGGCAAAACTTACATATGACAAATCTCTCACTGTGTGTGTGTACATGCTCCAGTGCATGGACATGGGAAAGATTTGCTTCCCTATGGCCTCTCACTCACAAATTTGAAACTACTGGCACTTTTGTGTAGGCCTCAAAGCAACAAATGACTCTTATACTCAG
>JAWWLV010000001.1:38465285-38505125 GCA_035041135.1 Platyrinchus mystaceus
TGGCCTCTCACTCACAAATTTGAAACTACTGGCACTTTTGTGTAGGCCTCAAAGCAACAAATGACTCTTATACTCAGAATGCTTTAGAAATTGCCTGAGCAGTGACCAATAGATCAGTGTGTTGCTTGGCTAATACTTCCCCACTTGGTTTTAAATCAGCAGAAATATAAACGGCTCCATTCTGTGTTTTTTATTTTCCCTCATTGCAAAGACTTAGAAGGTTTCATGATCTTTTGATGGGCTTGGGAAGCAGTTATTAGTCTTCTCCTTCCCCTCATACTAGGGAGAAAACTGTTTAATGTTATATCGTCCTGTGAGCTGCAGAGGGCTGCAAATTAACACACTGTAGAAAGCAACGAGGGAAGTGTTGGGCATTGTACATGTCCCATATAAGTACCAGTTCAGCATATATGTTTTCACAGTAATCTCATTAAAATACTGTAAATCAATAAACAAAAACTGTAAAACCATAAATGCTCAAACACTGTGTGATTAAATTGAGTGAATCAAAATCCCAGATGCTATTTTGGTCCTGTGCCGTGCTGAGATTTTGTTATTGTTACTGACACCACAACATCTGCAAGGATAATTTTTGCATTCATTATATTTACTGTGTTGCTGAGAGAATTAGAAGCCCCTGAAGTACATCCTAAAAGCCTTTATTGTGCTATAAAAGACTCCGTCACTTTAAACTCCATTAGCTGAGCTCTTCAGGTTTGTAATGAGATTCTTTGGAAGAGATCAAGACAACAGAATGACAAGGTCTTAATCCAGCTCCTTGCATGGAGTGTGACAAGTCATACACTGACCCAAGAGGAAACAGTGGATGCAAAAAGACAGTAAATTCATGGAATGGCACCATGGATTTGACAGGACTTCTGTTTGTCACTTTGTTTAGAGCCATGCCATAAGTCTGCCTCCAGTTCTGGGTGGACAGTCAGGATATGTGATTCTGCAGGATAACCTGGGGACATGTGACTAATTTCTCTCTGTTTTTGCTGTTGCTATTTTTCACACCAAGTATATTTCATATATCTATATGCAATGGAGATCTCAGCAGCATGGGGAGGACTTCTCAGTGGCCTAGGAAGTGTTGGTGCAGGTGGTACAGCCACCAAAAAGCCTCTTGTGTTTTTTTATTCTTTCCCTCTGTTTTTTGTTTGTTTGTTTGTTTTTTTCTAGCTTTTAATTCCTACTGGTTTTCCAAAAGGGAAAGAAAAGAGTAAATTGGGTCAACAAGCAAAAAGATCAATACAAACATCTGTCCATAGCACGGTTTTCTGTAGTTTTGTGCATCAGAGCTGTGAAATGATCTATTCTTTAATTTTAAGAGGCACCTTGGCATGGCTAAACATATTCCTTGCTTTGCCTGTTACAGAGAGGCAAGCAGCTCTGCAGGGTCATGTGGCCTTTCATAAAGAAGCTCTTGAAGATGGTGAGATTCACCCCCTAAAGTGCCTTTTGCTATCAATTTTAGTGGCCATGGAAACCCCTAGCACAACTCTAGATAATGACTTTGCACTTTGAGATCACTGAAATGGGATAAAATGAACTCTATCCTTTATCTATTAATCATTATCTTTCTCACATGAGTTTATATCATGGACTTCAAAGGCAGTACTGTAGGACCATTTTTCAGAGACACAATAAGTAACAGAGCGTTGATCATTTCAGAGGGCTGGTGCTTATTTACAAGAACACTATAAACTGGTTTGTAAATTTATTTTTGCAATTGCAAGGACAAAAATTGAAGGAACCTGTTTAGTACTGAGACAGAAAGATCCAATGTACCCCTTTCTACCAAAAAATGAACCAAAAAATCCCAAACCCAAACCCTACTTTTTCCTTCTGTATCAGAGCAAAAATCTAATCCCAATTTCCACTGAGTTCTGCTAAGGCAAATATTTTCTATAGCTGGTGAAACCAACACTAATGGGTAATTCAAACTTACGGAATCACTAGCAAATTATTATATTTCTCTGTACTAATAAAAACTGAGAACAACAGAAAGAATTACAGAGACTATGTCTTTCTTATATAGAGTGAGTACTTGCTTCTTTATTAAAAAAGAATCAAATTTTAAACTGAAATCTTTATTACAAAGAAAAGAATATTATCAAACTAAACCAAGAAATGTCAGAAAGTGACTTAAGTTTTGTGTTTGGTCAAAAAAAGGGTAACACAAATCAATGTAATCACAGAGATACTAGAATCATCCATGTAAGACTCCCCAGAACAGCACGTTACATGCACATCTCTGTATGAACATTAGCTGTAAACTTTTATAGATCTGATTTAATGTCAAGGTCTATACGCCACAGGTCTCAAAACAGACAATAAACTCACCTTAGCCCCATCTCTGGAAGTGTTCAAGACCAGGCTGCATAGGACTTTGAATGACCTCGTCCAGTGAAAATGTCCCTGTCAATGGCAGAGGAGTTGGAACTAGTCGATCTTAAAGATCCCTTACAACCCAAACCATTCTGTGATCTTTCAGATGCTACTCACCAGTCTTATTGGCAAAAACTGGGTATGTGTTTGTTAGTTTGTTTGCTTTATGACAAGCAACTCCTGCTTTGTTGCTGAAATTTTACATGACTTTTTTCACACATGACTCCAGCATGAAACAGTAAAGGTTTAGATCCTTCTACCCTAATACACACAAGGAAGCTGGTATCAGTATAAAATTTTCTTCCTCAGATTATTAGCTTCCTTACATAGCTAAGAATTGTGGAATTGGAACTAAATTAACACCCCGAATGTGACAAAATATGGCTTATCTATAGAAATCCTCACCATCTGTGTTTGGATCCTTAGTACTACCATTTCACTGAGTTGATAATTTTGTATCCATTTTTTGGTTCAACTTGGAGTTTTGATTTGACTGGATTTCTCATGCCAATTGCCTATCAGTTCTTAGATTTTAAATTCCTCTCTTTTACAAGACAGATGGTTAAGCCAGATCATTCCCAGCAAACCTCTCACCCACTCACTGAAGGTATGTCAGACTGCTCCACTGCAGATATCAGCTCAGGGACAGAGAACTTGAGAATGTTTTGCATTCATCTATATGAAGCACTCACTCTTGTATGGTGTTTTCAGCCTGTGTGTTGCTGCCGTAAGCACACCCAGAAAAAGATGCAAAGGTATGTTTTGGCATAGCAGAAGGAATCTGGAAAACTATATGGTTTTACTTCATTGAGGTCTTTTTGGAATGGGCACTGCTGGACCCATCGCAGTCCCCCAAAACCCCTAAGTTATCCAGAGAAAGGATATAGAAATTAGGACAGAGAAAGAGAAGGACCTCTCTGACAAGCGGCTTTGGTCTTTTCCATGAATGGAAATTTTGCCATTGATTTTACTGGGGATAGTAAAGGTGCTAGCATAGTAATGGGAAGTCCACAGGATGGGGATTTGCCTAAGAACATGCTGGACTAGTGTAATTTGAATTTCTGTCTTGTTGAATCACTTGTAGACTTCACAGAAAAACCTGAATTTAAAACTGGAGTTTCCTATACTTTCATCCTGACAACAGTTCCTACTTGCAACAGGAAGAGAAGGATTTTTTTGATACTAGTTATTTTAAGTTTCCACAGCAGTCAGTAAAAAAGGGCTGGAGTCTCCTTAGCACCTCTTTAGTTTTACTATGGTGTAACTGCACCGATTCTCTGAGAGCTGTGGGAGCTGTCAAACTGAAGTGCTTATGGCAGTCAACCAAAAGAAGCAAAATATGATTGCCACCCCTATGTGAACACAAAAATTATTGACCATAAATCGTTCTTAAATTGTTGTTTTGTTCTTATTTAATTTAGCTGTGTGATTATAAAGTTTCTTTTTGCTGTAGACTGATGATGGAAGACCATAAATAAGTCTAAACCTGAAGTGTGTTTGTTTTATTTTGGCAGAGACAGAGCTGGCCAATATTTCACTTTGCCTGTGGGACTAGTGAAAGGTCAATTAACCCCTCTACAAAAATGCTTCAGGACTTTGCATGAGAACAAAATTTAGCATCCAGTTTTTGTGGCACAATACACAGAAACTGCCCTTCCATCTCTGCTGCTGATCTCTTTTTTTTGCTGCTTTCACTCCCCATGATTTTGTGATTTCCTCTCCCCCTCTTTCAAACACAAGGCAAAACTTGGGCTGTTTATAGCAAGTCCATCATTTCCTTAATCTGTCTCTACCACTTCTGAGAGTTTTTACTCTGAGTAACTCTAGAAAATATATTTTGTAAAAGCCTTTACTGTAGGTTAAAGAATATTTGGGAATTTAACTTCCGTATTTCTGTTTGCTTTCTTAATTATTCCGTTAACTGGTGCCCACTCAGTAGTACATTGGGATATTAACTGGTCAGGCAGAAAAATGCAGCAAGGATTTGTTTCCATATCACAACTCACTGCTATCCCAAACTGCAATGAGAGAATGACAGCTGGGATACTTAGTAAGGCAGCCCCTGAACACGAGTATTATGCTTTGTTGATTGAGACCACAACCATATTTTGAGCTCGATCCCACTGCTCACTTCATGAAATTAGGTATTAATGGAAGTGTTATAATAGGTGGGAATTATTCCTCTATTTGTATGACTGAGGGAGAACTTGAAACTTCAAGAGCCAGCAAGTCAAGGATTTACAGTTGTGGGTTAATGCACTTTAACAATTTTTTTTTTATAGTCTGGTTTCAAAAATATCACAGTTCTGCATTTGTCTTTATCCTCACTAGAACAAGCAAGAATTGGCATTTGCCTTTTAACTGTGTGCGAGCTCCATGCCGAGCTGACTGTACAAAGTTGCTCTGCATGTGCTGCACTACAAGACATTGGGAGATTTGCCAACTTCCAGGTGCAGTTGCACATATTCTCCATCTGCCATATTCAGCCTCTGTGCCAAGATGGTATTTGAGCAAAAGCCATGTCTCCCCTCAGTGCTTCTTTTTCTTGGGAAGGGTGGGTGGGTAGAAAGGAGTTTGAACACATTTCTGCCACATCCTGATCTGGATAACTGTAAGGGAGGACTTGGGTGTGCTAAACACAGAGGTCAGTGTATGGTCTGGGCTGCTGTGGCCAACCAGCATGCGAGTAGAGAAGGGAGGATGTGTAGTTGAGTGTGAATGGGGAAATTACATTGTACTGCCAGGAATAGTTTCAGTGTGTCATGATGCCACATCCATTTTTGCTGAAATTATTCTCTGGTGAGCAATCACTAGTGCCTTTAGTGTAGAGATGCAAAAACTTTGAAAAGTGTACTTTAACTCCACAGTTAAAATCAACTATTTCCTGGTAAATGCTTTCACATGAGGTAATGGGGGAAGTACAGACATTTGTTTTAGAAGAGAGGAGAGGGTGGAAAGAGAGCCTTTCCTATGTTGTGGAATGTAGCATTAACTGAAACCCTGAGCTACCACAGCACAGCTCCACAGCATCTGGAGATGCTGATTTGGATAAGAAGCTTTGTGGAGGCATTTGTTTAGTACTGTGCCAAGCTGAACAGCTCTGCTTTTCAACTTAAGCTTTATCACTGTCATGGTTTTGCTGGCTCTTAGAAACTAAGCAGGAATTTTCCCCTTCCCCCTGCCCACTGTGTGAAGAGGATGTTGAATGGGCAGATTTGATTGTGGCTTAGGCAGTTAAATAACACAAAGATGTGGCTGGTAACTTTCCGAGTTAATGGCCCTCAAGACCTTGTCTATTGGGGGAGTTTGGCTGCTGCTGGAGCTGTGGGGTAAGCAGTTCTTCTTTACTTTTTTTTCCTCTTGTCTCCTGGGAAACGGGAGGAGAAGCTTTTTGGCTGCTGCCGGGGCGGTGAAGTTTTTTGGCGGCTGCTGGTGGCGACGGGGTCCAGGCAGCAGCAGCATCTTCAGAGAGGAACTGTTTCGCGAGGGTTGTTTTTCCCTCCTCCATTCCCATATGTTTCTTCTTCCTTGGCAGCAGTTCTTGTGCACATCAGAGGAGAGGGGGGGTCTGTTCTACACAATTCAACCAGAAGGACTGAGTAAGTTTTCCATTGGGAAACACTTTTTTTTTTTCTTTCCCTCCTCTCTCTCCCCTTTCCCTCTGGGAAGTGGGGGGGAGGAAGACCATTTTCGCCTTCCCCAGCACACCCGGGGAGACCCCCTGCCATGTGGCGATCACCAGTGACCCAACAGCGCCCCCTGCCGATCAGCACGGAACATTGCAGGCTCTGCATCTCCAGTGATCCAACAGCGTTCCCCTGCTGGCTGTGGTTAAAATTGCACCAAAGGGTGCAAACTGAATGGTTTACCTTTTGTTGTTTATTTGATTATTTGTTTGTTTTGAAGGGGATTATTTTTGTGTATAGGATTACTGTTTGGTTGGTTTATATGTGTTCTTTTGTTGTTCTGCCAACACACATATATCCTTTAATAAAGGGCTGTTATTTTTCCTTTTTCCACATTTTTTCTCAATTGAAGCCTCTTAATTTTGGATTATTTGGAAAGTTGCTTAGAGGGAGGAGTTTGGGTCTTTCCTCATAACTCATCCTCAGCAAAACACTCATGTCTCATTTAAACGGAAACGATCACTTAGTGCTTGTTTGTGTGTGTGTCGCTACACCCCACTTTCAAGACTCAACAATCTTGCCTTTGGTTTCATATAGGTCCACCTGTGTTTAGAGTGTTATTACTATTTCACCTTCTCCCACCTCCATCTGACTGTGCAGCCTTCACAAAACTTTCCAGCTGGTAGGAAAACCACCGAAAGCAAGACTCATCTGAACATATGAAATGGAGAGAGGGGGTGGAAATGTTTGTAGATATCTTGGTGGTTTTGCAGTGATTCTGTTGACTGGGAAAGAATCAGTTATCAGATGTGTTTAACTGATCTCACACTGCTTTATTCACTTCCTCTGATTCACACAAAACAACCCTTTTACCATGCTACCTTTAGAAGATGCTTAATTTCCCAAGATTTTACTAATAACACATTCTTTAATTCCCTCATGCCTGATATAAGCAATTCCTATCTGATTAATCATGAGCAATACTTTTTAATAAGCCTAAATTATTCCCAGTATAATTTTACTCTCCAACTGCCCAAGCTCACCCTTCTTATCTTCTGCTCTAAACTTTCTCTGGCATTCTGTGGGCAATGAATTATGTTGTTAAACTATTGGATGTGAACTTACCCTTAGAACCAGGTTGGAAAGAACCTCAGGGTCAGCTGTGAGATCTGACAAGCTTGCTGCAGTGTTTACACAGCTAAGTCTTGAAAAGCTCCAAAAATGAAGGCTTAATATCCTCTCTGGGAAACCTATGCCACTGCCTGACCGTCCTCATAGTGAAAAGGTTTCTCCTTATGCCCAGTCTCAACTTATTCTGTTTCTATTTATGTCCACTGTCTCCCAGTTTGGTGTCACCTGCAGATTCGGCAGGAGTACACTCTTGCAAAGTGTTGGCAAGAGAACTGCTCCAGACCACCGATGAAGATGCTAAGCATGTTGCAGGACTGACCCTCGTGGTATTCTACTTTTAACTAACTTTGAGACAGAGAACAACCCACTAGCCCCTGCCTTCTGAGCATGATCATATAACTGAAGCATTATGCCTTGGTTTGATCCACCTACCCAAATCATGATATCCTAACTGGGATACAGGAACCTGTATATTGCAGGAAAGACATTGAAAGCTTTTCTGAAAATGAGATTAATAACATGCACTGCTCTTCCTTCATTTAGACATCTAGTCCTTTTATCTTAGAAAGCAATTAAATTGGTCAACATTGATTTACCCTTTGTAAACACATGCTGACTATTCCCAACCACATTATTCTCCTTCATGTGTGCAGAAATGTGCTCCAAGAGGATTTACTCCACGATTTTCTCAGGGACTGAAGTGACACTGTTCAATATTTAATTCTCTGGATATTCCTCTTGGCCTTTTTTTGAAAGTGCATGCAAAGATTTTCCTTTCCCCATGTGTCAGAGACAGCCCTTCGTCTCCATAGCCTTTCAAAGATGGCAAATTACCAAGCAGGTATTTTTTTCTGAAAGCTGGGACAGAAACAAGATTGGCAATGAGACTTCTAGATTTTTTAGGATGGCTAGAACAGTACAGTTCACTTGCGTGCACCTGTTTGCTCTTTCTTAGCCTTCATCCCACACATTCCAAATGTATTTGACAGCTCATAGGCAGCTGACGTCGATGCATTACTCTCTCACTCTTTATTAGCTTGAATGCATTATTTAGGCAGTACAAGGTCATCTTCTTCTTATTAGTATTTGGGCTTAGCGATTGATATTTTGGGTCATTTTAGAATTAAAAAACAACAAAAAGGGGTTGGGAAAATGAAACACTCTTCAATATTATACACATTAGCATAGAAGGAGATTTATTTATTTATTTACACAACAGCTAATGCTTATGCAAAATATCTTGGGTGTAAACCAATCCTTAGAGTCTTACTAATAGCACATTAATTAACGTTAAGATAATTATCACCACTCAAAAATCAGCCTCTTTGATGCAAAATTAAATGTATCAATCAAGTGTTTAAAACAGGTATCAATGAAGTCTGTCAACTCACATCCTTCTTTCAGCAATAACCTTTGTTGGATATATTTGGTAATGCTATTGTCATCAGGTACTGATGTACTAAATTCAGGTGATAGAAAATCCATTGTGTCAGTCACTAAATTGTTTCACTGGGCACTTGATGTCATTTGAAGATTGACACCTTATTTCTTACCCCCAATTTGTCTAGGTTCAGCTCTCTGATAATAGATTATTGTATACCTTTATCTGTTAACAGTATTGCCCTGCTCTTTGAAATCTTTTCTTGTGCACTATGTATAGGCTGTGATTAAGTGATGATGTAATCTGTGTTTTGAGAAATTAAATAAATTAAGTGCCTTTGCTTTTTTTTAATGGGGGCTTCTTTCTTGTGGCTCAGTCCCATCTTCTGTGTTTGTTTTTTTTTTTTTTTTCCTAAATCTTTCAAGTTTTTCTGCCTCTCTTTACAAAGTATAAGGCTCAGCAAAGGTTTCCAGAAAAGGTCTCATTAATTCTATGTGTCATAATAATAATCTCTCTTCACTGTACTCCTGCTGCTTTAATGCCAAAGATTGCACCTGCTATCGTAGTTGCTGTATCAGTCAGAAAGACACGGCTGGCTATTCTTGCCCTGCAGAATAAAATTTGTATAAAGAGCCAGGGACTAAAATCTTCACAAAATTTAGGCAAAATAACAGTGACAGCACTTAAATATGTGTTATGGAAACATAGCAAGGCCATGTTTTATCTGGATCTTAGGAAGGGTGGGTGGAAGGGTGCTCACAGCCTGCTGAAGGTTTCAGGAGCATTGTGGGGCTGTGACTGCTAGTACAGTCAGTGGGAAACTATTTCTGAAGAATTTTCTTAGCTTTACAACTGCTATTCAGCAAATTGCGATAGAACCTACTTTCATTCTTGGACAGCAAACCAACCCACTTCGTTCCCAGAACCTGTTAACCCTCCCGCTGCTGAATTCCTTGATTTGGAAGTTATTGACCTTTAATCATCACCCACCAAAGCCTAGGTTTTGGTCCCTGCTTCCGTGACTGCCTTTAATTTTCACAGAATCACAGAGTGACTGAGTTAGGAAGGCACCTCCAGGAGTCATCTAGTCCAGGGGTAACCTAGAGCAGTTTGCTCAGGGCCATGTCCATTCAGATTTTGAATATATCCAAGAACGGGGACCATACAACCCTTCTGGGGAACTTATTCCAGTGCCTGACTACCCTCACCATGAAAGTTTTGTCTTATGTTTAAGTGGAAGTTTCTTGTATTCCGTTTTATGAACATGTTCATTAGTCCTGTCACTGGGCATGACTGAGAAAGGTCTGGCTCTATCCTTTTTGCTCCTCCGATCAGATATTTATATATATTGATTAAATCCCCCTAAGCCTTCTCTCCTTCATGCTGAACAGTCCTAGTACTCTCATGCTCTCCTTGTATGATAGATGTTCTGGTCCCTTAATTACCTTTGGATTCCTTTGCTGGACTTGCTTCAGTATGTTTCTGTCTTTCATGCTGAAGCGAGCCCAGCACTGAACACAGCACTCCAGAAATATCTTACCAGGGATAAACAGAGGCAGAGGATCATCTCCCTTAACCTGTTGGAGATGCTCTGTCTAATGCAGCCCAGGATGCCGCTAGCAGACAGCAAAATCCAGCTCTCATGTGAACGGTATGTGCATCTCAGGGCCAAGAGGCCAGTTTTGTTCCTTTCTACCACTTGCCACATGAGAAGTTTATCAGACTGTTATCTTGCTTTGTTTCTGATATCAATACTTGTCTTGGCTGCATGATAGATTAGTTTCATCAAATGTAGAATAGAGTTCCTAATGGCACATGCTTTGAAGCACTCACTGCGGAGAGGTGTTCAAATTCTCCCAGGTCAGCCTAGAGCCTAATGGTTTTCCCTCTTTTCATATGCTCGGACTATTAGGGTTTTTTCATTTTTCAAAACCAAAGAGTTGCTGCCACTATCATTTTTGTAAATAGGTGGTCCTGCGTTGCTAAGAGTTCATTTTTAAAAAGGTTAAAACAGCTGAATACTGAAAAGATATTTGCTGCCTTGAAAATTCTTACTTGTTTCTTCAAAGTCAGTGAAGGGAGATAGATACTTAACTTGGATAGATTGGATTTTCTTCTTGAGATCTTCAGAGGTACTGACTTCTCATTGTCTCCATGTGTCACTTGAGTTGTCCAGATGTGGATCACACAGGTTGAAATATTTGAAATGGAGGCAAAGCCAAATTTAGATTTCCAGGTACCCTGAAAGTTTGCAGCAGCCAGTTGAAAGTGTGGTTCCAGGACAGACTGTTTATTACTTAGATGCAGCTTTGACTAAGGCTTCTGTGTTGTTAGTGTGACATGAGTCTGGGGGAATAAGTGGTTAGAAATATGAAATGATGACCAATGGCACTTGGTTCTAGTATCACTTATTTACTAAAGTCACAGAATCACAGAAGTTGGAAGGGACCCACAAGGGTCATTGAGTCCAACTCCTGGCCCTGCACAGGACCATCCCCAAGAGTCATACTATGTGCCTGAGAGTATCATCCAAAAACTTCTTGAACTCTGACAGGCTTGGTGCTGTGACCATGTCCCTGGGTTAGCCTGTTCCACTACCCAACCATCCTCTGGATGAAGAACCTTTTATAATATCCAACCTAAACCTCCCCTGACACAACTTCAGGCCATTTACTCTGGTCTTGACCCTGGTCACCACAGAGAAAAGGTCTACCCCTCCCCTTCCTCTCATGAGGAAGTCAATCCACTCTGTATTTTAAGGAAAGACATTTTTCAACATTTTGAAAGGAAATATTGGTATTCGTTTCTCCTGAAAAGGTTAGAGAAAGAAAATAAAAAAAAAGCCAAACCATTTTGATTTGTTTTGTTATTGCCAAACTGAAATTCAGATGCCTGGCCAGTTCTCAGAGATGGAGGATGTGATCTCTCCTCAGGCTCCCTTGTCCTACTCTGCCTTAGAGTCCCGTTTTCCATTTAAGCTGGACAACAAAGGAGGCAGACCTACCTCTCAGGAAGGTGAAGGCAGTTTGCTGGCTGCTTCCTATGGTCCATTCATGTTGTGAAATGCAGTTTTGTATTAATCCCAACAGAGACCTCCTAGTGACCTTCTGTCACTTTGGGCTTAAAGTCTCAACTCTGGATCAAATTGGTACTGACAAGGCAAACTCTTATGGGCTATATAGGTGTTATTAAATTCTTTTAAAATCAGCCCATGTGAACATTATTGGTAAGAGAATTTTTTGTTATGTTCTATTTATTGTAAGTTGTGATTTATGTGAAGAAAGTTATGTATTGCATGTAGAATTTAAAATTCTTAAATATGTGATTGCAGAAGTGAAGAGGGGAGAATGTCATGATGGAAAAGTGACCCCCCAAGACAGTGAATTGGAAAGAGTTTCTATCTAAGAGATGGATTTTAACAGCCGCAAAAGCAGCCGCTGGCTGTGACTTTCTCCCTTTTCTCATCTCCCTGCACATCTGAGGGAAGGGAGGAGTGGAAGGAAGGTGTTGTGTTTTAAGACTGTTTTATTCTTTTACTCTTTAGTTCTTATTCTGTTAGCAATAATTTAGTTTTTAGTTTAAGTTTGTTAGCAATAAATTTAAGTTCTATCCATTTTGAGTCTGTTTGCCTGTAGAATTAATTAATAGGTAAATCTCTCAGTTCTTATCTCTACTCAGGAACTCTCTGGCTGTTTTTTTCCCCTCAACTCAGAAAAGAACAAAAGGGGGAAGGAGGGGAAAAGGCGATTTTCAGTAAGTGTTTAAAATCCAGCCAGGGTCAAAATTCCAACAGTTTTTCTACATGCATGTGAATAAATTTGAAAAGAAAGATGCTTTTATAAGAAAAAAAGCAGAAAACTGTACTTTCAGTCCTATACTTCTGCAAATTAATGTCATACTGTAACTTACTTTTCTTGTCAGTTTGGCAGGATATATTTTTTCACCAATTTTATTCCTATGCTGAATCATTTCCCTAGTGTTTATAAATGACAACTCTCTATGCTGGCTTTTCTTCAGATATTGTATAGAGTATTTACCTTGTCATTAATAGTACTACCTGTCTCCCCTTCTTTCTTAATGACATTCATTTTCCAGAATAGACTGAATGAGCAAGTTACACAAAAGAAAAATAGGAACAGCAGATGTGAAAGAGCAGATAGGGGTTTTTTTCCCAGGAATATTTCCCAACCAGCAAAGCTTACAGTAGCAGAGGTACTGAGGTGATCATTCTATCAGGGCCCTCAGGATGAACTGATCTAGACTTACCAGGCCTAAATATCACCTGAGGGGCATTATTCTGTAATCCCTTACTGACTAGGATGTGTAGCAGTTCTGGAGCCAGATGATGGGAGGGTATAGAGCTGTAATTTCAGTTTAATTTAGTCTGGATGAAATCAAGCCCTGAATATCAGAGTGGTGCATTGCAACATTACAATAAAACAGAAAACATTAGCTCGACCTTGTTAGAGAAAATCCTGACTTTGATTCCTGACTATTTTAAATATTTAGCTATTGAAGTTGAAACCTTGGTTTCAGAATTGATCTCTGTTCAGATGTGAATTCAGATACAACTGTTTGTAATGGTTGACACTTTAAAAGCAGGCAAAGGACAAGTCTCAAATACTTCACCCATGATAATTTGCAATCCTACAGATTTTCAGTAGAAGTACACAAAAGTCAGTTCATGCCTTCATTCAAAGTCACAGGGACCTCTGCTCCTAGAGATGCTTTGAGAAATCTAGCAATCTCCAAGGTGACCACTCCAAAACAGCTGCTCTCACACTGGGGGGGCGTTTGTGTTAGAAGTGGTGAGGTTAATTGGATGTGTCAACCCTTAAAATAAAAGATAGGTGTTATCTTTTGATAAACTTTCCAGGTTTTTATTTCTTTTTTTTTTTTTTCCTTTTTTGAGAAAAGAAAGTTTTCCATGTTTGAGGTAAATTACATATTGTTGCAATCTGGCAGGTTTCCTTTACATGCTGCTTGTTTAGGGCTGATATGCCATGGCTTCTCCTTTTCAGTCTCTTATTTTTCTCAGTGTCTGACTTTCACTTGAAATTATGTTTAATTTTGTACATGCTCCAATATGAATTAAAATTCTGCTGTCACTACCTGTCTGAACCTGACTCAGAATTGAGGTTTGTTGCACATTCAGATAAAATACCTGGTACCTAAATAATAAATAAATTGCTAAGTATTTCACTCCATGAGTGTCAATAGCATTTGATTCAGGATTAAGACTATTTTTGACTGTAATTGTGAATATTTAATGTGTGAAACAAGAATATGTTTTGTGAAATTCGGAGTTAAGGTGGCAAACCTTTTTGATCATTCTATGTTGCATTCATTGGAATGACATGTTAATAGAAGGGTCTTGTGAGAAAGGTGACATTTTTACGCATTTCCTTGAGTAATGAAATGATCCAGTTACATATCTAGAGGGAATAAATTGAAATTAGTTGAATAACAGAAGAAAATTTGCCTTGTAGTTAGGCCTTTGGTATTGGCCCCAAGTAAGGCAAGTTTAAATCCCTGCCATGTTGAAAATGTGACTGGTAATTTTGTGTCTACTTGTCTCAGCTATTTTTAAGGTTAATATAACATTAGTGTCATGTGAAAGCCCATTACCCCTTCTCTCAATAGAAAACCTACTTGGAATCAAATTTTGGTATAGATTTAGTCAATTTCCTTTTTAGTTCTTGAAGGGGAAGAGAGCATTGGAATTTTTCTGCAAGAAGTTATGTTTGTGAAAATGCCTTTCCTGAGGGGTCATGTTCTGCAACAATTACTAAAGCAAAGCACATGAGGTTTATTTTTTTTCCACTGAAAGCTTGTCATGTAGCTGACCTGGCTAGCACTTACATAATTCATATTATGTAGTCAACTCTGTATCATTTTCTGCAGAGTGCAAATATTGTAGTGATTCTAAGATATTAATTTCATTTTTAATGTTATTTGGGTTGATTATTAGTTGTTTTGAAGATAAAGGGAAATGTCTTTGACATTGGAAGCAAATGAGGAGTAGCCTGTCCTGGAGAGGAACCTGGTTTGTTACTGCACACAGACAGGATGGACAGTCACATCTACAAATGGAATCCTGTTCATTTGGTCCCTAATATACTGAATTACAGTCTAACTTCCACAAATACATTAATGCAGGAAAGAATAGACTACAGCAACGGATACGTTAACAAGTGCATTTAAAAAAGTTGAAATCTTGATGGACATTTTATAGGCTCATATTTCTGTTAAGACACATTTAAAAAGCATTTTGACCTTCTAAAAAGTTGGTCTTCCATTGTGACATCTCTTACCTTCCTTTCAGCTTACCCCTCCTAAGTTTTCTAGCCTATTGGTCATGTCAAGTGGTGGCATCTTCTGGGAAAACCACCCTACATGAGAATCACTTTGCCCCCAAACACATCCCTGCTTCACTAGCTTGCTTGCAAAATTTTTAAATACATTTGCTTTAAAGTTTGAGGTTTATTTTTTGAAATTTTGTTCATACTGCGTTCTACAACAATTTATAGGGAGAAGGGTTTTTTTTAAATAAATCACGGTGTTATGCAAAATATTCTGCCACTATTATAAGTTAAATTTTTTTTAGATAGATGGATTAAAACCCCCACTGTTCCAGTGTCACTGAGTGTCTATTGCATGTTCCAAATACACATTTTGATGAACACTGCTTATACCTTTGCCTCTGTCTTGCTGTAGAGAAAAAAAATCTGCCATGGAGAAAAAAATACATCTACAAGCAAGAACAGAAGAAATTCTTGTAATACCTTAGCCTTGGAAGAAGAAAGAACATTTGCTTAACAAAAAAAAGTCCTCTGTAAGAAAGGATGGGGCAGATTTACTGCAAATAGAAAGCACAAAGGATCACTAGGATCAATGTACCCTCCTCAGCTTTCTGCTATTTTTAATGGTTTACCTAATACTACTTAGAGTTGAATTTTCAGGTGTGGATATGACACTAATGCAGGAAATACACCAAATAATGAAAAACAATGAAGCTCAACATGGAGGGTTTAAATCATTTAAATGCCTTTTTTCTCAGAGACAATGTAAAATAGCAAAGAATCTAATGAGGCAACAAACAGAATGTCACTGCAGCATGGTACTAGGAGTTTGTAATAAATTTGGGGTGTTTTTATGGAGTTACTCCCCATGGCCTTCAACCCACTGTGCTTCTGTATTGGAAAAGGCAAACAAAATTGCCAGGAGTACAATATAAATCAGAAAAGATAGCATTATTGTAGATAACATAGTTAGACTGCACCTAGAGCACTATAAACAACACTGAACATCACACCTAAGAAAATACCTAAGTGCCCATGGGGGTGCAATAGGGAGCAGGCAGATTTGGTCTCAAAGGCATTTGCCTGAGGAACCAGCCTGTGTTTTTAGTGACTGAGATAAGATTTTGTGCTGATATAGCAGAGATTCTCCAGCCTGTGAAAGGGTTTAATGGAAGAGGCTCAGGCAAATGTACCAAGCATGCATCAGCTAAACAAGAGATTGCTCAGTCTTTTGGGAATTTGGGCAAGCATCCAATAGGTTACTTCTGTCCATCATTAGAGCTCCATTTTCAGAGCATCCAGTAGGTTACTTTTGTCCATCTTTAGAGCTACTTCAGGAACTGCCTGCAGGAGATGGCTGCTCACAGTCACTGAACTTTGAAATAGTCAGGAAATTCACTCCAATAGTCAATGTCTGCCAGAGGAGCTTGGATTGTGTCTTTCCTTGATCTTGTGATAGTCTACCAACCTCTCTGGAGCAGGAACTTCTCAGTGACATCTAATCTATTGGATAGCAATAGCAAACAGACTGGCCTATCTTCCAGAGGGCCTTTGAAGCTGACAAGGGCAGATCACTGGTCTTTAGAAAAAAATGGAAGGCTATAGGTATCATGGAGATGGTTGATGCTTGTCTACATTGTTTTCCACCTACTCCATGACATAACACTGATATCAGACAGAAAGGATGTCCCAAGATCTTTCCTGGAGCTGGATATATTAGACTTATCTATCACATGGGCCGGTAAGGTGGATAAACACCATGAAGTTCAGCCAGGACTCTTGACAAGAGATCCATCAAGGTGATATCAAGCCTTGGAAGCATCGGAGTGCTCCCAGGATCATGCAAGACCAAAAAAGGTAACTTACTATTTATTTTCAGTAGAATTGTGCAGGGAGGAGTTCATCAGGAGTTATTCTATGTAGGAATAATAAAACTGTGAAATGTAAATATCACAGTTCATCTCAGCCTTCTTGGTGTTAACCTCTTAGTTTTTGAGTTGTGTAGCAGAAATATGTGGAGTTGCTAGGACAGCAGTGCTGTTGAGGAACCTTGCCATGATCAATGACATAAACTTTGAAGAGGGTCTTAATGTCCCAAACCTGGTAAGAACCTGACATCTGAGATATTTCTGACCAACACCACTCCCAGAATATGTAGCCTTACCATGTATAGTGGATAATTATCTTCAAATTATTTATAGTTGTTTATAGAGGAAGAGGTGATCTTTAATTCAAATTTGAACCGTAAGTCCAATTGCTGTTGTGACTTTTTGCTCACCATTATCATCAGCTGTGTCTAACTCAAGTAAGCATATGAATTTATTACCTACACCCTTCCTCATTGCCTGTACTTACTCTGTACATCTCAAATACACAGGGAGCTGCACCTTGGCTACCAAAGGTCATCTGAAGCCTTTGGCCTTCTAGTAACCAGGACACATTGCCTGCACATTGCAGAAGAAGCCTGTCATGTGAGGCATTTGCACATCATGGCTGCCTGTGATTGCAAAAAGATTTACCTGATGATCCTTTCAGTTCTGTGTACCATGTTTACACCCTCTCCCCCAGGATTACTGCCTGAGGAACTGTGCAAGAGCTTGCAAAATGATGGTGCAGAAGGCTGTCGTTTGGAACAGGAGTGTGAGAAAAAGGAAAATTCAGTTTGGAGAAGAGCTGTTCTCACCATGTTACGTGAAGGTTACAGTCATGGTGGTTCTCAATAAGCCCATGATAATGATGGATGTGTATATGGAGCTTTTGCTATCCAGAAGCAATTTAAAACAGTGGGTTTGAAAGCATCAAATTAAGACAGTAAAAATATTGTTTTCTTAATCTTTGCTAGTTTTCATCTGTACACTAACACAGGTTAGAACGATGGCCACTGCTGTTCTGATAACATATAAAATCTCTCGGTGAGAGGTGACTTAGTGGATGCACTGTCATTTAAGGTGTGGAAGTTCTTGATCCTTGATATATCTATTGCTTAACAGATTTTCATCTCAGAGCTATGGAAGAACTTACTATGCAGTAGAGAAACATTCAGACTTGCTTTAAATTAGACATGGAGGAGTTGGCAGCAGTCCAAAACATAGGTTAATTCACACTGCAAGGTACTCTGTGTAGCAACAGTCTGCTGCTGGTGCCTGAGATAGCTTATTTAAAGCTTCTCTGTGCTAGCTTTGCAGTGTTTTGCTGGAGAAGACTTCCCTTTTGGGCTAAGCTCTGACTGACTTGCACAGTGCAAGAGAGCAAAAGTTTGGAGTTCCCTCTCAGCTCTTGAGTAAGAGCAAACCTGGGTTAAAAGCTTATATTCTTAGATGGTTCCTCAGCAGAATCTCAGGATCTCCAAGGAAAATGAAAATAAAATTGGGCAGGAAACATGAGAACTGGATCTGTGACTCTCAGTCCTTCCCTTGCTGTTGGATTGCTGGTACAGGCAGCATGTCATGCCCTTTCACTGGGGGATCACAAATGTCTCTTCTCTCCTTATTATGATTCTGACTGCCAGGCACGTTTGGTGCTTTCACTATAGATCTCTTTCTGCAGCATGGTAAATGTAACTGATGTCAGAAAAAATACTGTTCCAAAAGTTAAAGCATCAGGTCCTCTGGATACATGTCCCTAGGTATGTTTTTAGAGGAAAGAAAGCTTTAGCTCTGTGGCTGAAAAACTGGAGTAGCCATTTTGTGCCTGATTTTAGTAAAAAAGTCCAGCCCTGAAAATAATAATAATTTTAAAAATCCAGCAAAGAGAAATACATGTAGAGTGAAGAGCTTGATCAAAACAAATCTTGGACTCCTATATTTCTGCGTGATAGAAATTCACTAAAATTAATTCAAGATCTGTGTTTCTATTAAATATAAAACAAAACAACACCATACAACATGCAAGTAAATGTTTAATATATATCATAAAAATGAGTTACATAAATCAGTAAACAACAGAATTTCTTGACAGGTAATTTGTAACCTTACACATAAAAGTCATATAATAATAAAAAAATATACACATGTTTTAAAACCATCAAGCAAAGATTAGATAACTTATAAGGTAATTGATGTTTTTGTTCTGTTAAAGACTGCTAAACAATTATTTCTTCTAAAAGTTTATTACCATGCTTTGATCAAAGTGTCCACTGATCTGTGCAGTGATGGAAGAAGTTTTCAGGTTTATTAGAGCCACATTTTCATCCAACATTAGAGTTTTTATTTGATCTTTTGTGGTCAAAAAATTCAGTCTGGAAAATTCTGATACTTCACTGTAATCAGACATTAATCTCTTAGGGGATAAACAAACCTATTATTAGTTCACTGTGATATTTTTACCCTTCAAGACAAATAACATACAGAAAGAAAAATAGGTAGACAGCTATAGGCAATAACATTCTTTATTATTACTAAGCATGGAGGAAACATCAGATAAACTATATTAAGTAGATTTCCAGGAACAGTTTATGATAACAATAAGCATGGCAATATCTCAAAAGGAGACAAAGTTTCTTCCCTGATCTTCTCTCAGTTTTGTAAAGATCCCCGGATGTCTAGGAGTTTTCCAGATTATTGATCTGACTGGGATGCATTCCTGCTGCCAGACTGAGGGTAGATGGAAGGAATAGAAAGACTCTCTGCTGGAAATGGAATAACAAAGAACTCTTATTGATTGCATTAGATTAGGTCTAAGGGCAGAAATTAACTGTGGGACACAATCTACACTGCACAATATCAGAGTCAGCATGACCATGGGAGATATCATCTCTCCCTGTCCCAGTAGTCTTAAATTTTGCTCATGTGGTCTGAGACAACTGACAGATGGAATATAAATCCAGAAATGTACCTGTATGTAATTGTAATATACCATCTCATCCATTTACCTAGAAAAGGCAATAGGATCTTCTTGGGCCATGAGAAGTTGCCACATATGTAGAAGCTAAAAGGTCACTGCCACCTGACAGAGAACCAAAGAGGACTGGGAGGAGCAAAGCACAGTGGTGAGATGATGATGATTATCACTTTTTCCTGCCTCTGCCTTGAAGGATATTTGCAGCTGTGTGCTAGAGGAATGTGGCCAGACTGATCCCAGCAATTACCTCCTTCCTGAAGGCCAGGGTGTGGGATTGTCCTGCAGGGATCTTCTGCACCACCTTCATGGTGCAGAGGATAGGTAAGATACTCTTGAATAAGCAGAGGGCTGTATGCAACATGGAATATAAGCTGGCTTTGAAAATCAGAATCATAGAATCATAGAATAGTCTGGGTTGGAAGGGACCTTAAAGATCATCTTGTCCAAGCCCCCTGCAATGAGCAGGGACATCTTCCATGAGATCAAGTTGCTCAGAGCCCTAGTCAGTCTCTGAGCAATGAAGAATGAAGGTTATGTTATATTTCCAGTAGTTTGCTTTTATAAGAACATGAATTGTCCAGATATTTTAAATCTACCTTCTAAACTTCAAAGGAATATCCACTAAATGTGATAAATGCTTGTGGAGTTATTGCTGAAATTACTTCAGTATCTGGAGTAAAATGTTTTGGGAGCTTATTAAATTGGACTGGAACAGCTGTTTAATATATTCATGAAGGTTGTATTGATTGTGGGATGCTTGTCTTAGAATCAAATGGTCATAGCTTCAAAATGCAAGATGTTTTACGTACTTTTAATGTTTTATTACTCTTTACCCTGACTGCTTTGGAAATTTGAGTTTATGGATTGTTCTTTTAAGTTAAAAATTGTTCAGAATTTAATTTCTTGAATTAGAATTCTTTTAACAGTATTTGTACATTATTTTTTTCCAAAATGTAATATGCCAAACACTGGGGAAATGGAATTGATTTCATAATGGATAAGGATTCTGAAATGAACAAAAAACCATACACTGAAGTGTACCTCAATGACATCAGAGTGGGGCTTGGATTGTAGAACATTTATACAAACTAATTAACATCTCACGGAACTCAGCTGATCTGTCTATAGGATTAAGGTACTTCTAAGAGTCAGTAAAGTGAATCACACAATAGAAGTTAGCTAGATATGTTCCTACATAAGTTATCATTGAATAAAGCTGATTTTCTTACAATTAGTGACATTCCCCAGATGCTGATCTTATTTCCTATATTTTTTCTTAAGGTGCTGTAAGAAATATTGCAAGAGGCAATATTCTATGGACTGTACAGAATGCTAATGAATTGTCATTAATAGATTTTGGCATTTGTTTGGACTGAAACTATTCCACTTAGGGTGGAAGTGTGAGGTTTTACTACTCATATAAAACAAAGAAAGGAAGAAGAAGGCTGCTTTTGATGTGCTAACTTTAAAGAAAGAGTACCTTTATAGCAATTAGACTTCAATGACTGTACAACTCCACTCCTTTCTTGCCCTACTCTCGGGGACACTTAATGACCTGTGGGAAGAGAATCCTGGCTGGTTTATCACTCTTATTCAGGTGGTTTGGCAGAAGTTTAAGTCTACATTTACAGCATCTTAGAACCCCACAGTACTGTTAGATCAATGCAAAGAGTGACATTAAGAACTATAGCACTAAAACTGTGCTTCTTGGATATAGTTTGTGGACCATTGCCCCTGTTTTTACAAAAAGGAAACTGGGATACAGAAAATTGATTTATTTCTCTTGCTCAAGTCAGGTGCTGAAGAATATGTCAAATGGCTACAAAGGAGTCTAGGGTACTGTTTCTTAAGTCGTACTGTTTTTCTCAGCAAAAGTTGAGCTCTCTCTGTTGAAGTGTTGTGTAACCCACACCTAGGTCTTAGCATTTAAGGGTCCATACCAATATTGAGAGTATTGAGGTATTTGAGAAACCAAGCATTTTTCAATATGTGTTTTTTTGGTTACTGTTCTACTAGATATTTATCATCTTGGGCATCTCTTTCTTTCAGTTTTCCTGAATCCACATTGCTCTGATTATATATGTTATTACTGCAAGTGCTTGACAAAGCCTCAGGCATGGGAAAAACTGAAGCTGCCAAAGGCTGACTGAAGGAAACATAAACGTAATCATATCTAACTCTGTTTCAAAACTCCATTTTGAGCAGGAAAAGCAGGAGAAGAGTTCTCTGTGGTTCCAGAAGTATCAGAGAAAAGAGGTGTTTACAGGCTTGCTTTCAACATTAACCTTTATCAGAAATATTGCTGAACGAAGCCATGGCATAGGCCCAGAACAGGGCTATGATAATTCAGAACAATTTAACTGAAAATCCAAGCTCTTTTGAAGGATTATGCAGTTGGGAATTTCAAATCTGAAAAGGTGAGGGGATTAAAACTCTCTGCTTATTTACTTTTGATTTGTGTAATATTTGCTTCTATAGTCAGAAAAGCAAATTAATGAAATTCGTACACAGTAGGAGAAATGCTTGCACAAGGGAGAACACGTGAGCTGGATATAGGCTAAAGCATAGCACAAGTAGTTTTATACTTGTTTTGTTTTTCTGGGAATATGATTATATTAATATCAAAGATTAGATGTAATCACTGGTACCTAGTAGCCTGTTCATGGATGCATGATCATGTACTGATAAGCAATGAGTACTTGTAAAGCACAGGGTGGAGATCTGACATGACTCTCAGATCTTTGAATTCCATTTCTTGGAGAACGGCATGAATTCTATAAAATATATAGAGAGATAAATGTATATATAAATACATAAACACACACACTTTGTTTTTATCTCAGAGAAAGAGATAATGACAGAGGAGAAATATTATGTGGGAACTTCTGCTCCTGGAGTGAAGTTTTCTTTTTAGCAAAGCACATGAAGAACTATTTATCCCCATGGCAATTTTTGTCTTGATTGACATCAGGAGCATACACTGCTATATTTTAGAATAGACTCTCAGCCAGTTTAAACTGTCATAGCACCACTTAAGCCAATAGATTTATGAGTGTATATGTATATTCTGAGGTTCTTTACACATCTGCAGGATCAAAAAAAATCAGGTTACTAATCACAATTTGACAACTTGCAAGACTAAATTGGAGGAAAAATAATCTGAAACAGTTTGCCTCACTGGCAAGATGAAACAGAAGAAACTGATCACGCTGGAAGGTGCTTCCAGGTAATTTCACAATATAGTAAGCCAGGTAAAAAAAGCCAGAGTTATTCAGTTTCATGTTCAGAGGTGATGTGTTTCAGAGCAGTGCAGTTATATTTCCTCTTTCTGTCACTGTAAAATAACCTCCGCCAGCACATTGTGTTCAGTCTGGAACACATAACTGCCAGATAGATCCTGATGAATTTGGCTTTGTTTTTAGGTGAAAATCAAAAATTATTGGAGAACTGAAGAGATTTTAGCAAGATGTTAAGGGAGTCAGAAGTTTCAGCTAACAAGGGGAGACTTTGCCTGGCTGCAAGTTGTATGGGTGTCAATCTGAAGGACTGAGAGCAAATGTTGGTGTTAAGAGGGAACTAAAATTAAGTGTAGATGGGCAGGTAAAGAGCTGAAAGAAAGCCTAATAAAATACATAAACCTGAACAGGGCAAAGAACTAAGGTCTGATTCCATGCAATTATTCAGGTCTCCAAGTCTCACTGAACTCAGCTTGGCATTTGTTATCTAAATATCTTTGTGGTTTCTCAGGAAGAGTTACCAAGCCAAGCAACAGTTGTTGCATTTGTGTATCAGAGTTGTAGCATGGGTTAACATGGAGCCCCAAACTGACAGCATGCTGTCATGGATCAACCCAGGAGCAAGTTGTGAGTGTAAAAGGCCAAAACCAATAGGGCAGGTGGTAGGATCAGTGATCAGCTGATTATTTTGTCACTGATGACACTGCCTTCTTCTCACAAGGTGTTATAGCATGATTAAGTGAACCCTTTTTTTTCGCTTTGGAGTTGAATATGGCCCTCTGTGAATGAATCTGGATGTCATGATCCTGAGAAGGATATTGCGACAAAAAAATAATTGTAAATTAAGTCCAGCATGTAACAAACAATCCTAAAGAAATAGTTCTGGAGCTGAAGGTGTTTAAAAGGGACTCAGTGTTGAAGACTTAATAGAAAGTAGCTGTTAATTTAACATACACACCTAGTTTGCTTAAGATTTCCTGAAAAGTCAGTGTTGAATTTTGCAATCCAGTGACATGAGCAGGATGTGGTTTGCTTTTAAGAGTCACAGAATTATTGTATCATAGGATGTAGTGAATTGGATGAGACCCACAAGAATCATCAAGTGCAGTTCCTGGCTTTGCACAGGACCACCCCAAAAATCAGACCATGTGCCTGAGAGTATTATTCAAATGTTTTTTGAACTCTGTCAGGCTTGGTGCTGTGACCACTTCCCTGAGGAGCCTATTCCAGTGCCTAGCTACCCTCTGGGTGAAGAACCCATTGTTAATATCCACCCTAAATAAACCTCTCTGACACAGCTTCATGGCATTCCCTTTGGTCCTATCACTGGTCATCAGAGAGAAGAGACCAGTGTCTGCCCCTCCTCTTCCCCTCATGAAGAAGCAGTAGACCATGATGAGGTCTCCTCTCAATGTTCTCTAAGCTGAAGTGACCGGGTGACCTCAGCCACTTCTTGTATGTCTTCCCCTCGAGGCCCTTCAGCAACTTCATGACCCTCCTTTGGACACTTTCTAACTGCTTTATATTTTTCTTGCATTTTGGCACCAAAACTGCCTGCAGGACTCGAGGGGAGGCTGCACCAGCATGGGGTAGAACAGGACAGTCACCTTACTTTGACTGGCCAGCTGCTTCTCACAATACTGTTAGGTTGTGGAGCACTGATACATTACAGACATGAAGTATCTGTTGGCAGTGGAAGATCACTAAGCAGAATGATTTGTGACACTGATTTAGTTGACTGACAATGTTATTTAGAGCAATTTTCAGCTACTCTGGCTGTTAAATGGGTATGGTATTAAGGAAACAGCAAAACTTGGATACTGACTGAGGCTGTTAGTATCTACTAAAAGGATCAGACATGACCCTTTATCTTCTGAAAAGATGGACAGGTCTTTCTAGTTCCTGATTTCTACATCTTGTTAATTTCTTGTAATTTATTTATAGTTTGGTAACAGCCAGTCAGGGACCATCCTGCTTTTCAAGCTCTGAAGAATTTCAGTGGCAAATGGGATGAAACTAAGTTACCACCTCCTCTTTTCCTTTCTGTTGACTTGCTTGCTAGTTGTCTTTTGACTGGTGTTGACAGTTGCTTCTCTTTAGCAAACATTTTAGAAATACACCATTGAATTATTTCTCTCCATTTTCACCACACGTTTTGGTCCTGCCTACTGCATCCCCCATCTATTGTTAAATGTTTTATTCCTTTATTTCTTTGTCAGATAAGATGTTCTAGTGATGGACATTTGAGGACATTATGGTGTCTTTACTTGGGTGTCTTGTCCTTGCTTATTCTTCTAGATGCTTTTTTTTCTGCAATTTTTCCCCTTCTCGGTGCTCAGTGTGATATTGTATTGGAAATAAAGGCAAGGGAGGATATCATGGTGTTTGTTAGTATTATGTAAACCATAGGCCAGTATCTTGGAAGTACCTATATTGAAAAGGTGTGTTTCCAGTAATTTCTAGCATGTGATGAACCAAACAGAAACTGTGAGATGGACATGCAGAGTAAATCTAGATAGCATTTCTTATACAGTCCCTCCCTCTACCATTATATTTTGTCCTTAGACTTGAGTAGGCAATTAAAAATTGTATAACATCCACAATGCAAAGCCTTAATCATGTAGTTTTTGCATGCACAGGCTTTTCATAAAGCCTTAAAATAACTTTATACAAGAAAGCTAAAATACACTATGGAGTGAGTTATATAATAAAATGGAAAAGAAACATTTGTTATTTCATTACAGAATCACACAGTGCAGGGGCGAGCAGAGTCGAGGTTACAGTGAAATATGCACTTTCCAGAAGGAATAGAGGTTTAAAATAAAAATAAAGGATGGAAACATTATGTTGTTCTCTAGGATAATATAGGTTAGTTGCTGAAGAGTATGGGTACTTTAGCACAGTGAAACTTATGTGTTGTTTTAAGCCAATAGACCAGTCAACTACATTTTTGTAGATGGATATCTTTCTCACAATGCTGTTTATGCTACCAGTGTTGCAGGAAAAAAAAATGCAACCACCCCTGTTATAGACCCTTAAAATATGGTTCAGCTGTATTTTAAAGTTATCTGTTTATTAATGAATAAAATAGTAATGGATCTCACTGTCTCTCACCAAAACCAAATTACTCTACTGTAATCATTCACCTTCTTTGCTGCATCAGCTGTGCAAGCCTAAAACAAACAAATGCTTCCTGGACTCAGGACCCCACAGATCTCATTTATTTTGTGAAGCCCCTGGAGGAACACCCAGCTGAGGGCACTAAGTATGCTGCAGGGGTCCTTTAGGCTGTTTTTTCTTATTTCCAAAGTTGCTGCAGGAGCATCCTGCCAATGCAAGTAGAAAGAACGATGGCTTTGTGTTGCAAAGTGAGAGGCAGATAGCCGCGGGATAAGCCTGTGAAGATTTTTACCGAATAATTGCCAAGTGTTTAAAAAGTCTCTGTTCATATGGTGGGCCCTTGTGTCCTTACAGAAGGGAGTCACTTGTCCTTCCCCCCAGAGAAGCAGCATAGAGAGGAGTCAAGCAGGCTCAGGTGCTTATTCTGCAGACTCACTACACAGGGCTGAAAACAATATTACTAGTGAAAAATTCCTGCTCCAGTACAGGTAAAATATAAAGACAGTGCTGAGAAATCACTGCTCGGTCAGGTGATTTACTGTATCATCTGCACAGGAACAGGCAACAAACCATCATGCACCAAAGTATCAGAAAAACAGATCACAGTAAATTGTTCTTTATAAAGATGGGACTAATATTCCCTATGTGTTTGATTTATACAGTGGTAACTGAAACTTTATTAAAAGAAATACTGATGAAAAAGGAGGAGGAAGAATTCTTGCAGAATGTCAGCCAAAGCATTTATGTTAGAGGCTCCTCCAGGGAATGGAGTGGCTTTGCACAGGGATGATGGAAAATTTCACGTCCAGAAAGTGTTTCTCAGGGCTTTTCCACTCTCAGCCACTTTTACAGGGCACTGAAAAGAAAATTTGTGACCTGCCTGTTCCCTAACTTACCTCTGTCCTGTCCTTCATTTCTGGCCCACTGATGGAGAAACCTGGGCAGCCCCTGCCTTCCTGAAAGTATCCCTGACTGGATGGCTCTCCCCCTGCCTCTTCCTTAGAGCACTGGACCTGCAGCTATCACTAAAAATTGTTGGGAAGAAATGAAATCCTCCAATACTACCTTTTAAGTGTTAGTGAGCCAGGCATTTCTTTATTCTGGCCAGAGACATGCAGTGAATCATTCCAACTACATATGTCCCTTTCTATACTTTTCAAATATTTATCCATTTTAGCAAAAAAAAGAAATTAATGTTCATTGATTCTAAGTTACACAATTATCTTAATTTAATTACTATTCTATCCTTTATTGGCTAATTTGGTCCCATTTCTTTGGTTCTTGTATCATTCTTCCCTAGACTCCAACTTTCTTCTCTGTATCTTCTCCAAAATGTCTTTCAAGGGCCATAAATTTAAGATCACAGACGTCCAATCTTCAGCTGCCTCCAGCTTTGTTTATTAAAACTTACCAGAGCTAGTCCAGAAAAACTCAAAGCTTTGGTAGTTTAAAGATCAAATGGACAAGAGTCTGTTAAAATAAATCTAGCCACCTGTTATCACTATTTAAAAATTTAGGAAAGTTATATGATTTCCAACACATGCAGTTCCTCAGCTCAGTAAATGCTGCTGAGCTTTGGCTACTGGGGTGATCCAACCAGTCAGCCTCAGCAACTGCATTTGGGTCCAGGCAGCTGTCCAGTCAATATATGATGTTTCTGTGGTCCATCTCAACTTTTTTTTCTGTTCCTGCTGTCTAATGAGAATTTGACTTAGGATCTATAGTGAATATATTCTCTACATATGGACAAAAATTACTGTTAGTTAAATAAATTTCATAATCGAATGAGCAAAATTTAGCAAACATTCTTAGTCTAACTATAGTAATATCGATGCTTATGGTCCACCATAATACAGAAAAAGCCTCACACACTCAGAATATTTGTAAGAAGTAGCCTCTAGCCAATATTTGTCCCAGCGTGGGGCTGGGGGTGCACAAGGAGTTGGGAGGGGACACAGCTGGCACAGCTGATCCCAACTGAATCAAGGGATATTCCATACCATATGGCATCATGCTCAGCAATAAAGCAGGAGGGTGGGTGGCCAGGGACCTCTGTTTGGGGGTTATTTATTTCAGTTAATAAACTCTTCTTATCTCAACCCGTGATTTACTTATTTTTAATTGCAATTTTGTTACTTACTTTAACTTGCAATTTTGTTCCCCATATCCCCCTTGAGGACAGGGACTGAGCAAGTGGCTGTGTGGTGTTGAGTTGCTGTCTGGGGTTAAACCACAACATGAGCTTCTACACTGTAAGTACTTGGACTTGAGAGCCAAAGATATATTACAGTTTGGGGTAATGATCCATCTCTTCCAGATCACAGTCAACCATTATACTTTTGAAGTGAAAAATGAAGTGCAATTGAAAAGATTTGTTTTTCCTTCCAACTCATTTGTACCTCTCCTATTCAGATTATAGAATTTCAATAGTTGGCTGGGAAATATATTCCTTCAGCTATGGTGTCACATTGAAATAGTGTCCTCCTGATAAGGTTCATTTGCTTACTATTGAGTGATGTGTTGTTTGTGTGTGGTGGTTGGTTTTTTTTTTTTGGTTGTTTTTTTTTTTTTTCAAATCAGAATTAGAACAGTGACTGTCCCCTGCAATATCATGGATGCAGCTGAACTTGATGAGGGGCCCCATGTCAGATGAGTCCTTAGGGATGATAACACATCTTTCATACACAGCCTAGCTGTTGGAAGCATTGATATATGAGAACATGTGGAAGGTGCAAGACAAAAGTTTTAGGACACTTTAAAAGGAAGAAGAAAAAGTAGGGGAGGAAATATAGGTTAATTTTCCTTTCTGTGAGAAACAGTAGCACTGTGGTGTCCTACTGTGGGTGCTGAGCTAACCACCAGTGGCTCCTTTACAGGGTGTCTCACTTTGAGCATGTGGCAAGAATTGAAACTTTGCTCCAGATGGAGGCACCACAGTTTAGAGACTTGAATATGTTTCTGCAGTGTTTCTGAGCCATCCCTATGGGGCTGGTGGATAAGACATGGGTCCTGTGGGACACACTATCTTCTTGAGAATGATCATCCAGCCAAATTCCTTATCTACGTATCAAATCCATATCTCTCCAGTACAGAGACAAGGGTATTGTGCGGGACAGTGTCAAATGCTTTGCACAAGTCCAGGTAGATGACATCAGTTGCTCTTCCCTTTTCCACCAATTCAGTAACCCCATCCTGGAAGGCCACCAAATTTGTCAGGCACAATTTGCTTCTGGTGAATCTATGCTGGCTGTCAAAAACTGCCTCCTTATTTTCCCTGTGCCTTAGCATATATTCCAGAAAGATCTACTCCATGATCTTTCCAGGCATAGAGGTGAGACTGACAGTTGTGTAGTTCCCTGGGTATTCCCTATTTCCCTTTTTAAAAATGGGGGTTATTTTCCCCCTTTTCCAGTCAATGAAAACTTTACTGGACTGCCATGACTTCTGAAAAACAATGGGTAAGTGGCTTGGCCACTTCCTCCTCCAGTTCCCTCAGGACCTGTAGATGCATCTCATCAGGTCCCATGGACTCGTGCAGCTTCAGGTTCCTCAGATGGTCCCAAATCTGATCATCTTCTACAGCCAGTGGTTCTTCATTGTCCCATTGTCTTCTCTGTCCCTGCCATTGCCGGCTTCAAAGGACCTTTCACAGACCAGGGATAGTGGCTAATGGGAAATGCAACAGATGTCCCAGTACTTCTCTCCTGCATCTTCTCTGGGTTTTTATTTTTATGTACTTCTCAGCTTTCCAAATAGCAAGGAAACATTAAATTTAAAATATAGTTTCTGATATAAAAAGATTTTAATAGCACCATTTATTAACACGTAGACCAGACTCTGAGAGAACAATCAATCTACATCCATTGATTTCTGTTGATTAAAGTAGCTAGCAAGTCTTGGAAATTATTTAAAAACTTCTTCTCTAAAAACATATACTTTTTTTGCTTTGTTTTGTTCTTTTCTTGGCATTGATAAGAATATTCTCAGCAGAGCAGAAATTGATTTAATAAATGACTACACACAATGTGCTGTCAAATGCACAATGTAACAAACTGCAGGAAATAGAGAACATTCTTCTTTCACCTATAGTAATTTTAGGAGTTTCTTGTAACTATAACAGGCACTAGATTTTCAGAGAGAAATGAGATTTTCATTTTCATGGTGCCTCTTCAATTTCTAGAGCTAAGCTTTTAATATTTTTTCCCAGCATTTGTTTTAAATATAGAGCATTTAATGATAGTTTGAAAAATTGTATTTGCTTTTCTATGATTTATTTATTTATGAATTATTTGATAAGTTACACAAAAAAGACAGCATATACTTTTATTGCCCATATTAAGTATGCTCAGACTGTACTAAGCAATTCATAAAATATACAATATATCTTATATGACTGCAGTAATTCTCAAAGCTATTGTAGGTTTCCCAGAAATGCAAGGGCATGTGGAAAACCAGACTGTCTTGAGCAAACTCCACAATCAGAATGTTCAAACTGATGAGTTTAAATAAGAGGGAGGTTTAAATTCAGAGAAGAGATATGATGGAATAGCTTGTTAAGCATGTTTAAAGCAGCTTTTACATCACTTTCTTATTTTGGTACATTTTTATGTATCTGGTTTCCACCAGTAATAAAACATGTCCTCCTAGGGCTGTTGATGAGATTGTACTGACATGGAGAGAAGCAGAGATGAATCTAACTACTTTTGCTAGTTGAGTCTTCTCCCAGTTTGAAGGAGAAAATACTCTGTTTTAAACTGAACTTGTGCTGTTGATCTGTTACAAAATCCAGACTTCAGAATAGGGCTCTTGGGCTCCGATTACCCAAACCTATCCACACAACTGAGCACTTGCATTTGATATTAACTTCCATGGGACCTATTGGTCTGCTAAAAGTAATTTCTCATAATTCAGCATATTCCCCAGGGCTGGCTGTAAATGTGGTCATTTTAGTTTCAGAACATTCTGGAATGTTTTTCCTTGTGCAGGCTTCATCTTACAGCCTGCCTATTCACTATCATTAGGGTAGAGAAAATATTCATACACCAATCACCCACAAACCATTAATGCTGAAGTGTGACATCAATCTTCCTGCAGTATAAGCAATCTCTGCTATTCCACTGTGAAAGGAAAGAAAGTGTGTTCCTATGAAAATCTGGGTTACGAGCTGCAAAGAGATGGCTATTACTGCAGGAGGTGCACTGCTGCAGAAAAGCTCCTGGCTTCTTCACTTGTAGCTCTAAATCCCTTCTGAAGTAGGCTCCCATGTTGAAATTCATTGTCTTTCATGATCATACACTGAGGAGTTAAAAGGGTTTTGTTATGATAGAATGGCATAGGTGTGAGAGGGTTCCACAACAAGGAGACATCACTGACAATTAGAGATCCTGCATTTCTTTTGATAATCTGGCCTGTTTGGGAAATGGGTAAAATGAACCTAAGGAACTAGAGAAAAGGACTTTGAGACAGACATTTCTTCTCTTACTGCATTTGTACTTAACACAGCAGGTCAAATAAGAGTAGAAAGTGGGGTTCTGTGAATGAACTGCAGATATATGGTAGAGGACTGGGTAATTTGAAGAGTCTAAATATTTCTGTTGTTCTTGCCTTGGGAGCACAAAACTGCCCATAACCTTGAGGGAATGGTTATGGTTGGCGTATCTGTGATAGCTTAGAGCATCCAAAACATTAAGGTCAACACAACAAGAAAACATCACAACCCAGCGAGCCTCACAGGTGATAGATTGTTTAATTATCTCAGTCCTGGGATGAATAAAAACTATAACCATTCCCAGGAGATACTTTGTAGAAACCAGGCTGACAAAGGTTTAGTCAAGTATAGCAACACTAGCAAAGATCTAATAGGATCAGTGTGTTAGAAAAAAGAAACAAAACCCTCATGACTACAAAGCCTCTCTGCTCTGTCCTTAGATACACTGTGCATTTGACAGGTACTTAGGAATAGAAGAAGATAGAAGTCTTTATGTACTGCCACCATTAATTGAGAAGAAAAATGGCTGCTGCCTTTGACAGCTGTTTCTCACAAGTATCCAGGTTCTGGGCTGGACTGATTACATTCATGCCTCAAAAATAAAAAATGAGATGCTGGACTGAAATTGTTTAATAGGCAGCAGAGATTATGGTGAATTGATGCCATCCAGGGAAGAGGTTTCTCAATTAATCATACAGAAAATAAAGAGAGGAGGAAAAAAATCCAGTGCCCAGTGCCTCTCAGAAGGGAAAGTAGTATTAAGTATGCAACTATCCAGAGTGGCTTCATTAAGGAGAAGAACATTTCATCTGAATCTTGACTCAGATTGAACCTAGAAACAATGTTTGGAGACAGATTATTCTTTTTAATTTTCTCCTTTGCAGCCAGTGACAAAAATGAGAGTGAGAGGAACTAATTTCTCCCAACCAGTCTGTCAAAGATGTTTTCCCTGGAGACTGTGATACCTTCTTAGAGCTATAGTTATACTGCTCTAATTTATTCCAGAATTAGGACAGCTGAATTTTTGCAAACTTTGGAAATATTGACAGATTTATGAAGGTCATTTTTCATTTACCATTTTCTGTGCTGAGGGGAGAGAGGGAAGAGAAATCTTACCCACAGTTTTTTTGCTAACATGTCTCTGTTTTAAATGGTAATAGGCCATGAAATGGACGTACAGAACCCATAGGTCAAGTGTAGCCTTCTGATTCTTCCAAGGAAAAGGGAAAATACAGTCTCTGGAAAGACCTATGAAATTTGTGACTGTTTCTCGAAATAACATTCCTTGTATTGGGGGGCATAAATGGCAACTAAACCTCCTCCCTGCTCAACTTCTAGAAGAGGAATTTGTGCATGGGATTTTATATTTGCCTGGACCAAAAAGAGTATGTAAAATGACAGTACTACAGCAATCTGCAAAAGACAGAAAAGAGCAGTAAAGGAAAAATAAGCCAACAAGTATGGATAGTTTAGGCTAGGAAATTAGTGAAGGGTTTTCATTGTAAATTGTGTGGCAAGGGAGAATTCTTCCCTGCAGGACATGGAGAAAAACCCCTTCAAAGGCAAAAAACAAGTGGAGGAAAAGTATTATTAGTGTGATGGCATTGGAGTGGATGCAAGCATTAATGGCTCCAGTAGAGTGTCACAGGAGTACAGGACTGCTTAGAATCACAATGGTAAAATCATCTATCAGAACACTGTAGCATGGTGGAACAAAACATATTTTGATTTGTTATGATTGAGGGTTAATACTGTTTTGTGTGTTTTGGGGGTGCAGTGGCAGAGTTGAGTTCAAGCTTTACTTTAGACCTGTATGGAGTTTGGCCTTTTACAGTCAATTGAGCTGTAAGGCTGTCCCTGGTCATTTGGGCAAAAGAAAAATGGAAAACCTAAGAGGTGTTGTCTTTGTTACATTCTGGCATTAGACTGGTACTGGGAGCTGCCCTACCTTTGGCAGCCTTATGTGCACCTAACCTTATCTTTGACCTCACTTTTCCTGGGAGAAAGCCCTTTACTGATGCCTGAAGCAATGGAATCACAACAGTCTCCCTGAGCGTAGGACCTCTAAAGAAAGGTGAAACAGGGTTGAAGGGTGACAATTAGTCAGGGTCTTTTGGAAGAGGGGAACTGGCTAATTTCAAATGTCATTTGTCACAGCATAGAAACACCTGTAGGATGAGCTGAGGTGATAATCATACAAAAAAAAAAATCTGTTACCCTCTCCCCTTTCTCCGTATATATGCAGAGTGGTCACAGGTGGTCTGTGAAGGGCAGGGTTTATTGATATAATACTAATATACATAGTTTGCTATCTAATTTATAGCAAGGCCCTCGGTAACTCATAAGCAGTAAGGGAAAGCAAGGCAGGAAGCATTGCTGGACATGTGGTTCTATGCAGTACACAAGGTGATACTGAGGCAATGATATTCCTAAGTATCCCCTTTCCTTCCTCAAAAAATCACAGAATGTCCACTTGGACCTTAACTATAAAGCTCTACTAATTAATCCTAACTAACCCTAACTCATTTTTCTTGCACATTTAAATTATGAACATAAGTATAAAACCCATGTAAGTAAACAAATAGCCAGGTGATATCTACAGATATAATATTTTATTATTATTATTATTGCAAAGTGAGAGAAGCTATAGTAGAGATTTTATGTGCTGTTTTGTTGTATTTATTTTGTTATATCATTTTACATACTAAGGTTGTCAAAGACAGTGCTGCTTATTTCGGTACTAAAATAACAGAGGCCATCAAAATTTCTAGTGCGGGCAAATTTCTTTTGTCAGTATTCTTTGCCATTTGTGGTTCTCACGAGGGTTCAGTCTCTGAGGATGACCATGTCCACACCACTGGGAAACAAATTAAGACAGATTAATGCAACTAAAGCTATATGCATCCATCCATATATCTATTACTGCTTTTACCCCTTATGATTAGCTAGAAAACCCCAGGTGAAGATGATATATTTTGACTAGGATTTAGTTTATATGGAGATATATCAGAATGTCTACAATAAGCCATCCTGTAGTCTCAGCACTGTGAGTTGGGTGCATTCCCATCTGTCACTGTGTTGGTTTCGGACAAACCAGCCAGAGAAATAGAACTCCAAATAAGTCAGTTCCCTTTTGTTTTAACCTCTCCCTGCCCCCTCCAATAATGAAGGGAAAATACGAAGAGATATAAGTAAAAAATAATAATTTGCTTAAGGAAATAGCAGTAACTACAAAGATAGAAAGGAAAAGTCAACAAAGGCAGGAATCATTTTCTAGTCCCCCAACCTGTTGGACAAAAAGCCCAAAATGGCAGCTGGATTCCCTGGGTCAGGACAAAATGGCAGCGACCACAGGGTGTCCCCAGATAAAGACAAATTGGCTGAAAGGCTTCCCCCTGCCTGCCAGAACATACAGTTGGAAAAAAAAACCCCAGAAACAAATAAAACCCCAATGTAGCAAATGGTTCTCCATGGGAAGACAGCAGGCCCTAGCAGCTCTCTTGCTCTCCTTGGTGAAGAACAGCCACCAGCAACAGTAACCAGCGGGGGCTGAGGCCGCCCTTGGGGCAACTCCAGCAGTAAGTCTCTCTTGGTAAGTCCGGGCAGCAGGAGTCCCAGCAGAAACTGTGGCTAGGCTTGAGAAAAGCGACTGCCACTCCCTCCAGCGCTGGGGGAAAAAGTGACCCCTTCCTCTTCTGGTCTTCAGTTTTTTCCTGTCAAACCACATTGCCACGATACCACGATGGTATGAAGAGACATCACTAAAGCTCCACCCCCGGGTTTTGTAACCATAACAGTCACCTGGGAGTAAATCATACTTTTAGATGTCTGTCTTTCAAGGCTCAGACATTGCTCCTGAAGTGCCAAGGGAAATGTCACAGGAGATTTGTTCCAGGTTCCCTCCTTGTTCATGTGTCTGTTGCCTTGACTTAACCATGAGTTTACTGGAGTTAAAGCTGCTAAGAAAAGTGACCTAGTAAAACACACAATAGCTGGCTTACACACACTTTGTGCTAAACAAGGGAAATAAAAGAGACATTTTTCATAGACAGGCGTGCTTTCTTGCAGATCATGCTGCACTTGGCAAAGTGGTGTTTATGGAAACAGTGCACTGCTGGGATTTTGGAGCCAGATATGTAGTGGCCAAAGGGCCTGCTTTTCCTTGGAAGCATTTCCTGCTGTATGGGGTTTCTATAGCCTTGAGCCATACATTTGGTAAACATCTGTCCTCTGCAGATGACCTTGCATCATGAGCAGAGTTTTATTTCAGTGGCTAGAAGTCCATCCCTTCCTTCAGGGAAAGACTACCTAATGTGTTCCCAGAGGAGGATTGTCTGCTTTGGCTTAAACATATAGTGGACAACATTTGGCAGTCTGCCTGGCAATCTTGTTCTGTATTTCAAGCCTGAAGTGATGGCTTGCTTTCTCGAACATGTCTAAGAAGTAACTGGAAACACTGTCATTCTTACTACCAAACTTATATATCCTTGTCTAGAATCTCTGGGGGCAAAAAACCTGAAAGGTCAAAGTGGCAAATAGCTATTTAATCAGCATAAATAGATGCAGGCACAAAAGTCTTCACATTTTAAACTTGGAAAGATGAGATAATCCTCAAAGTCTGGTAGTGGTCTACATTGCAACTCTGTATTTGGCTTGTATTTCTGTTCACTCCTTCCTCCACTTTTTAATGTATGAAGACCACCCTGGTGAGGTTTTACCTTAGGAATATCAGAAGGGACAATCTTGCCCTTGTGAGGTTTCTCTAGAGCTTCTGAATGATTCTTTGGAGTTGTTATCAGAGTTCTTTATATTCTTCTCTCCTAAGTGAGAGATCAAAATCTTCACTGAAAAAAAATCTCATTCCTCCTCTAGTGTGCTTCTGGTTGAACAAACCAAGAATCTTTTGAACAGATGGGCAGAAAAGTATTTTCCACTTTTTAGTCATATATCACTGCTCTGGAGCCTCAGTTTCTTTCTCTTTGCCCAAATTCCAATTGTTTTCAAAGAAAACCAAGCTTTCTGAAATTTGTATCAACAAATGTGTGTACACATATGCATAAGGAAGGATGTGTAAGTGTGTAAATTGCTGCTGATATATTCTCTTTATTAAAATATGTGGTTGTTGGTTCTCCACAGTAGTGAAAGGGAAAAGCTATTTTCACCTTAGCTAAGTCATTTTCAGTGACTGCAACTAAGATTTCAGTATTTCATAGTACTCATTTTAAACTCATATTGGGGATGAAGCTGGCAGACAAATGAGAGTGAAATGGGTTAGGCATCAGAGAAAATTGGAAAATACAAATAAAGATGCATATTTTATGTGGTGTTTTTCTCCTCTATATAGCTATTTCCACTTTGAAGACATCTGTTTTGTAACTTTGAGCAACCACTTCAACTTTGCCAACATTTAAATTAATAGTTGAATAATTTTTAAAAATTTAACCTGGCTTAAGACTATTTCCACTTTCCTGAATAATTCTTCAGATACTCAGAGCTTCCAGATGAAGCAGAAAAAAATGCAATTCTTTTCTGGAGGAGAAAAGTTTTATGAACCTTTGCAATTTCCTTAATGTTTTATGACAGACAGTAAATGTAGCTGTCTCTGACTGACTCATGTAGCAGGTACAAGTAATATATACTAGGCTATGCGTTCATCAGTCAATGCTTTTAAATACATAAGAATTGGGGATTTTTATTTTTCTTTACATTTTTGGGGTATCAGTTAATTACTTTGGCTCTGCAATGACATTGCATTCATATCAGAGGTGCTCTGTACTAAACTCCATAGCTTTTGGCTAGACTCTTTAAAAAGGGCGCATTACCAGAGGAACAAAAAGCAATATCATGCAGACTTAACCACCCCTAAGAGTGCAGGCTTGGCATGGAGGATGTCAAAAGGATGGGAGAGTCTGAAGCTCTCTGAAGCTGAATGTTTCAGCTGCTGGACCATTTTTGGGAACACTGGAATAGAGAAATCATCAAGATGTCTTAGAGTTTTCTTAGTCTTTTATTTTTTTGTGTGTCTGTCTCCTTGGTAGGATCTACAGTTGCACTGCACACCCTAGCAAACTTCGTAACTGGAGAAAAACAGTGTTCTTCTGTGTTGACAAAGAAAAGCCAGAAAAGAATAAAGGCTCTTTTATCCCTTTTCTTTATAATGAATGAGGATGACTAAAAATTATACTTCAAATTCTTTCTGCTTGATTTTCTGTGTTAGAAATGCATTTAAAATTCATACTTACTTTTTTTTAAGGCTGTTGGAATGATTGAAAACCAGACATAAAAAAAGTATGTAGGGGATTAACATCTGTTTGACTGGAACAGTTGGTAGAAAAGCTTTCTTTGTCAAATGTTCATCAATCCTATATTTCAACTGTGGCTAAGAAAATTAGCTTGTACTTAATCTTTAAAGTATGTACAGAAATAAGACATAAATTAAAAAAAGTCATGTAAGTAGCCACTAAGAGCAAAAAAACCTCAACCCAAAAGAGTGGCCAATATCTGACTGCTTTCCAGGGAAAACCCTACAAAAATGAAGATTACTTCAAGTCTTATTTCAGTTGCTTTTATACATTACACAGGCACATTAAGGAACTCAAACATATTTTTCTTCTCTTTGCTGGCTACATTTTGAAACTTTTTTTAAACAGGCAGTCAGTAAAGACGTAAGTAGTTAGGATGATATGTCATTATGCAATAACTATTATAGCTAGGAAGTAGTTTCATATCTTGCAAGTGGGCAGATAAGAAAAATATTTTTCAGGGAATGGTTCTTAATTAAAAATAATAACCCTCATATATTTAGTATTGTACTTGCTGGTTAAAAACATGATTGAGAATCCACTCTCATTTTGCTCTGCTCTTGGTTGAGTTGCACTGCTCAGATTTGATAATAAGGTCTCTCTTCTTGCTATGTGATGACACACGGTCTCATTCTGCTTCAAACACTTTCGTACTGAGATCCTGTGACACACAACAGGCCTTTTAAATAATGCCAGTACTTTCTGTAACATCAGTGAAAAGCCTTACTGAAGACACTCTTTATGTCAGGCAGAGGAACAATGCCTCCCATGATATGTACAGTCATATATTTTTTTAAAAACTAGTGGGATTTTTATCCCGATTTTTAAACTGTCTTTTCCGCTGGAAGATTCTCCTGAGAAAGGATCAACAGCCTTTGTTTAGATGGTGGCAGTAGGTCACTGGAGGTAACTACACATGCATGGGGGCAAGTACTGTATGCCCCTCTCTAACACTGCCAGTTGTACAGTTCCTTACTCTGTGATGCATCTATAATCTTGTGCAGCTTCCATCCCCTACTTCCTCCTTTTTCTAACTAGGATTTTTTTTCTTTCTCATTTTATGAACGCTGCTATCACTGGATAGAACACCTATTGTGTTTTGTGTCCCATATTAATTTTATTTTAGGACACCATCACATAGTGGAATAGCTACCTAACTGGTGCACACTTCAGCAACATTTCTTTTAGGAATTGTTCCTAAATTATTAAAGCTGCTGCTTAAGCAGCGTTGCTCATAAGAGCTTCCATTGCATTTTGAACAAAGAAATCACAAACAGGGCTCTTGCTGGCACCATATCTTTGAGAATGGTGTCAGCAGTGTTGACCCATAGAGTACAACACTTTTGCTCCATTTCTGTAAAGGTGGAAGGCATCCAGGCTGTGCTGGGGCAGCCATGAAACTGCCTTCTGTTGGCAGTTAAGAGGCAGCCTTCCCCGTGTGCTGGTGCCCTTTCAGCATGTCTGGGCTGCTAGGGCCGAAATCTGACATACTGGGTGTTTTTCATGGAAATAAGCCTCTGTCTTCCTGGTCAAAAAACAGTATTTCCTTTGGGACAAAACTGTCATCTCCAAAAGTAAGCTTGGAGAGGAAGAATTTTACTCCTGTGAGCACCTGGATGCAGATGTGCTCTTGAGAATTCAGCTTCCAAAGACTCCTTTCTCTCTGATTTTGCCCTCCTAAGGCATGCCAAATTGTGAAGCACAGACATAATTATATCCTCTTCTACAGTATTCTTGTTACTATTTCCTATAGCAGAATTCCTGGAAAGGGAACATTTTTTCCTGCCCATTTTTCTTGCTCCTTTTCTCTTTCCTATTGCTTGTCAATAGGTTGATGTAGGAGAACAAAATTGTCACAGCATAAAATAAGGTGCTTGGCCTTGCTTCTTTGGAATATAGCTTCATTTAGCTTAGTAGCCTGTCTTTGAGCATGTGTAGGGAAGAACAAAAACTATGCAAGCATCCTTCACCTTATATGTTCCCAGATTCAAGGTATTCTCACCTTCCAGGATTCCCTGAGCCTA